>OZ007574.1:14547735-15037735 GCA_963931925.1 Onchidella celtica
TCAGTCAAAAATACATAAAAGATTTGTTGTTTCTACAAACAAAGGAGGGAGGGAGGATTGAACAACAAAAAAAAGGCTCACAAACATTCAGAAAAGACATATGAATCTGCCATATTACAAACAATGTAATTCCCAGTTTTCATAGAAGAGAATATTTTTGTCTATTATTGTTCTCAATAAATGCCATTTCTATGACACTATAAAACGTCTACAAAAAGGTGGAGTTTTATTCTATTTATGTTTTTGACATACTGGGAACATACTGTTCCCAAACTTAACATTGTGCGTAGCTCAGAACTCGGTAGAACAATGAACTACATTGTCTATGTCTGTGTTTCTTGCAGTGGTTAGATTGACGCTACTCGGAGTTTGTTCCACCAGAGAGATCGTGCAATGATAATTATGGTACAGTGATGAGCTACAGACAAGTGGTCACGAGAGGAGACGGAGATGGGAGAGAATGAGTGACTGAGATTCTGAGAAGACAAAACGAAGATGAGGAAGGAAATTACAAATAAGAGAAAGGGAGAGAGCGAGGGAGAGAGAGAGAGAGAGAGAGAGAGAGAGTGTGTGTGTGTGAGAGAGAGAGAGAGAGAGAGAGAGAGAGAGAAGTAAAATTTCCTTCACTAAGAGTTAGAACTTCATGTAAATAAAGAAAAAAATCTGCCGGCAATTTACTAATAAAGGACTTTTCTTTACGACCGACAGCCAGCGACACGGCATAACTCGTTACTGTGGACACTATCTTCTCACAGAGGCGGAACAATAAAGCTGAAGAATTCAGGGCCAGAAGACATGGAATGAACACCACCGATATCGTATGTCGGAATTTTCAATACTGAATGTGTACAGAATTAATGAAAAACGATCCGTGATTTATTTCTGGAAAAGGAAGTGAATTTGAAAGAAAGAAATGTACTGTTAATTTTTTAACTAAACTGTCCAGTTTTGTCCTGACCCTGTGCCCCACCCGTACTCCAACTCACCCCCCCCCCCAAAAAAAAACAACAACAACCCATCCACCAGTTCTGACTCTTTAGGTTGAAACTTCCTTCACCAAAATGATGTTTTCTAAATATTGCAGAAAACACTTAAGCTTCATCTTCAAGACCAAGTTCTGTATGTGATTAAAAAACAAAAGGATTGCTCACACTGGGAGTAGGCGGCCACTGTAAAGAGGTTCTATTTCTTGTCTCATGAGAAAACGACAAGTTTTGTCAACTTGGTTAAACACACCAGGAGCGGCCTCCAAGTGAGTAAACAAAAGCTTACAAACTAACACCATGTCATGTTTCAATGTACGATTCCGCCCTTGTCTCCACAGGCCCAAACGTCCATACACTATATTATCTATTATATATTTCAGTAACTTGCAACCTTTGGCATGACTAACTGACCAAACTATACACTCTTCAGGCCTTAAATTTGGCAGGAAGGTGGCAATTGAGATAAGGAAGATGATGGCTATAATTAAAAGTTGTTTACTTCAAGCATGTATTTTTAAAAAATGACAATGTTTATTGCTATATAACATCTGTATTTTTGCATGTTTGTTTCGTAATATATATAGTACCGTGCATGTCATAAAAAGTAACCGTATCAAGCGTTCAGTCTGGTGCGTAGTGTTCTGGTGCGCATGAGTTCTGAAGTCACTGTAGTTTATTACTTTTATTATGTGTGAGAGAGAGAGAGAGAGAGAGAGAGAGAGAGAGAGAGAGAGAGAGAGAGAGAGAGAGAGAGAGAGAGAGAGAGAGAGAAAGAGAGAGAGAAATAGAGGGGGGGGGGGGCACATGATTGTTTATTCCGGGCAATGCCCGGTAGGTCATCTAGTATACAATAACTGTGTTGTCACAGACGCCCCCGTGTTTAATTAGCTGTTCACCAAATGCCTAACATAAAAATACCCGTTTTGATGTTAAATTATTTTGGTAATTTATTCTTCTCCTAGCAGAATGGTGATGTCATATTTAAAATATCTTCATGTCTAAATCATTCACAAAACTACATGCGTGCTCGGACAGATAACTGTATAAGCATTATTATGAAATGTTTCCCAGGTATACGGCTTTTTTTTTTCAGAGGAAATGACATAAAAGATTTATCTCTAGAGAACACTGGCAGACGCAAAAAAAAATTTAAAAAATGAGTTTGGGGAGTAGGAATGGGAAGCAGTAGGGAAGGGGTCATCACGATGTGAATTCTGTTTCTAAGAAAAGTAACACCACCAAAATTAGTGATAAAATTACAAACGCGTCGATAGCCCTAAATACTGCATTAGTCACTGCCCTTGGCAGCCAGAGTGAATGGACTGGGATCCCAGCATTTTCCTGGAAACTAAGGGCTTTTTACTTCTTGTGCCTTACATCACTTTCGGTTTTACGGCACTATCAACCCTTTAGGGTTATGTAAGTGCAATGATATTGTTCAGCGGACACGACATCATGTACGGCTTGTAATTTTCTTGACACACGAGACCTGCTGTACTCACGCGTATGGTTGAAAAATGTGATTATAAAAAATGTGTAAGAGATTTTTTTTTAAAAACGCATCAAAGACTACTGTAAAACCCATTCTTCCTGAGGAAGATCAGGATTAGCCGATATTCTGTCAGTTCAAGAACGAAGAGCTTCAAGGATATGGTTTGAGTATCTCTGACTATGCCAGTGTTAGTAATGCGAGCTCAAAGCCCAGGTCTGTCATGATCATCTTTGATGAGAGAATTTCAAGATCTTCGTCTATGACTGTCTGAGGTGAGTACCTTTCTTTGATTCACTTTGTCTCACCTTCTTCTGCAGCACTTTGTTAAAACGGCTTCAAATATTAAACATTCACGTCTTTACCAAGATGCAGACAGAAGATAGAGAGATAGGAGGGATCAAATTCTATGACCTTTAGCCTTTCAGTGCCCAAACCAAAGATTAGTATTCTGATTACTGCAAAACTGGTATAAAACAGAAATACAAATGCAAAAGTATAAATGTTTGTCACTAAAAAAGGATGTGATGATAAATTTAAATGAGTTCCGTTTATAGAACATTAGGAATCAAATGAAGTGGTTCGTATATGGGGAACTTTAGGCATTAGCTGGTTTAATATATGAAACATCGGGCGTTTCAGGACCAAAGACAATTCTGCAGATTTCTGGTCCAAGGGTTAAAGATACCACTGCAGAATCATGTTCATTTTACAGTCCTGACTCGCCCCCTGACGTTTCGCTGCCGTTTACATGTCAAGGACATGAGTAATGTCCCATTGCCTTAAGAATGTTGTTCAAGTGCCACTGAGGTGATGATGTGGTGGAGACAAAATCCTGGATGGCTATGAAAAACGTGTGAGATAAAACAGTGAAATGCGTGTTGACGAGCGGCCATTGACGGCCTGCACCACTTGGCACTCGGTGACAAACAGGAAACGTGTCGAGTTGTAGAGAAAGTTCTAGAGGGTCCTGTCACAGAGCGGAGGCTGTCTTTGTACCAAGAGGGGCTTTCCGCTGCTGGGACAAAGGAATGGAGAGGAGCTAGGGTGACGGATACAATTTAGCAAAACAGGAACTTTGATCGAGGGTGGGGTGGGGTTCAGGAAGGGAGAGAAGCAGAGAAGGCATTAGTAACCGAGGGGTTTCGAATTAGAAGGAATGTAAGTGCCATTTGACTGCTTTTGAAAAAAAAAAAAAAAAGCAAGAAACAGCATTTCAGTGTTCATATTTTTAATGATTTACTCGATGAGTTGATGTCAGTCTTGCAAACTTTTATTAAATTCGATTGGTTTACACTGAAATGATTTTTTAAATTATTTTCTCACAAGCAGTCAAATGGCCCTCAGATCCCTTCTAATTGCAACCCCCCCCCCCCCCCCAGCTCAATTGTTTTCTGAGGAGAGAGGGCAGGAAGATGGAATTGGTCAGCGTCTGCCACAGTATATGACATAACTCTCAACACAGCGTATTTTTAATTTACAAAAGTGAATGGCTGCGTTATGCTGATACGACTTTGAGAATTTTTCTCTATAAAATAGTGAAAGAAACAACGTAATCTTATTCAGATTCCCATCAACCTTGTTTTCATTTTGCATGCGGAATAAAAGTGAGTAGGGTCTGAAAATATTACAAAAAAGTAATTTCTATCATTTTACAGTGAGGTTTGGAATATAAAATGTTGACATATTAAAAGTGCATTTGTTCTTAATTAGGTGGCGAAGACAGAGTGGCAAAAATGACCAGAAATGAAGGTGAGGCCAGGTCAGCGACATGCTTTTGAAAACAACAATCTTGAGAGTACTCGTGCAAGAAAAAAAACAACAACAACAATATCAACAACAAACACATGCTGTTCTTTGATGATCCGGCCTACACATGAACACTGTTTCCTCTGTACCGGTGGCCCACCAGTTCCGTGTCGGATTTACCGTACTTGAAGCCTGTCAGAACCCTGACATCACCCCACCCCCCCCACCCATCTCCTTCTAAATCCAAGTCTTCTGCTCCTTCACCCACCATTTAATTCCAAACCCTTCTGTCTCCTGTCTTCCCCTTTTCCTTTCTCTACCTCCTCCACCCTTTTCCAAATACTTATGTCTCTTAGTCCTACTTTCTCCACCCTCTCCCAAATTCCAAATCCATTTGTCTCCTATCCCCTCCTATTTCCATTCTCTCCCCATTTCCAAATCCACGTGTCTCCTGCCCTTCTCTCTTTCCTCCTCCTTCCAAAATCATTATTTCTCCTATCTCCTTCCTCCACTCTCTCCCGATTTCCAAATCCGTATGTCCTTTGCCCACTCCTTTCTCTATTCCCCCTCCCTTTCCCAAATCCGTATGTCTCTCTTTAATTCCTCCACCCCCCCCCCCCCGCTCCCCCACAACTCCCTGAGATCTCTGACTTTCGAAATAAAGAAGTCACTTCCGGAGCGCAACAGAAGATAAGATGCAACGCCGTTAGGATTAAAACTGAAGAGGTCTCCAAGATGAGAAGACAGGAAGCGCGTCTCTCCCGGCAAGTTCTGGCTTCTTCAAGTGGCTGAAGTGAGGCAGGCCGTGACAGACCGGATCAACCACGGTTTTCTCAGCTCCACTGCAGGCCCAAGTGCCTCTAACAAAATAGTGCTAAATGCGTCTGTAATGTTACCGTGAGTACCGGTTACGAAAAGCGAAAAAACAGCATTGTCATCTTGTCATGCCACATGCAAGACACGGGATGAGAGATAAGGACAAGCATGACCGAATCTCAAAGGCCGTTCAGCCCAATTCGCAATTGTGAATTGTATTGTCTCAGCCGAAACATGACGGTAGACAAGATTCTCATGGCAGACTTTTTTCTCGCCATGCAATTTGGGGCCAATTTTCGAAAAAAAAAAATCGTGGCCAATTAGTCAAATGGAATTCAAACCTTAACCTTCGTACTTCCCTAGATACACTGTATCCGCTATGTAAAACAACAACAACAACAACAACTCACTTTGACCACTTGGAGGAAAGTCACTCCGTATTCTTTAAATCTTCGAGCAGGAAATGTGCACCTGGCACTGAAGACTCTAATACATGTCTTCCAAATACCTCCCTCCCCCCAAACATACTTTTTCGTCTTTCAAATCTTCCTCAACTTTCTCTTACACCATATGCATTTCAACACGAACGCCATCTGTCTTGACGTAAAGCAACGGAAATCTCACATGAACACCCATTTATCCTGGCTGGAAAGTATGCTGAATTTTCTCGTTTTCTGAAGGCAGTTACAAAAATTGCATTTGGATGTACGATCTTATCTGTCCAATATTCATTACGGATGCATACATAAGAATCTATCTATCTATCTATCTATCTATCTATCTATCTATCTATCTATCTATCTATCTATCTATCTATCTATCTATCTATCTATCTATCTATCTATCTATCTATCTATCTATCTATCTATCGATCTATCTATCGATCTATCTATCTATCTATCCATCTAACCAACTACCCACTGTCTGTCCACCCTTCCATTTCCACATCCACCCATCTGTCTCACAGTATGACACTCCCATGTACATAATATTCCTGTCCCTCCCCACAATTCCAAGCACACAAAAGAACCACTGACCCCTGAATTCCGGGCCTGGCCCACGTCACACATCCGCTAGCGACCACTGACTAGTCGCTAATCATAAAAAGTCTCAGAGTATCCGCGGCTGGCATCAAAACAAGTGGCCATTTCCTTTCTCAGAGACGGGGCTAATCAAGTCTGCTACGGCAGTTTGATTTCTCTTCCTTGCCTTCTTTGTGTGTTTTCGTAGTTGTGTCCAGTGGCGGACCTACAAGTTTTGGACCTTGAAGCTTGGACTGTTATGGGACCCCTTCACAACTGGCAATATCCAAAGTTCACTAGTAAAAAAAAAAAGTTTCTTCAAGGCCCCTCGGGGATTTGGGGCCCCGAAACTTTAGCTTCATTTGTTTCGTGGTAGATCCGCCACTGGTTGTGACTATTTTCTTTCCGTAATATTTTATTCTCTTCCTCCTTCTGGGCTCATTCCGTCACAGGAAACTTCTCTGCTGTTGTTTTTCTGTTTTCTGGTATGTTTGCCACCCCTCCTCCACTCCAAAACCTCGACCTTATTTATTCCTTCCTTCCTTTATTCCATTATGCCTCTCCCCCCCTCCCCCCCACCCCGTGCCCACTATAATAGACTCTTAGTGACAACTTTCAATTTAGAGGCCTCTATCATTTGCATCCGAACACTGCCTCCATTGAGATCTTGTACTTTCACCTAATACAGGATCTTGCTTGCACTGGTGCCTCCTATTGATCTCTCTCTCTCTCTCTCTCTCTCTCTCTCTCTCTCTCTCTTTCCTTCATCTTTTTCTTTCTTGCTTTTTCTTTGTCTCTCACTCTTTCCTTCATCTTTTTCTGTCTCTCTCTTTTTCTTTGTCTCGCTCTGTCTCTCTGTCTCACTCTCTCTCACCCCCCCCCCGAACTTTCAGCCTTTTCTTACATATTCTCTACTCTATTTCTCTCTCACCTTTCTCTATCTCCTCACCCAATCTCCTCATTAAAGACACAGCACGATTCCACGCCTTTCCACTATAACATAAGAGAGCCCTTATACCACAACTCAGCATGTTTTACTAGGACTACCCACCGAATTACTGATGATACCAGTGTACATCTTTGTGTCACGCATTCACATACCAATACATCACCCCCCCCACCCCCTCCCCCCCACCCCGCGCCCCTTTCCACCAGTCCTGTTAACCAGGCAAGCAGTGGTACTCACTCCACCCACAGCCTTCCCCAAAACATTACATTCCAAGCTACTTGCATATTATGTGTCGCTCACCTACTGTATGTAGCTGGTATATTTTTTGTCTTTGCTTCCACACCGACTGTATGTCTGTACATATATATATACATAATATTATAAACCCAGACTCATCTCTCTGGCTGAAACAGCAATTATGCGTATCCGAATTTAACCCGCTTTCATAAAATGGAGACAATCGGATACGCTATTGATCCTGCACTATCCCCAGGTTTCAGAAAGATCACACACATGGCATGTATTATACAGACCTGACATTATGCACATAATACGCGCCTACATAGATACAAGTACACGGTAAACTATTATTGGTGACGGATGTCTTTTGTAATTCCATATTTGTCAATGTCTGAGCATGTCAATATGCCTCTCCCTCTTTCTTTCTCTCTGCTTTTGTCTCCGTGTTTACCCCCTCTCCCTCTCTCTCCCTCCATCTCTCTCTCTGTTTCTCTCCCTCCCCCTCAATCGTCCCCTCTGTCTCCCCAGCCCCTCCATCTCTCTCCCACTCCTCTCCACCTCTCCCTCTCTTTCTCCCCCCCCCCCTCCCCGCCCACATTTCTCTCTCTTCCAAACATATACAACACCCTCTTTTTTTCTTCTGTATCCATTTCGCTTCCCAAAGAAGCACAGACCGTTACACCTTCAACTGTTGTAGGACACGCAAATGAAAGTACTTTCTAGTGCCATTAATCCAGACACATTCGCTACACAATGAGCTCCCCCTACAATACCTGCTTCCCACACACTCTTGTTATATATAGTCATGGTCGTTCCTGCATTAGTGCGAGATCCAGGCACTATAAATGCCAATGCGTAAACTGCGTAACCATCCCCTCCGCTCAGTTCTCTCCGGAAACCAACTACTATACATGTAGTAACCCAAATCCTGACAGCCTATGGAGTGCCATGAATGGGCGTTGCCTCTCCAAGCTGCTCTTCAAAGAAACCTACCATGCAAAATCTCCCCTCTGAGTCTCTGTTGTATTCCACCTAATTAGAACTTCAGACTCCACTTCCAGTGTGTTTTGAGTGCAGTCCTCTCCCCGTCCCATCCCCTCCCCGGGTCCCACGTGCCACCACACTTGATCCCAGGGATGTCATCCCCCCCCCCCCCGGACGTCTCAGTGGTGACCCTCGCCAAGTACCCCTCACCTCCCCCCGCTGTCAACTTTCTTATTCCGCGCTTTAATGACGTTTCTTGCCCCCAGGCGCTTCGTTTCCTTTATGGCATATCGATTTCCTTGAACCAGGTGTTGCCATCCTCTCTGCTTGACTGTGGCGTATCACCCATTTTTATGAAGTTGGCAACTGACGTTTAGACCTGGCGTAATCGATTTCAAGATTGATCACAGCCCCATTATGGTCGATAGGATGGGATCTATTTCCTTATATCCATGAGTTTTCTTTCTCTCGATTTCATATTTCAGTTTCATTTTATTACACCCCAAGCCATCACCGATGCTATCTCCTCCATCATGACTTTGTTCATCAACTCCGCCCCACCCCCCCCCCTCCCCGCTCCCTCCCAAAATGCACTTGCGTCTACTCTTTTAATGAGCAAAAAACTGTCTTTGTTCCTAGCGCTCTAGCACGACATCGCCCCGAAGGACGATGGACCGGATCAAAGATAGTCATATTTCAAGCAAGGTAAATGGCTGGTTGATCTAGATCTAGTTCTAGTCTAAAACAAATATGCCCCGAGGTTTCCTAGGGTAATAATCAGTGCTGATATAATCGGTATTGTGTATTTTCAGAACTGCACTTTCAATAGCTTATGTCCTTGGGCCAACACAGGAACACAATCATTCTTCTGTTTCAAATTAGAGTTGGAGTTCGGGACGTCCTAAAAAAACTTAAGAACAAGCTGTATTTATAGATTCTCCAACGCTCGGGAGTTAATTTAGATTTATTGCCTTTTTTTTTTCTTTCATTCAAAAACATGTCTCGATTCAAACTTCATAATCACCTTTTGCATCTATACAGTCATTATAAAGGAGATTTCGCACAGAATGGGACGATTCCAATGAAATGTACTATAAGAAAATACAATTTTATAACATTGTTCTTTTAATGAATACAGACATTATCATGCATCACAAAGTGCATTGTGGGGGAACTGTTAAGTTCTAAAGAGTTCAAACAATGTCCTAAAGGTTATTCCTAATATCCTATTAAAATTTCCACGTTTGGATAGTTGTGATTATGATAACAATTTTATTTCTTATGATTCTGGTTTTACTATTTGAAAGGGCGTTAGATAACGTAAAGCAACGGTTTTGACAAAGTGAAATGTTCCAAATAGATCATTTTAGTCTCTAATGGGGGGATATCATTTCATAGCTTGTTTTATCACTGTCAGTCTTTGATAACGATACTCCGTGCTCTTCCTCCTCCACCCCCTCCCCCTTTCCAAACTGCCATTGCCTACCAGCAACCCCCTCCCCCCTTCGTGGCGACACCCCAGATGTTGCCACGAATCCCAACTTCCACATCTGCAACTGGCGACAATACATGAAGAGTAGACAAACTTCAATAGTCTGGCAAAAGCCCCACCCTTTTACTCTTTCCTCGATCCATGATTCATAGCTCTCATTTCATGACTTAAAAAAAAAAAACAGGCATTTCTGGCGACAAATTCAATAAAAACATTATGTGTCTACAAGTACAGAACATAAAATGTACTTGCTCCACTCACACTTCTTTCCGACTTCAGCTGTTTCTAAGTTATAAAAGCTATCTCAATGAAATTTGTAGTTATCTTGGTCTTTGTCTATAGTGGTATTTCTGCGCAGGAATCATCATTCTGTTGCCATTCTGGTGCATATTTTAGTCATTGATCGAGGATACGGGTCTGGATATCTCTATTTTGTAATGTGTATAAAGTCACAGAAATCTCTATCCTATCGTAATTTTTGGGGACAATTCTGTTGTGGTTTCACTTCGCAAGAATCACCAGTCAATCTTGTTTTAGTTTGTTTATTAACAAGGAGTTTATAAAAAGTTATATGCTAATCAGTTACGCCAGACAGTACAGTTAATAAGAGAATGACCGGGGCCCATCTCTATCTCACTGATCTTTGCATCGGTCCAGCAAGTTGAGGGGATGGGAAGGGGCGTAGGCAAATGAGCGATAATTTAACATAATGGCATACAGAGGGTGGGAAATGCTGAATCTATAGAATTATATCAAAGACACCAGATATAGGTAAAGTTGAAATACCACCAGCAACCGGAATAGACAGAAAGAATGCAAAAGACCCACATACTGACTAAACTGGGTGTGGAATTTTGAACATGACGGGATTGGTAAACAACTTTGAAGTTCTGCTGATAAACATCTTTTACATCTCAGTTACAAAACATCTTGATCTCTCTTCATGTTCAAGACCTGGAGCGGTTGGAACTTCGCAATTTGTCTATCCAATCATAAAACTGGCGATGCATATCCGCCTCCGGGCGAAAATTTGAAAATGATTAAATGACACTGTCGCAATGGGATTGTTTGTTATTGTTCATAGCCTAATAACTTTTCATTTGGTCTCTCCGACAAGCAGGATGTGGGTTTATTGGTGTCAACGACAACACGAGTTTGATACGAAGAACTGACCGCAGAGAAAAAATATGTAACAGTAGCGTCGTCTGACCGAGTCCGCAAAGTTTGGTGACACACGGGAGCTGGCGAACGCCGTCTCTCCCTCATGAATAGCAATGAGATGTGGGGGTCTGTGCAGGATATCCGCATGTATCTCAACCTGGCCGACACTGAACAAACAGGTATCTGAGGGTGATACTTGCTTCTCAGAGCCTCACCAAGCTACCACCCTCTCGCGGCTCCAATTCATAAACATGAATCACTTCTGACAGAACACTGTAAGTTCCCCAGCTCCAAGTAAACATCAACATAGGATTAAAGAGACCTGCTTGTTGTGGATAAGATTCCCGCCAGATTACTTATGAACAGCTCTCCGGTTTTGCATTTCTGTTCTACGATTATGTTTTGATGTCGCCCTGAGCCAAACTGATAGTCTAGGTGTTGGAACTTCCAATCTGCTCCCACACGTCTATTTATAGACAAGTTGATGGATGTATTGATAGATCGATAACATAAACAGAATCGCTAGTTCAGGTCAATAGAATCAGGTCAATATTGATTGTTCTTTTTCATCCCACCCATTTCTCCCTCCTTCTCTTGTCTTATACCGGAATACATAACAGATCTAATAATATAATGAGACCGCGAGAATGAGAGAGAGAGAGAGAGGTCTGTGGCGGAATCCCATCGCGTCACATCGGAACTACTCAACTTAATGACCAACAGGTGATCATTTCTATGAAAACGGGAAAGAAATGTTACTTAATACAATAAAATAATAAGGTTTACCTGAATCGGTGTCTCTGTCTCCGGTCTAAGCGGCGCTGTCACACAAGCTGGCGGGGAACTTTGCGTTACTTCGAAAAAAAGTTCCACAAACAACACGGAAAGGGTTCACGCGACCTGTCGTCGGCAGCAGTCTCGGGGACTCAGCACTAAACACGCTGTGGTGCTTTTCTTTCTCGTGAACTCCACAAAACTTTCTGGGATTCTGCTAGCTGCTGCTTTCGTCTGGCGGTTTGACACTCTGTTGACAAATGGTGGGGTTCACTAAGGGATGGACCGCTCGGTGGCTGGAGTGTGTAGTGAATTATTATTAGGTGTAGCACATAAGGCGAGGGAATGAAACCAGAGGAGGAATTGCTAATTATAATGCTTACAGCGACAGTGAGCTGTCGTGCATTCAGAAAACTGGAAAGAGAAATCTTTTCTTGACATTTTTCTTCAACCCCCACCCCCTCCTCCCATTTGCCCACCAGTGATGAGTTAAATTTTTTAGATTATTCAGGAACAAGTTCACCTGTTAACACAAAGTGCAGACCTTATTCCCAAAATATACACATCGTCATCCTAATATTAGTTCTAATACTATAATTATTGTCACCGTAAGGATTCAACAATAATACATAGTGATTTGAATTGGTTTAGCAGGCCAAAGTTTAGAAAAACTATTTCTTTCTTCCTGGGACAAATTGTATAGGCCTGAAACTGTTTCTGTGATCACGGAAATTTACGTAGGTCTGAATGTAAAAGCAGGTTCCAGGGCGCAGTGGGTAAACTACTGCTGGAAACTATCTCAGTCCTGCCTACATCCTTTATTATATATTGTAACAGTCTTAAGTTATTCAATGCCAGGGAATTCCCACCTCCATGCCAAGTCGTTCTCAGAATGTTACATCATTGCACGGGTGCTCTTGACGAACGACTGTTACAGTGCTGATAATATTACCGTATATAGAAAACTGAACCTGAACAAGGAAACAGAGACATCGTCTCTTTATCGACGATAGACACAATCTTGACCACCCAGTTGTTAATGTTTGATATTGAATAAACTAATGCCTCGTAATTTCGTCATTAGGCTACACTCTGCTCTGTTTGTTCATGACAAACCATAGGAAAAGAGATCACGTTATTTTGGGAAAGGGGGGGGGGGTCTAAGTAATAAACGCTCGTAATTTGAACTTCATAGGACGAAAAGAAGGAAGCGGCGAGAGAGAGAGAGAGAGAGAGAGAGAGAGTAGGAGAGATAGAAAATGGACAGAGAACGAGATCGTAATGTGTTCCAGTTATGAAGTTATTATGTGAAAATAAGAGATTTAATTATGCGTCCCTGTGTCTGACGAAAGGTAGAGACAACAGACATGCGGTTGGTCAGACTCAAGAAAAAGATCTAAATGAAAGAAATAGATCTCTATTTATCCCTACGACTATACCTAAAAATAGCTAAATAAAAATGAAATTAAGAAAAGAAATTATGCAGCAATGAATGACTCATTATCTTCTATCAGTAAGTTACCTGTAACCTAAAGTTCGTATCTCAGGTTGAACATGAAAATCCAGATGGAATCTGTTGAGTGTTCACATTCCACTGTTTCACTCAATCGTCCGCCCCGCTAACTTGTTTTTATGACTGTTTAACGGTAAAATATTAAAGCAAAATTCTGGTCACCTCTATAGAAGTTGCGAATTGGGATCACCAGAGTCGAAAAACAGTATTTAAACTTGTCACTCGATATGAGAGGAATCTAGCTACTGAAAAGAAGGAATCTGTTTTCTGAAACTTTAACCAAAAGGTAATCTTGCTTTTCATTTCTTCCTTCTTTAGCAAAACAATTTATTACTCTGTCCATGTCATCATTCTTATTCCAGAACCTTGAGTTTCGTAGTTCCTGGTATTCTCGATGTGCAGTCTGTTTACAAAGTGAATCCAGGAGAAGAAAAGGGAGGTGTGGGGGGGGGGGGCGAAAGGGGAAGTTATCCATGTAAGTGTGGGAATTTTTCCCCCAACCTGGGTGACACTAACTGACAGCACACGAAATTAAATCTAGATGTTAACATACTTAGAGATTCAGATATTACCTAGTACACGAGGCAAACCGTGGATTCAAAATGACTGTACTGTTGTATGGTAATTTAATAAAATGTTCACTGTATTTCTAGGTAAATGGGAAAACCAACCAAACAGCAACAAAAGTGATCATCCCAGGCGGCTATTGCAGTGAAGAATTATAAAAACACAGAAACTCTGTGGGGTCGCAGAAAGGCTTGAAATACTGAAAAGTTGATTTGCCTTCCCTTTTCCATTGCGTTTCATTGTGGCGTTTGGATATTAGTTTTTACGCGAGGCTTTGCTGCCTACAACTTTTCTTTTTGCCATATTTTGACTGTATTTCAGTGAAGATAGGACGATGATTTGATGTCATGATTAAAGATAGGTCTTTCAGAAATTCTTACCAGTGTGCGTTGGTGTGACAATTATAATACAAATTGAAACCTTGATGTCCCAGATACAAATAAAACCAGCTTTTTGTCCTATAGGGTACTAGCCCAAAAATTCACCAATACCATACTCTGCCGATTTCATATTACAATATTTTAATAACAATACACATCTACACATTGTGCAGAAACCGCAGCCTTTTCTTTTTCTTTAAATTTTAGCGTATATTCTGATCGCAAATTATTATACACTAGTATAATAAAAGTAATAAACAACAGTCTTGCTTCAGAACTCATGCACATCAGAACACTACGCACCAAACTGAACGCTTGATACGGTTACTTTTTATGGCATGCACGGCACTATATATTACGAAACAAACATGCAAAAATACAGATGTTACATAGCAATAAACATTGTTATTTTTTAAAAATACATGCTTGAAGTAAACAACTTTTAATTATAGCCATCGTCTTCCTTATCTCAATTGCCACCTTCCTGCCAAATTGAAGCCCTGAAGAGTGTATAGTTTGGTCAGTTAGTCATGCCAAAGGTTGCAAGTTACTGAAATATATAATAGATTATACTACTCATTTATATAGCGCATATCCATTTTTAAAATGCTCTATGCGCTTTACAGAAACAACATGTCAACCACAGAGCAGAAATGGAGCGCCGGCGGAGTGCTCAACACACTACACTGCTTCTTTCTCTCTCCCTGTCTCGCTCACTCTCTCTCTCTCTCTACCTCTCTCTATCTCAGAGCAAATTGTAACGCATTGTAATACACATTCACACACTACGGCAAGCAGGTCCTTCAAATCAAAATACATATTATTATACTTGAAATATTTGTTTTAAATCATATTTTAAATAAATTAAATAATAAATAAATAAGTGAATAAAAACATAGACAAATTAATTAAAACAACAAATGTATTTTTTTTCCAAAGTCCTTGTAATGTTATTCTAATAGCGTCAGAGAGGTCTGGTACGAGTGTGGCATTAGTGATGGATGACGAGAACTTTTCGAGGGAGCCTTTGATTAGTAGATTTCAGTGAAATGGCAAGAGCTTGAATAATGATAGTAACTCAACAGTTTCTCAGACACTGAACTCATTTCCTTTTCTTTAGACAGATGCAGGTGCTGATATAATTTACGTAACCCAGTCTGTATCTTGTAACCTAATTATATATGTTTGTGTCTGGGGGCAAATTGACTTTGTAAATTTTAGAGACAAAGTATAGCAAAAAGAAACAGTTGTAGGTAGCAAGACCTTGCGTAAGAAAAAATAGTACCCAAACAATACATCAAACGTAAAGGAAAAGGAAAAACTAATCTATATATAATATTCTACAAAATTTGTTTAACTGTTCAGTTGTTTTATTGGTTCAATTTTACAAGCTTTTTTATTTTGTTTCAACACCGAAAGCTCGAGTTCTCTTCCCTTTTTCATTTAATTTATCGTTTTGTGTTATTACTTACGCGAAGCTTTGCTACCTACAACTTTTTGTTTTTGCTATATTTTGACTTTGCTTCTAGCCCCACTGAGACCCCACAGAATTTCTGTGGATTTTATATTTTGTAAAATTCAACACGCCAGTTGCTTCGCGAACTGGTTTCTCGTCATTTCCTAAGTCGAAAGTTGAATTTGAGTCGATACTGGTCAAAGAGAAAAGTATTACTGCTATACGTCATTTTCAGTGCAAGCTGTGAGTACTGTGTCTCTGTGTTCACAAATAAGGAAAGAATCCCTTCTTGCACTGAAGCAGTCATTTTGTCGTTTCGCTTTCTAAAAGTTCCATGTAGAGTTTGCTTGCTCACAGGTTTTTCCTCGTTCCCCCTCCCCGGTCGTATTCAGTTTGCTCATGCATAAAAATAAATGATGGTATGAACAACATAACCATTATAGAGACCTTCTTGTGGCAACCACCCCCCCCCCTCTCTTCACCTTTTGTGTTCTCACATTCTCAGGAAGAACAATGAAAGCCAGTGCAGAGAGAGAGACAGCGAAGGAAGGAAGGAAGGGAAGATGGCGGACAGGAGAAGAAGATGGGTGACAGGTGGTAGTGGGAGACAAGACTTCAGTTGGGATCGTCTCCTCTCACATGCACACGTCGGCGTTGTTTGTGGTTTTCTGCTGGAACTGAGCAAGCTGTTGGATGGACTGCAAGGCGGTTGTCGCAAAAAAGAGAGAGAGAGAGAGAGAGAGGGAGAGAGACAGACAGACAGACAGACAGAGAGAGAGAGACAGAGACAGAGAGAGAGAAAAAAAATGGGGGGGGGGAGATAGATAGAGGGAGAGGGAGTGAGATTGAGGGGCTGTCGCAAGACAGATAGATACATCGATGGAGACAGAGAGAGAGAAGAAGAAGAGAGAGAGAGAGAGGAGAGGGTGAGGAGAGAGAGAGAGGAAGAAAGAGAGAAAGAGAGAGGCGGAAGAGAAAGAGAGAGGAAGAGAGAGAGAGAGAGATGGAGGGCTTGTCATAAGACAGAGAGAGAAAGAGGGAGTGAGAGAGAGAGAGAAAGAGAAATAACGAATTTGGGAGAAGTATGAAAAAAAAATGGCCATAAAGGAGGAGGAACTGGAGGCAGGAGGAAGGCACAGAGGGTTAAATGGGGAGACAGGTAAGCAAGGTAGGCTTGTATAGGACAGGTGACATCCCCAACAGGGCCTCAGGCGCATCCGAGCGACGGATTCCATCAGCCTGAATAGCGCTCGCTTTATCATTGGGAGGAGGGAGGATGACAGCGCTCAACAGGTTGGACTGTGAGGAGAGGAGAGGGGGGGGGACGACAGGGAGTGAAGGGGGGGAGTGGAGGCGCTAGGCGAAGGCTGGCATCACCTGTGCGACAGGTCTTATTTTGGGGAACAAAATCCCGAGCTAGGCACAACCTGGATTAGTTCCATTAACGTGTGGGGAATTTTGTGGAACTTTTGACAGCGTCGCCAGGGCCCATGCTGAATAAAGGACAGCTGATCTGTGAACGTGGTGTGAGGGAAGTCTTTGTCCTCTTCTGGCTCTAGGGGGCAAATTCGCAGCCCCACCTCACATTGCACGTCTTAAGAACAAGGATGTGTTTGTCATTAATTATCGTATTTCATGTTTATATTTTATTCTTAATTAAAGAGGTTGTCCTTGTGAAAACGCCCAGCGAGAAAAAGAAAAAAATATATAATAAGGAAAGGAAGAAGGAAAGAAATGGTGTGTGGGATGAATGTAAAAGAAAGGTGAGGGGAGAGGATGGAGTGGGGATAGATTAAACTACGTTGAATTAAAAAAGGATTCATCGTTCTACATGCAGTTTTCCATTTGTTACTTGGGAGGAAATGGTGTGTTTGGACTTACGTCACTTTCCATAATTAGTTTGTTCAAGTTAAATTACGTTGTTGACTTTGATGGTTTGGATTAAAATTCGTACACTGCACATTGTTCTGTCACGTCACGAGTTAAGTGTTTTACTGCGCTGTCTGTTTTATTGTGGTGTCTGACTTATTGTGTTCTCTGTGTTATTGCGTTGTCTGTCTTATTGTGTTGTCTTTATTATTGTGTAGTTCGTGTTATTGTGTTGTCTGTATTACTGTATTGTCTGTATTATTGTGTTGTTTGTATCAATTGTGTTGCCTGTATTTTGTATTTGTATTTGTATTTGTATAACTCTTTAATCCCATTTGGGAAATTTTGCCTTTGTGCCATTGCAGCCCAGTTATAACTGGAGCAGGCACGTCGTCGCCACAGTGCAGCGCCGGTCGGCGTTTTTTTTTTTTTTTGGGGGGGGGGGAGATGAGGGGGGAGGGGGAGGGACTGGTAGAGATGAATTTAATTTAATTTTGCCCGGGCAGCGGCCTGTTCGGCCTGCTCTTTACGATTTCCAACTGCCAAGGTATCTTTAACGTGCGCAACGTGCACACGGGCCCTCCGAATTTTTTCGTCCTTATCCGAGAAGACTAGGTACTCGATCCTACCCCTCAATAGAATCAGGGACACGAAAATATGAGAAAAATCCCAAACTTCCAACATGCCTGCACGGCCCGGGTTTCGAACCCGGGACCCTTGGCACGAGAGGCGAGCACCTTGCCTCTAGACCACCTTGTCTGTAATATTTTGTTATTTCTTGTGTTGTCTGTATTTATGTTTTGGTGTGTCTGTGTTCTTGTATTTGTATTTGTATAACTCTTTAATCCCATTTGGGAAATTTTGCCTTTGTGCCATTGCAGCCCAGTTATAACTGGAGCAGGCACGTCGTCGCCACAGTGCAGCGCCGGTCGGCGTTTTTTTTTTTTTTTTGGGGGGGGGGAGATGAGGGGGGAGGGGGAGGGACTGGTAGAGATGAATTTAATTTAATTCTGTCTGGTCTGTTTTATTGTGCTTGTCTGTCTTTCTGTATAGGCGGATCTATCTTGTTGTAAAGGCGGGCCTATCTTGTTGTATAGGCGGGTCTGTCTTATTGTATGTTTGTCTTTTTGTTTGTCTTGTTGTGTTGTCTTGTCTGTCCCAAGTACTGATTTATCTGTTTTACAAACTGCATTGTCAAGTGTATTGTGGGCCCAGTGTGTTGTCCCTGGTGCATGTCCCGACAATAACTATTGTCTCTGCTTTATGAGCCGTAAATCAACACTCGAATAACCCTTTTTTTTTCTTTTTACACTTGTACTTGTTTTGTAACAGTTATTTGGTTTAAACCTGGTGCACAAAATGAGCTAATGTCTGGTCTCAGAGTGGATATGGTATTGACAAAAATCTAAGTCCCAGGATTTACTCACATACAGATAGGCTCCGAAAGTCATACTGTACACTAGAAGCATTCTCTCCTAATGGTGGATGAGGCACGTTTCAGTAATGGACGTTATTTCAGTAATGGTAGTAACAGTCCTCGTGGTTACGGTTGAGTTATGGTTGGCTTTAGTGTAGAATTGTCTAGAAATAACGTTGTTGTTTTTTTTGGGGGGGGGGGTGGGTATGGTGAGTGGGGAGTTTAGGAGAAGAGCTTCGGTACAGATGGTTGTCCATATAGGTAAGGGTTTGGTTTGGACTGAGGTTATTGATGCAGTTGGGGTTATTGATGAGGTCGGGGTTGGGATATTGGTCAAGAGATTGATGCATGGAAATAATTTTATTGGGGACAGGATGTTTCAAGGTATCAGCCTATACAACACTGCCCTAGCACTAACCCTGAGCGGTGTCCTAACCATAATCCGAGTTCTTGGTCCTAACCCATAGGGAGAACTTGTCGATGCACTTTCTGCGGTAATAATTTAATTTCCTGTTTCATTGTCAAAGAATTTGAAATTTTTATCAGGAAGTCAGCGGAGAGATGTTTCGATGTCTCATGGCAATTGATTTTGTTGCTCCAAGCAGCTTATTTTTCTTGGTCTTTCACCTGGCAATATTTCAGCTGTTTATGAGAAATATCAATGAGTTAGTGAGTTCGTGGTCTCAGGACTGGAGATCTAGCCAGGAAACAAGGAAGATGAAGAACAAGGGCGTTCACGGACAACTTTGGCAGTGCATTCTCTTTTACTCTCCCTTTTTGGAAATGTGCACATGAGTGTGTGTACGTTTGTGTGCAAGGGAGATCGTGTCGCCTGTGCGAGTGTGTGTGTGTGTGAATTTGCACGTGTGTGTGTGTGCGTCCGATTTTACTTTCTGTCTATTCCAGTGTGTGCGCGAGAGTATGTCTCTGTGTGCATGTCTATGTGTGTGTGTGTGTGTGTGTGCACATGTGTACTTACTCTCAAAGGTGCGGCAGCGATGCTCTGTCAAGCACATGCCCTACTCTGCATTCTCATTACAGAGGAAAAACTGAACTATTTGGGAGAGGGAAACACAGGCGCTCTTCAAATGCTTTCAAAGTGCACGATGCAGCAGTGATACTTCATGTACTGACAGAATCGAATACGTTCTGTTCCTTTTCTGAACTCTCACGAAAGACATAGAGCAGGGGTTTCCCAATCGTTTTCGCCCCGTTTACCCCTAGAAAACTCGCTGAAAGTAAATTTCGAGGGGTATTTGCAGTATTGTTGTATGTGACATTTTGCCGATTTTGAGGTTTTGTCGTGAAGGTGGTTCTCTCACTCCCAATTTTATTATAACTGTACAAAATGTCATTCCAATCGGTTAAAAACATTTCGATGTATAATTATACTTGGGAAGAAAATAATGTTGTATGCGTTTTGGCCCTGATTGACCACAACCCTTCAAACTTCCAATCCTCATTAAGTTTTCCCGAAGAGGCAAAAACTCATTATACAACATTAGGAAATTGCCCCACGATTTACTCCCACCCTATTCTGTTCAGTAATTCAAGTTTACACTTATATCATAGTAAAGCATATAAACCCCTTTGGCTAAGCGAAATTTACTCCTTGGGGATAAGTTGACTCCAGATTGGGAACTCCGGAAGGAGGAGATACGAAAATATACTAAGAAAACCAGAGAAGCAGCACTTGCCCTTATTATTTGTCTGCCTGGTGTTTGTGTACTTTATAATTTATATCATACTGCTGACCATTCCTTAATTAGTTAAAGAGCATCCTTTAACTTTACATTAACTTTTTCTGCTTCCACGGCTACTGTAGTCTCAGCAATTATGAATGGCAACTCTTTTCAGAAATACCTTTAAAACAACAGCGGTTTCATACCAAGTTCACTTTGGCTAGTAGACGGACACAGTTTTTCAGGATGTGTAATTAACTAATAAATAATGTAGTCTGCACTGGTATATTAGTCCTGCACTGTTCTATGTTCAAACAGGATTAAGAAACGGGAAGTCAGTAACATGCTGTTTTCGTTTCACTGAAAGATTCGTGTAGAGTTCTCTTACAAATAACTCGACCTTCTTGTTTGTTCTATCTCCATTTTCTGAAAAAAATGGAGATTTTTTAGTATGTAGAAGAGGTGTAACAAATGCACACTTTGACACTTGTTTAAAATGCGTTGTGGTATTTTATCAAGCTGTTTCACAGTTCCAATTTATTTCAACTCCTTGTCATAATACTAAAACTGCAAACGTTTAAGGCCGAATTTCTCAGGTGCGCAAAAAGTAGAGTTGGAACAAACAGGAATGGAGGTCCCAATATATAACCTTTCAAATAAGAATGCACTGTTTCCAGCTGAAAATCCTGTTGTTGTTGTTTTTTTGTTTTCTATTGTTCAACGTCTTTATGACTATGGTACTGGCTGTGGTCGTTAGATGAGAGACAGTTAATTTAATCTGGGAAATTGGAGCGTGTTTTCTTTATGGGCAACCACGTAAGTGGGCGCCAAGTTACCTCTAGATTTAGAAGAGCTTCTCGTGAAATTATCTGCTAATGAGCAACATTATTATTTATATACCCAGAGACATGGGGGAAAACAGCTGTAACTGAGCACTTCCCCTCCCTCCACCTCCTGATGTAAATACCTCATCACATAGCCAGAATCTGTTAAACAAGGTGAAATTGTGTATATCATTGAGGGCATGTGTATCCAAACCCTGTTCTTGAAAACAGAGGAATTATTTAGCAAAGTATTTCCATCCGTGACTTTATAAAAATTTATGTGTGAAAAAAAAAAATGTATTCGTACCCAGGACCTGTTGGGCAGGATGTTTTCCAGATAGGAATCGCCCACGGGGGAAAATTGTGCTTCGATTCCAGTCATGTCACAGAGTAGGACAGTGCGAGAGGAGCCAGGTGAGAGTGGTGCCTGTCGCTACCTGGCTTGCCGGCATCCCCTGCCTAGGCTAGATACCTCCAGGCACTTCATCACCTGTGTGTATATGGGAAAGGGGGGGGGAGGGAGGGTCAGGACAGGACAGGACAGGACGGGGTGGCAGGAATTGTCATGAAGTTCGGGAAGTTGGGGAGGACACTGTTGTACAAATAGGAGGGAATGATATGTTAAGTTTAGTTAGAGACTGGGGGGAGTGCGGTTGGGGGTGTCAGAGAGGTACCAGGGAGGTACGGTGCAGTAGATACAACGGAGTCAGTCAGGTCGATAATCTACACAGTGATCTGGCAACTAGGCTGTGTGACAGTGACACTGGGGGAGTCAAAGGGACTCGAACATCTGTAGTTTATAGTACTATAATTATTATCTAGTTAGCAAAATGCAGAGAGAAGAGAGGATGCCTGTGTGTTACGGGGTAGATGGGAGATAAAGCTTGATCTCTGGTCTGATCGGTGGAAGGATGGAATAGTGCTGTGAGTGTATTGTGTGCATGTGTGTGAGAGAGAGCTAGAGAGCAAGCGAGCGAGAGAGAGAGAGAGAGGGAGAGAGAGAGAGAAAGAGAGACAGAGACAGAAAGAAAAGAGGGAGAGAGACAAACAGGCAGAGAGAGAGAAGGAAGGTGAGAAAGACATAGGCCTACACATAATAAGAGAGAGAGAGAGAGAGAGAGAGAGAGACAGACAGACAGAGACAGAAAGAAAAGAGGGAGAGAGACAAACAGGCAGAGAGAGAGAAGGAAGGTGAGAGAGACATACACATAATAAGAGAGAGAGAGAGACAGACAGACAGACAGAGACAGAAAGAAAAGAGGGAGAGAGACAAACAGGCTGAGAGAGAGAGGGAAGGTGAGAAAGACATACACATAATAAGAGAGAGAGAGAGAGACAGACAGACAGACAGACAGACAGAAAGAAAAGAGGGAGAGAGACAAACAGGCAGAGAGAGAGAAGGAGGGTGAGAAAGATATACACATAATAAGAGAGAGAGAGAGAGAGAGAGAAAGAAAGATAGGGAGCGAGACAAACAGACAGAGACAGTAAGAGACAAACACACACACACACATTGACAAAGAGAGAGAGAGAGAAGGGAGAGGGAGAGAAAGAGAGAGAGAGAGATGCGGGAAGAGACAGAGAGAAAAAAACAAACACGCACAGAGGAGAGAGAGACAGCGAGACAGACGGACAGAGAGGAATGGAATGTTAAACGTTCACAAGGAAGGCTGACCAGCTGGAACTACTTCATTATGTCAGACCAGGACGCCATTTTTATGATAATGAAGTGGGTGGCTGTCTGAATGAGTGAGTGAATGTGTATGTTAGTGAGTGGACGAATGAACTGATGACTTGGTGACAAAATATGTGAATGAATGAGTGACTGAGTAATTGTGTGAGAGAATAAGAGTGAATATGAAACATGGCATATACGGCAAGGTTAAATTTTGTACATTTTACATGAAGAGAATGAATAAGGCGAAACAAAGGAAATCCATGGTAAGCAGCAGAGTGACTGTATCCACAGGTAGCGCGCTGATCAGTGTATGTTTGAGAGAGAGAGAGAGAGAGAGAGAAAGAGAGAGAGAGAGAGAGAAAAAAGAGGGAGAGAGAGAGAGAAAGAAGGAGAAAGAGACACAGAGAGAGAGACAGAAAGAGAGAGAGAGAGATAAAGAAAGAAAGAGAGAGAGAGACAGAGAGAGAGAGACACACACACAGAGAGAGACAGAGAAACAGACAGAAGAGACACAAGTATCAAGAAAGATAAGAGTGTATCTTTGAAGGTATACACTGCGAGCCAAGGATGCTTGAATGAAGAAAAGTAAACAGAGTAAATTGAATGATGTATTTCTAGTGTATAGAAAGTGATACGAAAAGAGAATGAATAGAGGTATTGAAGAATACGCTCCACTGGTTTTGGAGATGCCCGGGCGAGGGAAGCGGGTGTCGGCGGTGGGGAGGAGCTGGGAACAAGAAAAAGTTGAACGATTTTACTGACACTGAAATAGAATAAAGAACTATTTGCAGAAGAACAAACATGAATGGTCTGTGGAAATATCTTCTCTCGGATCACATTGAAATACAGTAATCTGTGGAAGGAACTTATTAGGGCTTGTAGAAGCTACGTGCACATTCGTGCGTGTATGTGTTTGGGAAAGGGGGAGGGGGGGGGGTGATAAGTAAGGGTCAAGATAAAGGAAAGGATGATAGAGGAAGGAAATGGAGAGGAGAGACTTCTGAAAAGTCCTGGGAAATGGGAGGGAAAGGGAGGGAGTAGGAATGGAAAATAAATAAACAAATAAAAGCGCCAAGGATTGATTAGGAAATGGAAACTAGGAGGGGATGGAACATCGCTGGAGAAAAGGATTCAGCTACTTAACGACAAAGGTATTCAAAGAAACACGTTTTTTTTTTTTGTTGTTCATCCCAAGCTTGATAGACAGGATGGCAGGATGCCTATCGCTTCAGTCGAACTGTGGATTTTTTATGTGTACGACTGTAGAGCAGATCTGGGCAATGATATCATGCAATGCGAAAAAAATCAGCTGTTGTAAAAACCAAAAATTGACAAAAGCAAAAAACACATTGAGATCCAACTGGTTGTGAACTGCTACAAACAACTCCAGCGTATCTCATTTGAAGGACAAAGTTTGACAGCTCGAACCATTAGAACATTTATGTTTATTTGGCACACCATGCTTATAATAAATGTAGTTTCAATTTGTTTCAAAGTTAAACTAGTACGTAGGGTACCTTAAAGCTAGCGTTCTGAATGATAGTTCAAACAAGTAGAACACTTCATTAGGGACACTACTTGGTCACTGTTCTCTAAGACTGTTCGTAACTTAAAAATTCGAAAAGTCGAGTTTTATAACTAGTTCTGTTAACCACATTCAAAGCAGAATCGAGTGATATTGGTACTAGAATCTAAAGCCAAAAAAAATAATTGAATAGCAAACTTTGAAAAAGTCATCGTCATTGGACAAGTTGTGCTAAAATAAGACTTTTTAAAAAATTACTTCTCCTGAAAAGTTGTCAAAACCATTTACTGCAGTTTTAAAGGAACGGTGACGTCTTTAAAGTCAGGATAGTCTTTTGTTAGGGTTAAAATATTACTCTGTGCGGGTACAGTAAGCACTTTGTCTACCACAGTTCTGCAATATGGGCCTTGGCACAAAGATCACCCTAAATTATTTTGAATTCCTCCCCCAGGACTGTCAAAGAGTCAAAGATTAAAGTGTGCCTCTTTGTGTACTTTTTTTTTCTTTGTTTCAGAGGCTCTGTAGTCAACAAATCGAGGGGTATTTGCCATATTGTTTTATGCCACATTTTGCAGATTTGGAGGATTTGTCATGAAAGTGGTTCTCTCACTCCTGATTTTATTATTGTGTCAGTGTCATTCCAATCGGTTAAAAACTTGTCGAGATATTTAAATGTTTATGATGTAATGATGTATGAGTTTTGGCCCTGATTTAACACAACTTTCAATCCTCATTTTCTCAAAAAGGCAAAACTGCACCTACAACAATATGGGAAATACACGACGAAATGTTTCTTCTTTCACTGCAAACTTTTCTACATGCTCTGTCTTTCTTTTTCAAAAGGACTAGTAGTAGTACATTAATTTAGTGTTTGTAGTTACACTGTATTTGAATCAGTCTCTTATACTTCATCAGCTATCTGTGGGCACCAAGACTGCTAAACGTTAATAAAAAAAGTCAAAAGAGAACAGCAATATTAATAATGTTTTACAGTTTGAACTAAGTTGTTCCAGTTATGTCTCTCAAATCACTCAAGGAATAATCATTTTTATCTTTTGGCCCCTAAAACCTGGAGTTCTCTGCCTCAAAACCTTGAGACATACACAAAACACTGAAATGTTCAAGAAACGCCAGAAAACACATCCTTTTACTTGCTGGAATAAAAACCACAAGCTGTTTCTAACGGTTGTCACTTGTTTTAAGTAATGTGCGTTTTTTTTCTGTTGGTGAATTGAATGTGAGTAGAAGAATGGTTGTAAAACGCTTAGAGCTTGCATTTGTCCAGACTGAGCGCTATCGGAATGGTATTTATTATTATTACAATTATCATCATTGTTGTTTACCATACAAGACACTTAGTGGCGAATGACTTTTAAGGCTGCAACAGCTAAAGGGAAAACACAGAAATTAAAAAAAAAAAAAAGAGCCACATTTCTATGTTTTGTTGACTTTTAATGGTATCAATTCCATCAATTTATCACTTTCAGCTGTTTAAACGTCATTTCAAAAGACGTGGATGACGTCTGGGTAAGTTTACCGATAACGCAGCGGCAAAGAATAAACAAGGGGAGGGAATTTAGAGGCTTTGTGGATGGGCTGGACTTAGAGAAGTTAAGTAGAACATTGACAGAAGGCTTAAAGAGAGTTAATGATCGTGGCTTTGGAGAAGTAAACACTGATAAAAATAGCAGGATGAAATTATGATCCCTCGTAAAGAACTAGATTGAAGACGCAAACTAAGGAGACAAGACTATTTAGTGTTTTGATAAAAGCTGGGAAAATAGATATGAAACCAAACAGTTCCTAGTGCAAACAGATATCATAGGTTTGATAGAGCGCAGATTACCTGTTGATACATTTTTGATACGTGTTTGGATGCGTGCGCCTCTTGTACAGACCATACGTCTTGATACACACAGGTTGCTTTGCAGAATACAAAGTGGATGTTTAAAGTCGAAAGCTTGATTTGCTTCCCTTTTCCTTTTGTGTTTTATTGTATCGTTTTGGTATAATTTCTTACTCGACCATTAATTTGTTACCTTAAACTTTTTCTTTTTGCCATATTTTGACTTTGATTTCCAGAGTTTAGTATGGATTCTGGTTGTACATACTGTGTGATCCATAATGTAAAATCATTCTTTGTGAGTGGCCGGTGTTATTTTGTGAGTAGAGATGGCTGTTAGTATTTTTCACCTTTATGTAAATGTAAAACATTATCAATACAAGAAAGGAGGACAGAACTTGAAAAGATGTGGAACAAATTAAAGAGAAAGGAAATTTGGACAGAGACGGACTTTTTTCCCCTTTGGAGGGGGGGGGGGGTCAAAGAAGATTAATTAAAATTATAACATCTATGAAAACCAGTCCAGATGTGATTTCCTAGAACTAAGCTAAAAGGCCATGCATATCACTTTTTGGGGGGGGATACCAAAAAAACAAAACAATAAACCCTTATTTTTGCACAATTAAAATTAATGTACAGCTCTAAGCCATTCTGTCTTCCTGATTTCAGACATATTTGAGTAGCTCTGGCTGTGAGGGAAAACAAATCCTGACAGTAAATTGTCTGAACATTCCAGACTGAAATTGACATAAAGTGAAACAAAAATCTTGATCTGTATAGAAGTTTCCTACCAAGCGCAGCCAGATATTAATAACATGAGAACATAAGAATCACTTTATTATCCCATGTGTGAAATTCTCTTTCACTGTTTAAGAGCACACACGTGGAACACACATCTTACGCGTCATTACATAAACATAAATTATATCAAAACTCAAGAACTCAATAACAGGGAGGCGTGTCGTGACATGATAAGGAACCTTCGTGAAATATGGTCTCCAGGCATATGTATTTGTTCTATTTCAAATTCTTCCAAATATCTCTCTCCCCCCCCCCCTCCCCCACCAAAACTTGCCAGCCTTTTTTTTTGTTTTCCCAGCAGGAGGTTTACGAGTGCTCACCTAAACTTTGGGTGATCTTTTATAGACATTTTGAATTTATTTTTCTCTTAGAATTTATTGATGGTTTTCTTTTGATTTGTCTCGAATGTAGGACTTAAAATATATTTTTTTTTACTGAGGGCTTTGTTTTGGGAGTTTATCAGCCTTAGTCATTGGCGCCTCTTTTCTTCTTGTTTTAATGTCCTTGTTCTCGATGTTTCTATAATATTCTTGACTTCCTTAGCCCTTCTTTTGGTTCTCGATGTTTCTGATATTTAGTGAGAAGTTTTATGGCCAATTCAAAGGGACTAAACGAGCAATTTGGCTTATGACAGTACTCATATAAACATGTATATATATATATATATAATTATGTATAATATATTATGTAGTGGCGTAGTGCTTCACTGTGTACATGGTCACTCGTACTCGTAGCCAAACATGGATGGATATGTGATGAATCATTATATCAACGGACATTATTATATTTGTCTAAACTGGGTGGTTGGTTGGTTGGTTGGGTGAATGAAGAAAAGCTAGAGAGAAATGTGACGGGAGAAAGAAAGAAGAGAAAGAGAGGGAGAGAGAGAGAGAGGGAAAGAGAGACAGACAGAAAGACAGACAGACAGAGAGAGTGGGGCAAAGAACAATTAAAGACAGGAAAGAAGAAAACAGCGATACCGAACAAAAGAAGAATGAGAGAACAGAACGGAGAAAAAGTAAGATGGAAGAAAGGAAAAAAGGAAAAGAAGAATGCAGCCAAAATGAAGACAAGAAGAAAGATGGGAAACATTTCTTTTTTTAGGGTAGAAATTCAAATCTTACCGGACGCATCACTTGGTCCATACACGGTAAACCGGTTTGTTACGGCTTCTTATTTAGTTATGTGATGTCCTTCTGCTCAGGACAAAAGGGCAGTGAGAATTCTTGTGTAGGTCGGCACGAACACAAAGCCTAGTCTAGCGTTAATGTCACTGACATTTCACCTTCATGTTTATGGACTTTTAGCTGCTGAAACTGTCAGTTAATGTGTTCTTCTACAGGGATGTGCAGATTTGTGTAAGAAAACAGGTGGTGTTATTATACCACTGCATTTCAGGTGTTATTTGGATAAAGCAGGACACGAACTGACAAAGATGTTTGTGTTCATCTTAACACCTAGAAATCTAGTAATCTAAACACATGTTTGTACCTCTGGACAAAAGTAAATGCAATGTAAACATTTACACACTTTTGAAATAACGACTGACAAAAAGCGAGAGTGGCAGGTGGGAAGATGGGACAGACAGACAGATAGACAGACAGACAGATAGACAGACAGGTAGATAGATAGATAGATAGACAGATAGATAGATAGATAGATAGATAGATAGATAGATAGATAGATAGATAGATAGATAGATAGATAGATAGATAGATAGATAGATAGATAGATAGATAGATAGATAGAATTCTGATAGATAGAGAGATAAATAGATAGATAGGATAGATAGATAGATAGATAGATAGATAGATAGACAGACAGATAGATAGATAGATAGATAGATAGATAGATAGATAGATAGATATATAGATAGATAGATAGATAGATAGATAGATAGATAGATAGATAGATAGATAGATAGATAGATAGATAGATAGATAGATAGATAGATAGAATTCTTATAGATAGAATTCTGATAGATAAATAAATAGATAGATATGCAGAAAGATAGATCGATTCAAATAAATGAACCAATCAGCAACAGGGTTAGTGAGATAAATGGACGGTGGTCACCATCAGAATTGTGAACAACTCCATTCTCTCCAGTGGCCAGCAGTTATAAAAAAGTCAGCGTAATTTGAAGATTCAGATGAAGGTTGTGTTGTCACTGAGGACGAACGCTACTCTCTGACAATCGCCATAGTCTGTGATATTAAGCAGTTTCTTCATGTAACTGAAGTTACGTTGTTTTACGTTTCTTCTTCCGGGCAAGCTGATAGGTCCCCGAGCAGAGGTCGCGGGTTCAATCCTCGCCTCGGCCACTTTCTGTTTATATCTTTCTTTCACTCCAGCTTTTCTGAGCACCGGCTAGACACACACCCTGCCAATCGCCTCATCTTTTCTCGGAGTTATTTTCTTAGCCCTCTGCCCTCCCACCCCCCCCCCGCACACACACAAGCCCCCAAAACTTCTTCTTATCTTTATTTGCTTATGTTGTTTATGGTAACCTACCAATTTCTAACTTTTGCGCAAACATCTTTTCTTTGTCAGAGAGTCATGGTTTTATTTGATTAAAATATTTGGCACAGGAAAAGAAATAAGAAAAATATTATTAACTAACTAACTAACTAACTAACTAACTAACTAACTAACTAACTAACTAACTAACTAACTAACTAACTAACTAACTAAATAACTAGCTAACTAACTAACTAACTAACTAACTAACTAACTTACTAACTAACCCACTAACTAACTAACTAACTAACTAAATCAATCAATCAATCAATCAATGGGGTCCCAAATTTGTGGAGACATTAACTTCTACACGACATAATGGATGGGCAATAAATTGGGAAGAAAATTGAATCTGGTTTAACTTTAAAGTTCCCAATTTGAAAACACGGAGACCGTACACACGTCTTGCAAGGCAAGAAGTCCTAGCTATCAACGCAGACAGATTTCAGGCTGGTCAAAATTGGAACTGTATGACTAGACGGACGTGGATGAGTCAAAGACAGTCCACTCATAACGGACGTGAAATACTTCCTCACTCATTCTACACACACGGCAACCACACCTCCATTTCAAGGTGACGGCGTTTCCACCGCTTTCCAGCACCTGCAAAATTTGCCCTCTTGCCGAGGAGGGGAGATCCTGAGATTAATAGAAAGAAAAAATTAAAAAGAGAGAAAGAAAGAAAAGACCGTTCGCCTTGGCACTTCTTTGTGTTGAGGGACTTTTGTGAAGAGGCACCGGCTGCGACCGCCCTATCGCTGGTCCTGCACTGTCCTCAGCAACAAGGAAGCCAGGAGGTGACACCGGTGTCAGGACATTTTTTCAGCTACACCGGAATAAATTATCCTGGTCTGAGACCGGTGTTTTCTACTCATCCAAGCGTGTGGGAGAATAGCTGTGAGTGTGTGTACAGTAATTGGATGAGGGTGGTTAGAGAGATGAGAACACGGAGAGATAGAGTAGAAGATGGTTTGTGGAAGTATGATAATTGTCATCTTCAGCGTAATGATGCTTGTTGGTTACGTCACAGGCACTTTGCCCTTGTGAATATAGAAGGAAGTGAGTTGATAAAGAGAGTGAGAATGTGTGATCATGTGTGTGTGTATGAGAAAGAGAGAGAGAGAGAGAGAGAGAGAGGGAGAGAGAGAGAGAGAGAGAGAGGGAAAGAGAGTTTAATCAAAGAAAAGAATATTGCAAAATCTAGAATGAAATAAAGGAGAGTTTGAGTTTGAGTTTAAAGGCGCGTCGACACGATAGCGGCCACTTTGCTCCTCTCACGTTTTTTTTCTTTCTCTTTCTTTGGGCTAGCTTTCAGCCCTCAGTTCCCTATAGAGAAGATCAGATAAAAGTGAAGTTAGGGAGCTAACGGGGAAAGGAGCGTATTAAAAAATTGAACGAGAAAATGTCAGTGCTGAAAAGTATGTCTATGAATTTTGTGAAATGATAAAAGTCTGTTAAATCAACTTGTAGAGTTCGACCTCTTTCAGAAGTGACAAGATGCGCTGCTGGTTCACGTCGGAAAATAATTCTTTCATGGAACTGCAAGCATAGTGTCTTCTTCGGAGTAATGGAGAGATAGACATACAGACGGACAGGCAGAAAGATAGACAAGACGGATAGACAGAGAGAGCTACAGAGAGAGAAAATAAACTTAAGTGAAGGAAAAGAACACAATAAGTTGGCAGTTTATAACAGTAGTAAATGATAAAAACTGAGTTTACGAGTTGTTAGGTATCGTAGATTACAACAAGTGGCAAGTCTGTTGAATGAGCAGAATAATATTGGAATTTCTGAGTCGAGATGCAGGGTCACTATACTGAACAGACATCAAAACTGTGTGTTCTATTTAGCTACCAGAAAGACTTAGTGTAAGGCTGGGAACAGTTTCAGTAATAAAGTCCTTATTTCGAGGCACTATAGTGACATACAAGCGCCTGGGGATCGTATATCTCAATATTTGCCTTTGAAAATGGTACGTATTTCACAGTATTGTACAAAGACTGGGAGTTACGGAAATTGAACTGAGCAAGATCATTGTAAAATCATGCCAGAAATATAATCTGCTTTGTATATGATGATGTATAGCATTTATATAGCGCATATCCATTTAAAATGCTCTATGCGCTTTACAGAAACAACATGTCAACCACAGAGCAGAATGGAGCTGCCGGCGAAGCGCTCAACACACTGCACTGCTTCTTTCTCTCTCCCTGTCTCGCTCACTCTCTCTCTCTCTATCTCAGATCAAATTGTAACGCAGCCTGTTAGGCGCAGTTCACAACTCACAACAGTTCACAACTCACAGCAGTTCACAACTCACATCACACACAACACACAGCTCAAATAATATTTGAATATTTATTAATAACAATATATATTTAATAATGAATAATAAATTCTGGCGGGGGGGGGGGGTGATATGGATAACTTTTAATCTATTAATTTCAATTTTCAATTTTGCCCGGGCAGCGGCCTTTCGGCTTGCTCTTTACGATTTCCAACTGCCAAGTATAGACTTTGAGGAGGAAGATTATACACAACACCCATCAAACGACCCAGTTCGAGATGTGGAAAACGTCAACAAGAACATAAACATAAGACTAAGTGAACCAAAAGTGTTGTAGAGTCATCCAGTACATTCCCAGCACTTCAGTCATTAATTTTAAGTCACATACCTATATTATTCAAAGTCGTGTAAGCATCGTCTAACTAGCTGCGAGTCAAAAGTGGAACTCAGTACTTTTACCGACTTCACGAATGTCTAAGTACACGTCGTCACGGATCGTAAGTCACGGCCTGAACTGATTTCAATCACATCTCTGTATTATAGAGCCTGCTTACTGGAAGATGTCAGTGTACTGAGGTTCCACCCGAGGCAGAGACACTAGACAAGTGAAATCGTTCTGTCACTCTACTCCTCCGAATTCTTACCGTCTTGTTTTCTTACTCTTTCACATTTCCCGTCTTGTCCTTATGTTTTGGCCGAAGACAGAGTGACACTGTCTTTCCTTTTCTTATTTTGCTCATTTTATACTTACTAAGCGTTTGATGAAAGAATAGAACAAACTAGAATGGAATAAATGGGCAGACGAACATAGATAGATAGATAGATAGATAGATAGATAGATAGATAGATAGATAGATAGATAGATAGATAGATAGATAGATAGATAGATAGATAGATAGATAGATAGATAGATAGAAAGATAGATAGACGGACAGATAGATAGATAGATAGATAGATAGATAGATAGATAGATAGATAGATAGATAGATAGATAGATAGATAGATAGATAGATAGATAGATAGATAGATAGACAGATAGATAGATAGATAGATAGATAGATAGATAGATAGATAGATAGATAGATAGATAGATAGATAGACGGACGTACAGACAGACAGACAGATAGATAGATAGATAGATAGATAGATAGATAGATAGATAGATAGATAGATAGATAGATAGATAGATAGATAGATAGATAGATAGATAGATAGATAGATAGATAGATAGATAGATAGATAGATAGATGGAATCACTCCGTGTAGGACCTGATCAAGAACATGCCGCACCCTAATGACACTAGGATCTCTACAATATTTCCACACTCCCCAGTCCCTGAACTAGACCATGGTCCAGCCCTCCCAGCCCAGCAGCTCAGGTTAAATGGCATTTTCGTGTTGTTCAAAATTCCCTGGGATCCCTGCTGTGACCTTTGATGAACCGAGCAAACTTTGATCATTTAGCTCCTGGTTTTGGCCCAAGACGACCAGCTAAGAGGCATGCAAGCTCCCAGATAGTAAACACGCCCTCCCGGAACCGATGAGGGGCTCCTTCTTCCAAATGTTGACGTCTCTCCACGGTCAACAGGCATGGCGCTACTGACAGGGGCGGACACTTGCTGACATCTGGGAAGACAGGGAGGAGGCATGAGGGGTAAGGATGGAAAAAGACGAGAGAGAGAGAGAGAGAGAGAGAGAGAGGGATCGGGGTGGTGGTGATAATCTGGATCATCGTCATCATGAACATAATGAATATGATGAGCCAATGTCACTTTGCCCTTGTGGAATTGGTTCGACGCGTTTGACATTGCCATTGCTTAGAAAAACAAAACAAAACAAAACATACAAAAAACACCAACAACATATTGATAAACAAAATCCCTACAAACACTACTACTACTACAACTTGGTACCACCGCCACTTACCACTTCTGCGACTACGACTACTGTTACAATACCCACTACTACAACTAGCACTATGCATGGACTTAGCCTGATCAGCGGGCAGAGAGACGCTATAAGACATCTTACGACGCAGTGATCTCATTTTTATATGCAGCATAGACAAATAATTTCAAGTTTCTCAAATCTCGCTCGACTTTTTAACTAGTCGATGCTGGAAGAAAGGAAGGTAAGAAAGATGATGGAGTAAAGAAATGTCAGTGTACACAGGCTAGTAGCTGAAGAGGAAGATGAAGGAGCAGGAGAAATTAATGATGAAAGATGAAAAGAAAAAGGAGATTAAACAAGATGTCACCAAGGTCTACCGCTTTTATGAGTTCAGGAAGTATATCGAAGTGTACGTTGACTTTGTCATGCACAACCACCGCCCTTTTTTTTTTGCCGTTTTCTTTCTTCCCACTGTCAACCAGGCAAAAACAAAGCAATCTCCTATGAGTTTTGGAGTGCATGATCTTCAGGTGAACGGATCCAGGCAATTGTCACTAGTTCAGCCGTCGTCCCTTCTCCCCGGTGTGCTCCTACAAGCATTTCAAATGTCTCCGCTCACAGAGTGTCAAATATTTGAGACCTGGGGTATGTTTGAGTTCTGGCAAAAGGAGTAGGGCATGTTTACTTAGACAAACTCACCTGGCCTTTGGCTGGGGGGCGCCAGACAAATCTATGTCATCTACCTGGCCTGACAGGTGCCGTGGAAGACAGTGCCGAGTACAGGAGGAGGACAAGGAAGTCATGGAGGAATACGGAGGTAGTGGAAGAAACTAAGCAAAGAAACACCTATACGATAACGAGCAGGAGGAGATGAGATGATCGAATAATGACACATTATTGAAGACAGTCAGACAGAGTGAAGGGCAGATGTTAAAAAAAAAAGATAACGCCTGGATGATGTAAAGAAAAGCAACGATAATGTTAATATTCTCTACAAAAGAGAAGGCCAGTGTTGAAAAAAAACAAAAGATAATGTAGTGAGAAGTGAAAGGAGATGAATGGGGAAGACGACTGCCATGACGAGGCAGCCACTGGAGGAAAAGAGACAAAAAGACAGACTTCAGATAAGGGGTAGAAAAAATGGAAAAAGAATGAAATGTCTGATGGAAAACGTGGTGGAAAAGAGAACAATAAAATAATGGAGAAAGAGAAAGGAGTAGGAAAACAAGTCTCTTGTGGACCCCATTATCATTTTCATGACTTGAAAAGTCAAGATACACGGAGATTAGGGAACAGTTCACATAGAAGTGGAAGAAACATGAAGTTTGATAAAAGCCATTATATCAACAGCTGATCTCTCATTCTAGAAAATTACGAAGTTTAAATGCTTCTGTTTCAGCACAAAATATAATAGAATGCCAGGGACCTCAACAGAATTGATAAAATAGCTCTGCAAACATTATACCCTTGTGCAAACTGGCGTGATATACCTACAGAAAGACAGATTTAGTTTTTGTAAAAGCTCTCAATAATTCAGTAAATATCTGATAACATCCTGTTATCCTTCAGTTCACACTTCATAAATAAACAGTATCAAGAGACTGTAAGCCCTGTCGGGAACGAGAACATTGCGATGCCACCCACCTGCCAAGTGGCTTTGGTAAAAGGTTAACGAGATCTGCGGCAAAAAGTACTTGATTCCGTGGGCAAACACCAGGATTTCTTTAAACGTAAGGTTCCCCCAAGCTTGCCTCTGGATCAAAGCCCAAACGCAACGAGCTGTCAGGCTAAGTACTGCATTCTTCAGCTCACCGATCCTGGACCGCTCTTTGAGTATGGCAATTTTTCATTCTGTAATTTCATTAAGTGCCTCTGTAACTAGAACAGGGCTAGGCACCCAGGTCTGGCTTAGGCGCGCGGCAAGATACAAATATATGTATCTAGACTTTTAAGTCTTTTCAAGATTCAAGAAATCTCTCCCGTGAATTGCTCAAAGCTATCAGATTTCGGAGGCGGGAAGCCACCACGCTACTAAGCCACGCCCAATAGACAGCGTTCCTGAGTTGTCTATTGATCGGCTCACTTTCTGGCGTCACTTCAAGAAAATGCGACATAATCATCGATTCTGGAACACAAAGCTCTAGTCCATTACCTCCCTGTTCTTCTTTTTTCTCTTTTTTTCTTTGGAAAAAGGATTTCAAATATCTTCACATGATTTAAGTAAGTAAAACCAACACACTCATAAAAAAAAAAAAGAAGAAACATTATTTTGCTGTGTAGTGAAAACACAGGCAGAGAATGTTTCCCTTTTATAACCAGGGGGACAAAGTAGACAAACAAATTTGAGCTGAAACAAACCCTCAAAATAATGGATATGACAAAATTGCATTTATTATATTAGGCCAAAAAAAAAAAAAATTTTAAAAATTGAGAAACACACGGTGACTTTAGTTCTTGTTTACCCCTGACTTTAGTTCTTGTTTACCCCAGCTCCACCTTTTGCACAAATTGAGAAATACAGCGTTAAACCTTTAGGGTTTGAGTATTATGACAAGGAGACAGAATAAATCGGGACAATGAAACAGCGTGATGAGTGCCACAACGATTACAAACGTCAAAGTGTACATTTGTTATATCTCTTTTATAAACGAAAGGATCTCCAGTGTTTCAGAAAATGAAGCGAGAATAAACAAGAGCTGAGGTCACGACAGGCTGGGCTGATGTCCAGACTTTTCTACTAATGGACAGAAAGCAAACGTGCGTGTGAGTGAAGATCCTCAATACAGTCCCTCTGTTATCTTTGGTGTGAGTGAAAATGAAATATTCTGAAAACATTTTTCCATGCTAAGTCAGTACTGTTTAATCACATGAGTTATCATGGTGAGACATGAAAAGAGAGAACGATATACATGTATAAAAAAAAGAGTCCGGAGAGAGAATTCTAAAATAATTATTTCAAGTGTACGTGACGTTAATTAGGCAGCCTCACGTGATCTGAGATCATTCTTTTTGCATGAGAATTACAGTACAAAAGAAGGATTCCAAAGTTCTGCACAGAGCATTAGACATACTTATAGGATGTGCAGTTCCCACGGGAACACAAGCAGCACTATTGTTCTGTGTGAATCTTACACTTGGCAAGCCTGTTGACTCCAGGTTCCGGTGGAAAAAACATCTATGGGTTTTAGACCCAGTGACTGCACAGTCTTCAAAAGGTTCTATCCGTCTCACATCGTCGTGACAGACTTATATTTTAAGGACATTTCTGTTGCTATATAAATTAGATGTCAATCCTATATCTTTGATAGACAGACAGCGTCATGAAAATCTGCCAACCATTCGCTAAGCAGCGATTCTCACTACAACAGGCAGCTACATTGGTAAATATGACAGTCAATGACTAGATGTACAGATACTCAAGGGAAACTTTAAAATCACCAATGAACGTTCTAAGAAAAACAAGAAATGAAATTCTTGGGAGAGTGCAGGCTGCTAAAGATCTTCAGAGAATCCTCATCAGGCAAGCATTGCAGGCAGCTTCTAACTTCATAACACTCACTGGAAATAAATAAACGAACAAATAAATAGATAAATAAATAAAGAAATACAAATATAAAAACTTAATATTCCTCTTGTTCTTGTGCTTCCTGCTATCCATTCTGTACAAATATTTTGTTGTCTTTACTGCCCTACTCCAGCAATTGTTCCAGGCATATTCTCCTCAAATTCTCTCGGCAAAAAAATCCCCCAAAAACTATAAACATCTCCATTACGATGTCTATAGATGACAGACACGGCATTGTTCAATTTTGACCGTCTCCACTCAATGCTTGTGTAAAGAAATTCATTTTCATCTTAAATGATCATCATCCCCTGTGACATCAAATTTCTAGATCATCCAAAAGCAACAGAATAATACACATGAAAGCAAACACAGAAAGACACAGAAAATCGTTTTTGCCCTCCGCAATTTGACTCAACAAGACACTTTAGCTCGATGTATGCCATATTAAGACACCAAGGTTCCTTACCATGTCACTTCATGTATGCCTGTTATTGAGTTTATTGAGTTGTGATGTATGTTTATGTAATGCAGCGACCCCGTGTACCATGTATTACTATAATTATACTCTTAAACTCTCTGTGAAAGAGAATTTCCTTCATGGGATACTAAAGTGATTTGAATTTTATCTTATCATATCTTATAAGCGGCATTTATTTTACTTTGTGCGCATTCTCATAGGAGAAAATAATAACAGTGATAATCAACCGTTTCATACTCCTTTGTTCTTATCTGGTGTTCGAAGAAATTTATGTTTTATGTCCGGTTCTTTCGTTCCGGTTCTTTCTTCGTCAGACAAAGGAATTTCGTTATAGCTGGCCGTGCCCGCAGATCTACAGCTCAATCCTGTAGTCGATCATTGTTCAAGAGTACATACTTATCTCTCATTAAACAAAGACAAAACCAAATTCTGATTGTGATCAACACGATTGATGTCAGGCGGCCGCTTTCATCCACTGATTCGACCTATCAGTGACTTCCCCTGAAAGCTTCCGCGGTACGAGAGCACCGGAACTCAAAATACTCTCGTGTATCAAGAGTGGGCGTTTCCCAGGGTAAACACAACTGGACTATGACCACTGAAATCTCTTCACTTAATGATCCCAATGTAAACAGACTTAAGTTCATTGTTGTTTTCTATAGTGTCGGTTCCGACGGATAAGTGTTATTAGGAGTGCTGGTATGGCATAGAAGATATCGTGTCTCCTGGTTTATGTCCAATGTCAGTAACTTCGGATTTGTCATCGTTTGTGCTGACAAAAATGAAGTGATAATACCAATTAATTGTTTAAAGACTCCCTTCAAGTGAGGCGGGGACAATGGAAGATCTAGTATTGAACTTTCAGATTTTGCAACATTGTGTTCTTTACCGTGCTATTTTCAAATGTCTATTTTTTGAGCTGACGACGTAGTTGACTCGTAAAGGATAGGGTAGATCCACTGACCCCTTTTGCTTTCTTTCTTCAAAGACCTTTCTTCTATTATTTCTTTACATTTTTTTTTCGTCGTGCCAGTCAAAAATCCTGCCTCTTATCATTATCAAATATGATTAAATATGTTTGGTTCAACGACGAAAGACAACTTCCACCACAGTTCTTCACAGCACTTATATGTAAAGGCTATTGTAAATACTGTATTAAAAGTATAACAATGCTGGAGAAACTGGATATTTGTCGGGGATTTAACGGTATGATCATGTTTTCAAATGACTTACCAGCATACTTAGTCAATATACAAACATCTCAAATAAACGAATAATCCACTTAGTGAACGCATAAACCTCTGGTTGTCAAGACGCCATCTCGTCCAGCATGGATATCTTTAGTCAGCATTCACAAATTTTTGTAAAATGATGTCAGTAATATCTGAATAAAAGTTCGTTTGGTAGAGGTAAATGTGGAGTGCCACATTTGGTAATGGTGGAGGAAGAAGTGCAGTAATAAACAAATGATTCAAAAGATGATAATAGTTTACTATTGTTGTAAACAGACAACGGATGCAATTTTTTTTTTTTGCCTTAAATAAGCACTTTGTGCACTTTTCTTTTGTTTTGTCATATTGTTGGTGTCTTGATAGCACTGTTTCTCTCTCTCTCTCTCTTGCTCTCTCTCTCTCTCGCTCTCTCTCTCTCTCTCTCTTTCTCTCCCTGTCTGTCTCTCTCTCGCTCTCTGCATGTGTATGTGTATTTGGCTTTTAGCAAACTCCAAGACATTGTTTCCTTGCTGTCTTTTCCGGCAGTCTGGGTTTCTTTACAATTATGACAAACTGTTCGAACGCATAACTCATCGTGTCTCTTTATCAACATGAGTAACTACATAAAATGTAAGCGTTATCATAGTAGCACAAGCTGACAACAGGATTGTAATCAACCCTCCACACCATCCCCACCCTAAACCCCCCCCCCCCTTCATGGGGCATCGTTATAACAGATCATGACGTGCAAAAGCAATTCATTTTGATCTTAAATGCTCTAGAAAAGAGAATTTCCTTCATGGGTTAGTAAAGTAATTCTTATCTCTTATCTCTCTTATCTCATATTTTGAGCCAAGGTCTCTCCAAAAAACAAAATGCAACACTCAGAAAGCTGTACAACTGCACGTGCCAACTCACCCTCCAGTAAATTAAATTAACTAGTCCATGTCCCGGATCCTCAGCTTTCCCGAAAAAGAAAAAAAATTGCGAAACATTATTTAATAAGAGGCTATGACTGTGAAGATCACTTTGCATGAAGCATCCATCCTGTTAGTGTAGGCGGCGAGTGCTTTGTTCATGAGGGCATTACACGTTGTCTCTCTGGGGGAAGAAACTGATGGTTATCTCTCTCTACATGAACTGTAACTTTTAAGTGTGCTGATTTCCTGGAGCGTCTTACAGGTCAAGCTTCATCCTGGTGCAGCGGACAGAGGCGGTGTAATATTAATGACAGATTGAACGACAACAACAACAGTAACAATAATATCAGAAAGGATGTCGGCGACAACAAAGGCGTCAAGAAACAAATCGCTGGCTCCAGAATGAAACATCAGAACTAAAGATAACAAAGCTTTTGTTTACACAAATTTTATGTGAACTCCTTAAAGGAATGTTAGTATTAGTATTAGTAATTATTCGTTATTCTATTCATTAGTATTATTATTATTTTTTTATTTTTTACTATTATTATCATTATTATCGTTATTATTATTATTATACAGATTTAATTGATTAAGTGGCAGTAGCATAATTTCAACTATTTGTTAACGTAACTGAAAATGTTGTCACGCTAAAGGAAACATCCCAAGTGAAAGAACTTTTGATAAGATAGAACGATAATTTATTGGGTACCACGGACGCTACATTGCTGTGGTCTATTTCTTTGCCAGGCGGGGTTTGAAATGTGGCCGTTTTGAGCAGGTGGGAGCCCAAACTGTGTTAGGGAATATCACATTATAGTAAGACACGGTTAACCCTAACCCTCATTAATACAGACGTCAAAAAGAGGGCGGATCTGGGACGCAATTGTTCAATCCAGTCCACTTTTTTCCATCTTCCATAAAATCTTGTCTTGCTCACGCGCATTTACCAGTGTAAAATATTTATACAGAATTACTTAATTACGCTCGTGAAATTCAAATTGATGAAGCTGTGATTACGAAATAGAACTAAACTAATCAAATAGACCGTGGAGGGCGCAAAGTGACCATTATCGTGCCGTCTCTCCATTAAACTCTAACCCAAACTCAGTCTCAAACTCAAAAGTGTGGTTTATGATAACTCTGGCTGTAGCCTCTACACTGACAACAACAACAACAGCAACAACGACAACACAAAGACTCCATTTATACTGGCTGGCGAGCTGATACACAGTGACGAAACAAACTGTACCGACGTTTGTTCTTTCGTCTACAATAGCCAACAACAACAATAATAACAACAGTAGCAACAAGACACCATTTACCATGATTGGCGAGATGATACACAGTGACGGAACACATTGTACTAACGTTTCTTCATTCGTCGACACTAGCAACATCAACATCAACATCAACAACAACAACAACAACAACAGCAACAACAAGACTCTATTTAGACTAATTAGCCAGCTGATGCAATCTGTTCCAATGTTTCTTCTTAAATTCTGTTCCCAAAAATTCAGCTAGGAAAGAATAAAATGTGGAATTCCGATAAGCGGAAAATGTCACTTATTTCATTTCATTTTAGCACGGTTACTCGGGGCGACTTCTGTATCCTACATTAGATTATAGTTCTGTTGCTTGTCAAGTCCTCTTTCATTTGGTTTCAAGACAGATATCGCTATAATATCGTGTGTTTTTTTTCATTATTGTTGTATGCAACATTCTGCGGTTTTTAGGTTTTGTCATGAAACTGGTCCTCTCACTCCTAATTTCATTGTACAATAAGTCTGCCGTGCAAATGTACAGCGACTTGGTGGTCTTTTCTCCATTAAAGTCTCTATGAACTTGTGGCACACATAATTCTTTTATGTGTATCTGCTACCGAAATAGTAGTTTTTAGTGCGGCAAACTCACAAATAAAGCCTTTGTAATATAGATTGGCTGCACAACTTCTTTTTGTGATTTACGCAAAACTATGAATTGGACACATTCGTCACATTGCCTTTGCTTGGCAGAATGATTGTGTCCTTCCAATCGATTGAAAACTTTTGGAGGTATGTGTTTGTGACGTAATGTTGATCTCTGATTCTACGTAATCTTCAAAGTGTCGACCCTCATTTTCTCGAAAAGACGGAACTACACAGACAACATTATTGAAAATATCCGAGAAATTATAACGCTACTAAGTTTGCCCATACATAATCTTGTCTTTTCACCAGCCGACATTGTAATACACTTTCAGTCATAATCAAGTTGTAGTCTCCAGTAGGCCTTCAATGAACTTATTTAGTGCAGAGAGAAAGAAACTTAATTTTTCTCCAAGAACACAATTATTCTTCGTTCCCCGCCCCCCCCCCCTCCCTCCCCCATGTTTCGCCATTTCTTTATTAATAACATCCGCCTTCAGATCCAAAGAAAGCGATGTGACACCGGATGCTGGAAAGCATTATCTTTGTGGTAGAAAAAGGAAAAGGGATAAGGGAGATAATCCACGTTAATTGGTGAAATGCAAGAACGAATAGAGTTGTCTCTCCAGTATAACCTATCTGAAAGGAACTGCCACTGGATTTCCAGTTAGTATAATAATATAATATAATTTATTCATGTTTATTTGACTTATGGGTGTGTTTTAAAAGCACCTATACAGTGTCCTAGTCTCAAGCTGTCTTTGTTTGAGTCAGAAGTAACGAGTAGAGCGGTATCCAGTCTGGAATGTCATTTCTGAGTTCAGTCTTGAGCAACAACATTGATGGATCTAATCGAGGAAACTATAATTATTAAGTGAAAAATATACATTCAGAAACAGAATAGGTTTTGTTCTCTTTAATGGGAGGTCTAGATTCATCACATCGACCAATCAACGACCGACCGACTCACCGACCGACCGACCGACCGACCAAACAACCAACCAACAAACCAACCAATCAACAAAGCAACCAACAAAGCAACCAACAAACCAACCAACCAACAAAGCAACCAACAAACCAACCAACCAACAAAGCAACCAACAAACCAACCAATCAACCAACCAACCAACAAACCAACCAATCAACCAACCAACCAACAAAGCAGCCAACAAACCAACCAATCAACCAACCAATCAACAAACCAACCAACCAACAAAGCAAGCAACAAACCAACCAATCAACCAACCAACCAACAAACCAACCAATCAACCAACCAACCAACAAAGCAACCAACAAACCAACCAATCAACCAACCAACCAACAAACCAACCAACCAACAAAGCAACCAACAAACCAACCAACCAACCAACAAAGCAACCAACAAACCAACCAACCAACAAACCAACCAACAAAGCAACCAACCAACAAAGCAACCAACAAACCAACCAATCAACCAATCAACCAACCGACAGGAAAACAAACAAATGGAGAACCAACACATGAACTTCAAAGCCACAAAAGTAACAACAACAACAACACATTGATATTTCTCCAGTTTACAAATGTCCCCTCCTCGAAATTAATAGGTAAATAACATTCTGTGAATGAAAGGAAAGTGACGAAAGAAGTTCGTTCAGAAAACACACGCAGAAACATTCATGCTCTTACAGGAAACAAAATTTATAAAATGAAAAGAAAAGACTTGTATGTTATATTCAGTCACATATTATCGCTTTTATTTTCAATGATTTTAACATGTGACAAAATGTTAGTGTGCCTTTTGTGATCCTTTCTCGGAAATAAATATTAAATGAAACATATTTATGTGCTAATAGAGTGCATGGAAGGTATATATAAAGTCGACCGGAAACATAGCAAGAGACGGAATGAGTGGGGAATATGCCACCACTGAGGTTTAAATGCCAGTACAGTTTTCATATTCTCAATACTATTTTGGCATAGTTTTTACTGTACCCTTTCCAAAAGCTTGGCTACATATAAATAAATATATACATTTTTGTGTGCAGGCAATAACTATGTTACCGTTAAAAATAAGAATTTTAGTATATTTTTGCGACATTATATATTATGATACACAAACGAATAACACGGTATATATCGAGGGTCGCGTGGTAAAATGTCGTAACTTGACTTTTTTCATAACTTGAGACATGCATGTAGCCCTTGACAGCCCTCGATGCTGTGGTATATAATATAAGTTGAGAGTTAACTTCTGGGAACTGTGGCTTAAATATTCAGTAACGTTTTGAAAAGATCGCAAGTGCTATAATTATTTGACAAAGAGGGTTAATTAGTTATTTCCTTCCGCAAAATGTGTAAAAACCGAATTGAGGTGGTTTATCACACGGCCCTCGATATCATTGCCTTGACAACATACGCCATTGATTAAGATAATCAGCGAGTATGTATTTATAGAGAGATCTCACTTCCATCAAATCGCGAAACTAGGTCGCTGCGGTAAACAAGAATTGAAAGAGGCCGTCTTCACCAAAGATACTGTGTATATCTGTTTACTGTGGTTTGTTCATTTTTTGGGCTGACTGAAACTATTGAGAGCCGTTTGTAAGTTCTTATGCCCCGTGGAAATGCACAAAACGGGGATTGTTTACCGCAGCGCTGCGACCTACGTATTTTCCGTTCCATGCTAACAGTGCTTTCGCGGCGCCTACCGTGTCTCGCAGTGCAAATCGACCAATAGTGAAATCTCTCTATACATACATAAGATAAGATAAATTTTATTCATCCTTGTACAAGGAAATTTGTTTTGATCATTGAATACATAACAATACAGTTACAGAAGCAGAAATTATGATATATAGCGCACACACACACATAGATACACACACACTAATAAATAAACAAAATTAACAGTGCACACAATATGCTTCCGTTACTAAAACACATTGACCTGACACGCAAGACACAATTCAACTGTACACAGATTACGATCAAGATGACGGCATTATTGTAACATCCTAGTTGATGATGGAATAAACGATTTAAAGTAGCGCTCAGTTTTAGTTTTCTTTGACAACAGCCTTAAACTTCTCACAGATCTTATGTATTCTTTGTTCAGGGGATGTTGGGGGTCGTTGATTATATTATTAGCTTTTTTAATACAAGCACCAGTGTACAGTTCATCAAAGTATGGCAGATCACAGTTACAAATTTTTGATGCTTTTTAAATTAAAATATTGATCTTATTTTTATCTTTTTGTAAGATGTTTCCTCCCCTACAAACAACTCCATACATAGTCTCTGGATATAGAAAAAAATTTGCAGGAATTTACGGATAAACATTTACATCATACTATTCATCTCAACCGAAGAAAGACACGAAATTAAACAAATCATTCTTTCGTGAAGAATGACGAATATACTTATAATAAGGCACGTTTGACATACTTATGAAGAGACCAAAGTCACGTTTTATCGAACAAGCATCAAACAGAGTGTATTAGAATCAACTGAGTGAATTTTCTTTGTATTATTGAAGGGACAGAAATACAAAAAATTTTATTTAAAGTATTATATACAGGCATGATTGTCCCTTGAGTGAACAGGATTTTAATTTTTAGGTTTGGGACTGGATTTTTACGGCGCGTCGGCAGAATAATGGCCACTTTGCGCCCTGCACAGTCTACTTGGGTAGATGTTCTTTATTTAATATATTTCGTGTTCAGAGCTTCCAAGCTTAACATAGAACTAAATGGGAAACTCGGGTCCACGAAGTACAGTACGAACTTGGTACCGGTTCCATTTAAAAACAATACATTCACTGTTATATTTTCGGCAAAGGATTGGGTATGTTTTCAAAGGCGCGGGTTGCACCCAAGCGCATGGAAAGCGTACATCTGGGACACAGAGGAATTAACAATCGCCATAACTTGAATGTGCATACTATAATTATAGATGACCCCCCAGCAAAGACAGAACTTCAACGTTTGATGAGGTACAAAGAAGAGAAAATCACCAGAGCTGCAGAGGCGCAGCACAGACTGTAGATGAGAGGGATCCAAACATTTCCCGTAGAGTCCATCAGCGGTCCCATGAAGATAGATAAAATGATGTAGTGACATGGAATGAGAAATCCGATCACGGACATAACTTTTCCAATGTTTTTTACTGGTTTTTCCGGATCTATAACTCCTCTGAGGTCATTCTGAGGAGAATAAAAAGACAACTAATTGGGACACCAGTAATGATTTTTTAAAAAAAATGCATTTAATAACCATCAAAGTTATTTTCTATAAATTATAAGTATTTAACAATATTATGCATTCTGTAATAAATCAGTCACTCTTGATATAATTTGGATCGACCTATGATCCACCAATCCATCCATTCATCCATCCACCCACCCACCCATCCATGTATATCCAACCACCCATCCGTCCATCCACCCATGCATCCACTCATCCTCCCATCCATCGATCCATCCATCCACCCACCCACCCATCCATCCAGCCACCCATTAATCCATCCATCCATCATCTACCCATCTATCCATCCATCCATCCATCCATCCACCCGCATACCTGTCCCTGCGAAAACTTGTTGGCCAACACAAAGGGAACAGTGAAAACACATGTCCGGAAAGCTCCACAAAAGACCATAAAGATGAAATAAACTTCCAGATCTTTTGTAAGCAGCAAAGTGGTCAATGAGACAATCAGAAATGCATGGCACAGCACATACTGGGCTTTTTCTCCTGGGGGAATCAATTAAAAAACACAAAAGAACATCAGATGTACTGGGTTTATAGTTGATTATTGTTTCACTGATACTTTTCTGAGTGTTGATTATTTTTGTGTTTCACTCAGTCCGGAACAATTGATTATCTATCTATCTATCTATCTATCTATCCATCTATCCATCTGTCTGTTTATCTATCTATCTATCTATCTATCTATCTATCTATCTATCTATCTATCTATCTATCTATCTATCTATCTATCTATCTATCTATCTATCCATCCATCCATCCATCCATCCATCCATCCATCCATCCATCCATCCATCCATCCATCCATCCATCCATCCATCCATCCATCCATCCATCCATCCATCCATCCATCCATCCATCCATCCATCTATCTATCTATCTATCTATCTATCTATCTATCTATCTATCTATCTATCTATCTATCTATCTATATATCTATCTATCTATCTATCTATCTATCTATCTATCTATCTTATTTTCCAGTCTGTCTATTTGTATATCCAACGGTCTGCCCGTCTCCCTAAATCCGTGTGGATATACTAAGGACAGAGATCCTAGGAAACCAAAGACCTCAACACACCCCTAAATCTATGTCTTTGTCTGGCTATGTGTCTGTCCAGACAATCTACAGAAAAATGAAAAACCAAATGTACGAACAGTAATTAACAACTCTGCAGGCGAAAGAACCTTAGCATTAATGTTCGAGAGTGATCTAGAAAAGAGCGCAGACTGAAATTTTACATTTCAAAACTGCGTCCCCTTTCTAACGCTGTGTTCAAAATGTGTGTGTGTATGTATGTGTGTGTGTGTGTGTGTATGTGTATAAGCTGGTCTTGATAATAAATCAATATTTGTACACAGCTTATTTTCCAATGAATAATTTGCTTTGTCTCCGAAACCTTGACTGATAATAGTCAAGTTACAAAACTGGGTCATGATGGTTGTTTGTTCGAAGGCTTCGAGCAGGGGCAGTACACTACGGGCAGTACACCACGGGCCCCTCCTTGCTGTTTATTTTCGAGAACCTGAAATTGTTTACATTCTACACCAGGGTAATGACGTCACAGGACCAGTTTTGACCGGCACCATTGGACACGGTGACATAATTGGTGTGAGAAAACCGATGTCACGGGACAACCGTGACAAAACTTCGCATTTCATTTTTATATGTTTGCTTTCGTGTCTGTATATCCTTGAGAATTTGCATTGTCTTTATGTGTGGAGTTTGGTCTCTGCTGTTTGAAATCCGGTTTTTCTCGTCTGTACAGTGCATATGTCACTAAATGCGAACTGTGTGCCAAAGTAATTTTATCACAATTAGCAGAAAGCACTGAATGATTTAAGTCAATAATTATCCATCAATAAGAAGCCTTACGACACTGCAAACACGTATTTCTCTTCTCCTCCTTGTCTGGCAATTATATTGCCTTCAAACTGTAAACATTTCTTACTGATATTTGGTCGTTCGACCAGGCTTGGCTGTGGTGTTCGAATGTGCTATCTTAAGAATAAAAATGGACTATATAATTTGCAAATGGTATCGTTTTATAGATCTAATATTATCCCGAGTAAAAGAAAAAGTATTGTCAGAATACTACAATCCAAGGATAACATAAGCTTGGTGACCTTTAATATTGTGATAAGTGGAAAAATGAAACGTCTTTGCCTACCTATCATGTCGATCAGTTTCTTGTTGCTGAGACTAACCACCATGTAAGAGCAATACAGGGCCAGATTTCCCATAGCTCCAGTCCGTAAACCTTCCTGGTAGAGTTCATGTCCTTCAGTACCGGGCTGCGCCGTGGGGTCCCCGTGGAGAATGCCAATGGTCAGTGCATTGCTCACGTACACTGTGAATCCTAACATACTTCCAGCGGAGAAAAACGCCGAGATAACCAAGATGGTCAAACGCTTGTCCACTTTTAATTTCTTTTGGTCCTTTTTGGCGCTCTCTATAAGTATTTTACTTTGATTTTGAAGCTGAGCCAACTTCCTGGTGTGGAAGTCACCTAGTGGAGGACTGATCACTGACTGGGACATTGAATAGGACTGACGAATCGTTGCCATGACAGCAGAGACGCCGTGATCAATCAATTGTTGTTCACACGCTGGTAATTCAACACTTTCACTCAACTTCTCCATGTTTTCATTGGTATTTGTTTTAATTTCCCTGTGAGCAATGCTGGCACTCGATGTCGAAAGAGAGACCTGGTCTGAGTTGGCGTTACGCGTGGCTACGCCCATGTCTACCACGTCCTGTGCCGGGTGCACTGATGAATTGGACATACTGAGGTATTCTTTGCCTTTCAGACTGTCGGCAAGGAGAGGTTTGGTAGAGGCGTCTCCTTCTTCCGTGTGAAGTATATCTGGTATGAAGGGTCGATCTTCTTGCAATTGCTGCAGCTGGCTCTTATTTTTGGCGAACCAGTGTCTTCTGTGTGCCTGAATGGTTTCAGTGCTGGATGCAGGTGATGGTGGTGGTGGTGGTGGAAGTGGAGGTTTCTGGGTCCCCATAACATTCTCCTCAGCACTATGGGACTTGAAGAGGCAGAACCCGGTGGCGATGGTCAGTGCAGAACCAATAAGAACGATACAGATTAGAAGAACACAGAAAAAGATAAGAGTCACAGCGACGCCATCCACGTGAAAGATGGGCTCCCACAGCCCCGGGAAATCGAAACAACCAATCAAACAGAATGTAGTACCAGCAATGGCTTGGGTAACAGTAGCCATGATCAGTATTCGGGTATGCTGGAATGTAGGGATGTTTTCTAGGATGAAAGCTCGAGTCAGTGAAACACTAATGTCAAATCCAATGTCAATACATGCAAAACCAATGATGGACATAACAACGGTGACCGGGAAGCTAGAGAGATCCGCCGCTGTCTCAGGGGTAGGCTGGGTAGCTGGCATGTCAGGGTCACCTACTACGGCGCTGGTGGTTTCAAATGTGCCAATAGTGGTATTGCTGAAGGAATCCTCGCTCGTCACCTGACCTGTCCATCTGGTAACATTATCTTTACTGACCTGGTCACCCTTGTTGCCCACGATGGCCTGTAGAGAGGTCAGCTTGATGAACCCACAGGCAGCCAGCAGCACCAAACCGCCAAGGAACATACACATGCCAATGAAAAGGGAAAGAAGTTTTCGAAGCTGCAAAGAAAATAAAACACATAAAGGACCAGATCATTCATTTCATTACTTATGCTTTCCTAGATTCTCTTGCGGCTTTCTAGAAGACTGAATGGAAATAATTATATCTGAAATTGCAACATTTGCGGACACGAGTGAAATCCACGATTTACTTTGTTCTATCATCCGCCCCAGGCACTGGCGTTTCAACATAATTCCCATTTCGGAGGAGGGCGTTTGAACGTTTTTGGGGAGAATGAGATTTCTTGTGTACAGACACACATGTTACAACACCGCTTATGCTTATAATTTATAAGGATTTATATTATTAAGGATATCCGTACGTCACTTTTTGAGGGTAGCAGTAACTCAAAACCACCAGAATAATCGACAGGCCAGAAAATGAGAAGGACGACGGTGTGTTTCTACACTGATAAATAATATAATTTTCTCATTACAGTTTAGTACCCAGGCAGCACGAGATTCGAACGTTTTATGACTCCATTCTTAGCGCTGTGCTGAAAACTGATAGCTCCACAAACCTGCATTTTCCACCTACCTTAGGACTGGAACCTCTGTCTGCTAGAAAGCCCAAGGCAGGTAGAATTATCATGCTGGTTCCTCCGCATATGATGCCATTGACTGACACAAGAGACACTGGTACACTGAGGTACTGTAGACTGCAAAGACAAACACTTATTGCCAGCTATCTCAATATCTTCAGCCTCCACTTTACTAAAAAAAATATTGATGTCACTCACGTTAGTGATGATAGGAGAGAATTAAGATTTATCATTTCAAATGCATCTAAATTAACTGCCAAAATTCTGCCGGCGGCGGCATAAGAAGATTTGAAATGCTCTCGCACGTCGCACCATTCTGTTTTGGTAAAAATAAAGAGACAAGAATAGGCTAGACAGAGCCTCATAAAGGCTGGACGTGGATTCTACTATAATTGATTTTCATTTTGGAACCAATCCTTTAGGCCCCTATCAGCTCTTTCAAGTGTGTTGGAGACACATCCTTCCCGTATCATCATAGTTAGTGCTGAACAACCTCCACCCTTCAATTCCTCAATACAAAATGGAACACGATATCTTCTTCAAACTCCTATGGAACGTGTCTCTTACTCTTGCGGAGATTTCCAGTGGTGCATTACATAAATAATTATAGAAAATAATACATAAATAAGTGAACAACAGACTGTAACTGACACGTTGCATGACAAGCTTAAAACTCTACGGCACATTTACAACTTCTGGGGTAAGAAAGACAAGTTACATTACTTACAACAAGACCTCATAAATCTGCTCAAAGGCCACACACATCTCTACACCGAACAGCGCACACACCAGCAGTACTTGCACACACAGACCAACACCTTTCCGTTGCTGTTGCTCCTGTTGTTGTTTTTGTTCCAGCTGTTGCTGCAGATCAGGATGCTGTCGTAGTTGTTGTTGTAGTTGGTGCTGTATGATGATGGAGGCCTGTATGGACTCCGACATCGACACTAAGGACGTCATGTTGACAGTAAGCTTGTGCAACTATCAGGAAAACAGATGTTTACTGTATGGAGACAAAAACACTGTACACAACAGACTTCCCTTGTACAGGAGAAAAATGTAAACAATAGAGTCGGTTGTATGGGAGAAAAATGTAAGCAGGTAAAATTTTGGTATAACGCAGAAATATTCATGATGCTATAAAACTTTTATTTCTGCACCGCACAAAGCCGTACAACTAACCATTCGTAAAGGCTCATGTAACCCGTTCTTAATAGAATGTTCACTTAATCAGTCATGCTGACCAGCGGATAGATAATCGTTATTAAGGCAGGACTAGGAAAGCAGACGGACAGCCAATCCACCAATCAACCACGGACGAGACAAAGAAGTCATCCAAAAAGTGATATAATAGCAGTGTGATATAGTAGCAGCACACTGCCCTCAAGAGTTTATATGAAATATTGTCAAAATGAAAAAATACATGTTTTTTTCAAGGCCCAACATTAAGAAACAAATAAACATAGCAATTTCAACACATTCATGTTATTCTAGCCCCATGAATGTGTCGGATCCAGGGCACACCCCCCCCCCCCTCCCTCCCTTTTTTTTTTTTTTGGATCATAGCTTTTGTAGACAAATCTACATTTTGTTTTCTTCTATTTTTTTTTTGCTGAAATTTGTAGCGTTTTCTGGAAACGAGTTTCAAGTTTCAAGTTTAGTTTATTATAGGCCTGGCGGCCAATTCAAAAACACACAAGAATCATGTGAACAATCTTAGAAAACATTAAACAAACAAACAAACAGACAAAATGCATGATCGTTCACTCTCTCCGCTCCCTGCAGCATTTATACACTTACTTATTATAGTATACAGTCAAATACAGCTTGTAATTGCCAGCAACAGTCATCATTTTCAATCCCCCCCCCCCCCCTACATAACCGATCTCTCCTCACCTTTATCTGTTGTAAATTTACTACAATTGAAAATATCACTATAATTTATTCTTTCACTCGAAGGTGAATTTAGTTTTCAGACTTCGCCAGGAGAAGTCACAAAGCGACATTATTGTATTCGTTTAGAACATTATGGCAAAACAGTGCAAACGAATGTAGTTCTCTATCGTGCATCGAAGACAGAAAATGTATAAGCTTAAACATGCTTGGTCTAACAAGTAGCCAAGGCGGTAAAAACTGTTTCCTTATATCTTTGAATTTTTTGCAAGTTAATAACACGTGAAATTCGTCCTCCAATTCATTACAGGTCTCACATAATCTCATAACATACTCCAGTTTCGGCCTCTGCCACCTTCCCCTCTCCACCATAAAGTTGTGAGAGCCCAATCTTATCTTTGCTATGGCTATCCTTAAATGCTTCTGCTTTACTTCATGTAAGTAATTTTCTGAGTAAAATTCAACAGCTAAATGTCTATATAGCCGATTCTCACTTAAATGTTCTATGTCACTTCGACATGTTTGTTGAAAATTGTCACGTAGACGTTGTTCAAATTCAGATAAAAACAACGAAGTTTGATCAACCTTTTGACTTTCCCAGATGTATCCAAATCCAGATTTCTCCAGTATTTTCTTTGTCAGTGAAGCCCAGTTAATTGTACTTGTGTAGTTTTCTGTGGCTGATAATAATCTGCTATAAACTTTTTTAACGGTACTATTGTCGTCTAAGCCTAATATTTTAACCCAGAATTTCAATAGTCTAACCTGACGGTCAATTTTTAGAGGGTAAACTCCCAATTCAAAATATATAAAAGCATTTGGGGTTGTTTTTCTTACACCTAGAATAGACTTCAGAAATGTGAGGTGGACTCGCTCAATGGGCCAAGCTTCAGCAAATCCCCAGATTTCACAAGCATATAAAAGTATAGGCTTTATTAATGTATTGAATAGTCGTAGCTGTAACGAAGGACTCAGCTCTGGATTTTTATGCAAATAAGCCTTCAAACCAAATAAAGCTCTCTGTGCTTGATCCACTAGCGCCTGAATACCTTTAGAAAATTTACCTGTACTACTAAATATAAATCCAAGATACTTGAATGAACTAACGGTTTCCAGAGTTATATCATTGTACATCCATCTATCCCGCACGCCAGACTTCCCTCCCTTGCTAAAAACCACACACTTTGTCTTACCAGTATTCACAGTCAAACCCCACCCATTACAATATCCATTCAGAGCATTCAAACCTTGTTGTAGTCCTTGCCTACTATCGCTAAATAAGACCATGTCATCTGCGAACATCAGTATCATTATCAAACATTCTTCTATATGTACGCCCTTGACATCTTTTGCAGACAACCAATCATGCAAGTCATTAATAAACATCGAGAATAAAAATGGCGACAAAGTTTCACCCTGAAATAGTCCTACATTTGACGAAAAGAAACAAGTATCAGTTGCTTCACTCACACTGCTGGCATCCCTCACACATAACCTGATTTTACTATACATGTTTTTCAATAAATTAGTCATTTGTTTCGTTACTCCCCTTTGCTCCAGTTTAAACCATAGTGCTCTTCTATTTATGCTGTCGAATGCCCGTTCAAAGTCAACAAAAGCACAATACAAACTTTTTGACTTCTCTTGAAATAATTCTATCAAACTATGCAATATAAACATACAGTCTGTTGTGCCCTTGTTATTACGGAAGCCAAACTGGTTATCACAGAAAACATTATTACATTCTGCCCAGTGTGTGAAACGATTATTTAGAATATTAGTAAAAAGTTTACCCAGGCAGCTCAAAAGAGTTATTCCTCGATAATTCTTGGGGTCATCTTTGTGACCACCTTTATAAATTGGAACGATTTCCCCGACTGCCCACGATTTCGGAAAACAACCTAATTTTAAAATAGCATTAAATAATTTTACTAAAACGACTTTAACAAGGTAACCACTATATTTAATGAATTCATTAACGATATTGTCGTAACCTGCGGCTTTATTACTTTTCAAACTATTAATAGCCCACTCTAATTCATCCACTGATATTTCTTCATCAAGTAGTTGGTCATAATGTTGATCCTCATTCCCCTCCCACCGACTAATTTCTTCTTCTTCCCCTTCCCCCAACATTGATAACCTGTTATTTAGGGTTTGGAAATAGTCTACAAAATCGCACTTTCCTATTACCTGAGTTTTGTTGGTTTTTAGTTGTCTCCAAAAACTCCTTGGGTCAGAACGGCTAAGCTCGAATAATTTATCTGCCGATAATATTTTCTCTTTCCTCCTTTTCTTACGACAACACTTTCTAAACTCTTTTCTTGCAGTGCACATACTCTCCCGGTCTTCCACACTGACGGTCATGCGAAATTTTCTCTCAGCACACTTAAATCACGTTTTTCCTTGCATTCATTATCATACCATCGCTCACAACTTCTTACACTCTGGCCCGACCCTGACTGACCTACTTTCACTCGATGGGATTTCCCCGCACATAGTAATATATCCCCTAGTTTATGTACAGACTGCTCTATCAAAATCTCGTTCGGACAATCACTGTTCAACATGTCAACAATTTCATGCAGCCTGTCTACGTACTCGGCGTTGGAAATGTTGTCAACAAATTCACCACGTTTACTTTCTTTCCATTTCACTTTCGTTCTCATCTGCTGAACAATGTCTTCAAATTCTTCCACCACATTTACAATGTTGCTTACAAATCTGAAGCTAACAGGGACATGATCAGAAAATTCATTCATAGCGCCCACCTCAAAATCAGATAACATATACAATGCAGATTTTGAGCATAAAACATAATCTATAACACTTTGCCCGTTTTTGTTACAAAAAGTCAATTTTCCCACTGCTTTGTCCTTTCCCGCTCTTCCATTCAAAATCAGTAGATCACTCATTTTACATAATCTGATTAATCTATGACCATATTCATTCACTCCTTTGTCTTCACTAACTCTATGCACCAACAGGTTACAATTAATGATATCAACTTCATCAATTCCACGCCAATTGTTTAAAATATCAGTTTCATCAATACTGTCACATAAACTTAAATCATCTAACAATCCTGTTCTTGCGTTCAGATCTCCAACTACAACAATACTACCACAGTCACACAACTCAGCTACTTTCTGTTCCAGCATCTCGTACCCATCAACTCCCGTGTCCCGGTCACTAAGTGTCGATATAGACGGTTTAATATACGGAAAAATGACGTACAAATCTTCATGAAATCCCAAAAATTGTTTCGAAAACTCAAAAACCAAGCCGTCCTCAAAATCCCATTTATATTCAGTCACTCCCTCCCAGATCTCCCTTTTAAAAAAGCAAACTAGACCCCCTGAATCTCTTTTTGCCCTTCTTTTCCTTACACGATGCTTACAGACACGTTCATATCCTTCTAACTTCAATTCAGACATCTCGTTTGTCCAGGTTTCGCTCAACATAATAGCATCAAAACCACTCACACTTCTAACAAACTCATCCATCTCAAGCTTACTCTCTAAATTACCATTGACATTTAAACACACGAACGTTAAATTTTCCTTGACCTCTCCCGGCGCGTGTCCCTAGTGATGCCTGTCTTGCGTGGAGATCACTGGCACCTCGCGGACCAACGTTCCCTCAATGATAGCTTGGCAGGATACGCTATGGTGGCTCGTTTTCCTGCTCTTTTGGCATCCTTCACATGAAGTAATGAATGTACGTAATTAATGGACATAGCTTTTTCTTCACAAAGGTCAGCGGATGAATTTATTGACATTGATATTGGATTAACAATGTGCTGATATGTACTAGACAACGGCCGAGGTTTTCATGCCAATCTCCACCATCATAATTATGTGTGAATCCGCAACAACTAATTGTGGCTACACCTACATAATATTTATGTGTCCTTTACCTGTGCATCAAATCAAGGACGCAGTATGTGGAATTCTCAAGCTTTGACAAACAGACGTCAACACAGCTGGAGTAAGTCTTTAAATAGTTTGTTGATTGCTTAATTGCCATGCAAACACATACATCGAACTGGTTTAAGGCAGTTTAGTTTCACGCTCCACATTGCGCGGGCTTCGGTCCTGCATAAAATGGAAGTGTTTTCTAGAAACAGACAAAACCTTGTATTCGACCAATATTTCTATTGTTGAAGTTGAGAAAAGATCTTAACACATTCGAAGCAAATAAAGAAACAACATACTATCTTTTTGTGTCATATTATTATGGTGGGTTTTAATAACAGGGATCATGGTCTCGTCTAAGGTCAAACACCTTACTTCTCTGGTTCTTAAGAATGACAAATGATGTTAGACAGTTCAAAGTTTGGTCTGCAAAATTTATAGGTTAAATGTTGACTGTGGTTTGACCCTCGAGAGCCATCAGTGACTGGACTTTTTGGGGGGGGGGGGGATGGTAGTAGGATTACAATGCTGACGTCAGTTTCCATCGATTGGAAAGTTGTGGGGTACAAAAAGGTGTCGCAATAGTCACACCCCAAATTAAGTGTACTGATTCACTATAGATATAATGAAAATCTTCAATAAACAAATTTTAGGCAATAAAGTGTTTTAGTTCCCCTCGTAGATACATCCTTTCTCCTTCCACTCCCCGCCGTGCCTCTGTTTACAACAGGAACGATTTCTTTCACCAACACAAGATCTCTGCCCCTCTTCTCTGAATACCTTCTGTTTCACATTAGGACCTTTGTGGTCCATCTAGTACTACTAGTTCTATACTATTATTGTCAGTTTGGGAGTGAGTATATCTGTCCAGTGGGTTAAAGTAACTTCAAGTAATCGGAGAGGCGATTTCCAATGACATCTGGGACGTGATAATTGTTGTAAATCTTAAATTTTATTGACATATAACAATTATTTCCATGGCGACCTAGAGAACAAAAAGTGTGACATTTCCAGGTAAACTGCTGGTCAGGGTCCTTTTTGTATGGATAGTCATTCTTGTTGCTTTAATGTCATAGAGAGGCCACAGTTTGTTGTAAATTCTGAAATACTGCATAGGTATCAGAAAGAACTGATTGATTATGAACTGGATCCTGCAAACGATTTCTCATCCAAATTGAAACAGGAGAGAAAGTGAAAATTACTCTGGTATTTATTTATGTCTTCTTTCCTGGAGCAGTGTGTGGGCTTTGGAACGTGCCTGGTGCACAGCGAAATAAATCTCAGGTCTTGAGTTGGTAAGTCGTCCCATTAGAATGACAAGGTTCAATCTCCACTTCTTGGCTGAACTGAGTTATACATTCACACTCCTTCAACAGGCCTTCCCCACTGTGTGTCAAAGTATCAAGCGGATTCGGCATGTAATTTGTAAGTGTTATTTTTTAAAAAATGGCATCTCAGAAAGCCTATCAGCACATGAAACTTCAACCGTCAATTTCTCAAAAGTAGACTTAGAACCTTGTCATTCGAAAGGGACGGAATGATATCAGTTTGTGTGTCTGTTTGTCTATTCGCTTCTCTGTTTATCTCTTTCGATTTTTAATATCCCTATCAGCCTGTGTCACTGCTTATTATCCATTCCATCTTCCCGCATGTCAATCTTCTCCACGACACCCCCCCCCTCCCCTCCCCAATTCCATTCCTTTCCAGAGGCATCTAAGTGTGTCAGTTATACAAGGGGAACAGTGGTGTGTCTGGCTGATTGCGTGTTGTACCGAAACGTTTTGTGCGTGCCAAAGCCAGTTTGTAAAAAACACAGGAATGTTACTTTTTAAAACAGTTTCCACAAGACATCAACTGTAACAGAAAAGTGTATTTGACCAAGTGACTGCTTGTTTCAAAGAAAACGACACCAAGCAATATAAAGTCAACAAAATTCTGACGTTTATTCAAAAGAGAATATTGGTCAAGCCCAGCAATGAACTTCTGCCCAAATATTGTGCCTCATCCCTTGATAAGACAGTACACATATCGTATGCATGTTTATCAGATCTGTTTTAGTAGGGACAATCAGAGCTCACCGTCACTGCTTTACACTAATGGCATGTCAGACTTACGCCAAAAGCCAACTGATAATTCACGGCATTCCTGAGCATGAGCATTTTACATAGACTAACGATGGTCAGAGAAAAGAAAAAAAACGCCGCCTAGTTATGTAACTGAGAACTTCATCAGCCCTAGCACGTGTTTTCTGAGAACTTCATCAGTCCTAGTACATGTTTTCCGGTTTCGAATTTCAGTGATAATTAACTGTCGTCTTTGAAATTATTCAGCAAAAGCTAAGAGTCACATGCAGATTGACATAATTGGATTACTGTGCAGCACACATTCCAGCCCCCCCCCCCCCCAAATTCACTCCTCCTCCATTACTTTTCCTATCAGCATTGCCACACACCATGAGGTACACAGCGCGTCGAGTCGTGTCTGTCTTGCCTCGGTTTGGTAAACTATGGGAGTTTAACGGGACCTCACGCATTAGTGAGACTGAAACAAGTTTTGTGTTTGCTAATTGCTTTTCCAGTATATGAAGCTCAAGCAAGTCTGAGTCAAAACCAATGCAAAACAGACCTATCTCAGTACTCTACAAGCATAAGAATGGCAAAGAACAGCAACCGGTCATGTAAACGTCGAGAAATACATCAACAACAGTAACAACACTCATCTCTCCCTCACATTCCACCGTCCCGGTGTCAAGCAAAATGTCCTTTAGCCCTTCATAAAAAACAATGGTATAAACATAAGCAAAGACAAAGTGCAGGAGATAATGCCGTAGACCTGGGGCACCCACACACTGCCCAGCACATCCATCAGTGGTCCCATGATGGACGCCAGAGACACGTACTGCAGGGTGATGAGAAAGCTGATAAGGGACATAACCTGACCGATGTTTTTGACTGGTTTGTCGGACTTGGCTACATCAGACAGGGCCTGGAAAGAAATGAGACTTTTTAAATTTTATTTTGGTCTTTGACATATAATACACGTTTGGCATCTGTAGAGATCTATGCATTTCGGCAAACCTCGGAGTGAACATAGATAGATTTCCACAGTTCACAAACACAATTATACTAGACGGGGAACATATAAAACCATGGTCAAGTAGGTCAAAAAATGACATTTAAATCAGTCAAGAAGTGGCCTTTTTTAAAAATACATTTGTAACATGGAGACCTAGCATCTGATTATCTATCCATTTCTATTCATTCAGTAATCTTTCCGCCAGTCTGTCTATTCAACCATTTCTCCATCTTCACTCTGGGGTTTTACACATCCATCCATCCATCCGTCCATTTACACATCGATGGATTATCCATCCACCCATCTGTCTGCTCACACATCCATGAATGCATCCATCCATACATCCGTCCATGTCATCCATCCACCCGTCCATCCATCCATCCTTCTATCCGTCCATCCATCCATCTTTCTATCTGTCCATCCATCCATCCATTCATCCATCCTTCTAACCGTCCATCCACCCATCCACCCTTCTAACCGTCCACACATCCATCTATCCATCCATCCATCCATCCACCCATCCATCTATCCATCCATCCATCCTTCTAACCGTCCACCCATCCATCTATCCATCCATCCATCCACCCGTCTTACCGTCCACCCATCCATCTATCCATCCATCCATCCATCCATTCATCCATCCATCCATCCTCACCTCTCCCCGTGTATACTTGTAAGCCAGTAAGTAAGGGATGGTGTAGATACAGGGACGGTACATGCCACAGGTCGCCATGAAAACAAAATAGGCCTCTACTCTCTGCGTGAAAATCAGCGCCAGTTGAGTGGTAATGAGTAACATGTGGCAAATCACATACTGTATCTTTTCTCCTGGAGAAAGAAGTCAGGTTTGATGACAGCGTTAAGCTGTGTTTTCAAATGTACGGAAAGCGAAATGGTAACGAAAACATAAAAAAACTCTTCAAGTAGTGAAATAGAATGTTTTCATGCGTATGGAAACGCCCTGTCCGTACAAATAGAAACACTCTTTCTTTTGACTACATGATGCATTTTTGACGTTTCCGTTGCCGTTTCCGTTTCTGTACACATGAAAACACAGCTTTACAGGAGTATACTTGTATTCTTGACACTTATATAACGGTATAACTGGTACTGCCACCTAGAGGAGGAGTGCGTAAGTTGGGCGTGGTAATCATAATAATGGCATTTTAATGATACTAAAATTACAACATATCATAACCATTACATGTCTCCATGATCATGACCATGGTAGTTTCAAAGAGCAGCCATTTAGACACAAATAATAATCGGGGATTTCACTTTTTGATGAATCCGTAGATTAAGTTGTCTATGAACCGTGGTTTTAACTATACTACTCTTGAATACGACAAAACAAGGAAGCATAGTGCTGCACATAGCCTGCGCCAGGAGTCTATGGATCCACGTCGGACAACAGTAACGATTTTCGCAAGACGCATCTTGGAAGAGCCATCAGGAATTTTTAGACATCGTTTCAACAGTCTCGGGACGACAAAATTCACATCGCCAATGTCCACTAAAGAATGTAAGACATCGATTCCTTGTTTCCTAGAACTAGAAGGGATACTTAAAGTGTAACAAAAGTTTCAACATGTTTGGAAAAATTCTTGTTCAGATAAATATACTTACAGAAAGAAGTCTTCTAAGATGTTATATGATAGTTAAACAAGAATATCGCGTAAAAAGTTTCAAGGCGGTTTTCCTGGGATACACAATGTCAAAGCCGCTTTATTAATTTATTTCATTTAAAAGTTAAGTAATGACCAAATTATATCCCGTGTGCACCCCCAGGGTGCTCTGTATATACAAGGTGCTTTATAAGGGGATAAGTGAGTATTCACCGTTTTAAAATGGCTATTCAGCTGTCACATAATTATGATGGGGACCACATTTAACTATACTTGAGTTCATCACAGTCTCAGGGGGACACCAAGTAATTGATAGGGTTAATTATGTGCTACACCTAAGTCCACGTGGACTCAAAGACAAACAATAATTATAGTCATGCATAAAGATGAGCGAGTAATGGAACTTCTGTGCAAAGCGCATTAACTCAAGGTTGTCAACATTAAATTCAGGCACACTGGAAAAGCTGGAGTTCCCCCTTTTTTGCAATATCATAACGTTAGATTTTTGCGAGCTAGTTTAGATTTATACGTAAATTCTTCAATTTCTGCATACAAATTCACTGTAGATATTTATGTCAGCACAAACATTACCCATGAGATCCAGGAGCTTCTTGTTTTTGAAGCTGATCAACATGTAGGTGACGAACATGACCACATTTCCCATGGCAGCTGTCCGAAGACCTTCCCTGTACTTCTGATGACCCGGGGTCCCGGGAAGCGCTGTTGGATCACCTTTGTAAATTCCTATTGTCAACGTGTTGGCAGAGAAGGCTGTAAATGTCACCGAACATCCAATGCAAAAAGACAACGAGACACATAAGACGAAAAGTTGCTTGTTACAAAAGTTCTTTATTCCCAGCCTGTTGGTCTTCTCTGGTGCCTTCCGATCAAGCTCTGAAATCCTTCTTGCGTGGAAATCTCCCAAAGGAGAGCTTGTTACCATTGGTGAAGACAGGTTGTGCTCTGTCTGGACTGGATCATGTCCTGAAACACGCAAGAAAGATTCTTCAGAACGAGGATAAAGATCAGCCTCTGGACAGCTAGCAATATGACTGTCAGTGTCGACGGAGGACACAGGTGGTTTGTTGTAACTTTCCATTTCCCCGAGATCTATCTCAGCCTGCTTTGCATCTGGATAAGTCAACGACATATTGTCTGAAACAGCTTGGTAGTCCGCAGTTGCCGCCAAATCGTCTTCTAATAACGGCATCGTTGATATGCCATCTTGTCCCGTATATATGCTGCTTGATCGACTACGTTGGTGCTTACGAGGTCTCAGCAATTCACCAAGAATGACATTTCTTGCAGGCTCTGTCCTTGTGGCTTGGCTGCTGTTCGGAGACACTGACTGGCTTTTCTGAATTTCTTGAACATCATTCAATACTGACTTGGTTACACTTTCAAATTTTTTACTGACTACATGCCCTGTGTAGACAGTTACACTATAAGTAACAAAAACTATTAGAGATAGAAGTGCACAGAAGAGGATGAGCGTGGCAGCCACTCCATCGACGCGAAAAGTGGTACCTAATAATTCCGGAAGGTCAAAGCAGCCAATGATAGATAATGCTGTCCCACCTATGGACTGGATCGCCGTTGCCGTCACCAGGAGCTTCGCTTGATGCATGGAAGGCACGCAGTCCAGGATAAACGCTCTTATCATTGACGACCCTAAATCAAAACCAGAATCAAGGAAGGTAAAACCCAGTATGGCCATAATTGCTGTTTCAGGTATGCCTAAACCTGTGAGAGTTTCAGAACCATTTGTTTCCGGAACAGACAGTGAAGTGGCTATGTCTGGTAGGTGATAAGTCAGCGTATCATCAGACATGCTGCCAGCTGATGAGTCACTGGAGTTGAACAGATAAGAAGTGGTGTTGGAGGAACTAATGTTGTTCACAAGACCACCTACGGTTATAAGTTTGATCATGCCTGCTGCAGCCAGGATTGAGTAGCCACACAAGTAAATACTCATGCCCACAAATACAAAACACATTTTTCTGACCTGAAAAGCAGAAAATATTAAAAGGTATGATAGTGTTTACAGACACTGGTAGTGGTACAAAATGTGAAAGGAACTTTTTTTTCTTTTCTTCTTAATGATTTTTAAAGCTGCTTGGCTGATGAGAATTCATTTTTATCTTTTGTTTGCAGTTCAAAGTCGTCACACTCCGATGTTTTGTAACGTTTTGAATTTAAATTACTGAAACGCAAAACTAGAACAACCATTTTGTGTTCACATTTAGTGGTGAAAATGAGATCTAATGTTTCCGAATGCTGATAGTTCATTGTACTCTGGTTCCGGTTACTAATACCTCCCCCCCCCCCACCCACACACACCCGACACCCACCCACCCCTCCCACAAAACACACACACACAGAGTAATTCTTACCTTAGGCCGGGGACCTCTGTCGACAAAACACCCTGCCACCGGCACGAGCACCATGGTGACAACACCACACAGAGTGGTATCTAGTGAGACCAGTGACACAGGAACACCCATATACTGATTGCTGGGGGGGAAATGGGATAGGAATACATTAGTTATAGTCTTTCATATTTATTTGATCAGATCACAGAATGGGATGCATCTACAAAGATCTACTGTATACCAGGGCGTCTTGGTGAGTTGAAAAATAAATAGAGGCAGATGCAGGCAGCTATCACGAAAAGAAAGTCTAATTCCCCTTGGTATTATCTTTTAACCACTAAATAAAACTGGCAGATGGTTTTCTGATTTTTCCAACATGCAAAATTTTAGAGAAATGATTCCGTTCTCTGATTTCCCTCCACATTTTCGGAGTTAGCTCATTTTCAGGGTTTTTCTGTAAACATCCGTCAGACAATGCAAAGGCACGCGCTCGAATCACCAACTGTCTTTTTTAGCTGGCGTTTCACAACTTGAGAAGACAAAGGATAGAAAGAAATGCACAACTCTAAATGGCTAACCAAAGACTTACATGAGAACATTGTAAATTTGTTGAAAGGCCACAGACATTTCTACGCCCATCAAGGCAGCCACTAGCAGGATCTGGACGCAGAATCCCAGTTTTTGAGGTTCCTGTGATTGTTGTCGGTCTATTTGTTGCTGTTGTTGAGGCTGTGGTTGAGATGGATGTTGGTGGCTGAGCTGATGCTGTAAAATGACGGAGGCTTCAAAAGACCCAGACAACGAGACCCTGGCCGCCATATCGCTTTGAGTCCTGCCAGATCCAAGAGACAGAGAGTAAATGAGACAAATAAATCTCTGGAATTTCACAAATTTCAGCGTTACCAGAAAAGCTCGTGAAAGGTTATCAGTATGTTAACAAAGCCATTGTGGTCTGGTCATTTGACATTAGAAAAAAGCCAAGATACAAGAGCACAGACAGTAAGATTGTATAATGACAAAAGAGAACTTTACTGTGGTGACGTGTACTAAGTATGGGCTGGTAACAGTACTGTAATATAATACTGTTATATCCATATACCCTAGGGTAAAAGAAAGAAAGAAAGGAAAGAAAGAAAGAAAGAAAGAAAGAAAGAAAGAAAGAAAGAAAGAAAGAAAGAAAGAAAGAAAGAAAGAAAGAAAGAAAGAAAGAAAGAAAGAAAGAAAGAAAGAAAGAAAGAAAGAAAGAAAGAAAGAAAGAAAGAAGGAAGGATGGATGGATGGATGGATGGATGTATGGGTGGATGGATGGATGGATGGATGGATGGATGGATGGATGGATGGACGGACGGACGGACAGACAGACAGACAGACAGACAGACAGACAGACAGATAGAAAGATGGATGGGTGGATGGATGGATGGATGGACGGCTGGGTGGGTGGGTGGATGGATAGATGGGTGGGTGGGTGGGTGGGTGCATGGATAGATGGGTGGGTGGGTGGATGGATGAATGGACAGATGGATACCCTGAACACCAATGACAGAAGAAGACAGTGCAGCTTTCAAAACGCACTTTTTTATTCTTCTCTGTGCAGTCTTGGACACCTTATATTATATAAAGAACGGCTCTCCCTGACCGGGTAACTATAACATCTGATCTGAAATGTGCTTCCAGAGATTTTTCTGCTGTGAGAAAGGCAGAAAACAGCTGGTATATTGGGAGAACAGAGTGACGTATGAGTAAGTAAGACCATGTTTTCCACTGATTTGAATTGCTTGGGGTACGAGGATTCACATAGTGAAAGACATAGTAGTCGGAGATGTAGGCTTTATGGGACGTATTCTTTTTTTTTTACAGGTTTACAAACATTGGCTAGAAAGGCAAAAAGAAGTGTATGGTAACCCACGGAAGGATAGTTCCTTCTCCCAATCAATCCTGGACACACACACACAAAAAAAAGCTACTGTACAACAGCCTTTAGAAAGTTCCCCCCGCGGATTGGCCTATGTGCAGCAGCAGGTACGGTCGTTAAGAACTCTTGTACCCGGCTTATTTATAACAAAGCAACAGTGTATGCTGATCTGAGAATGGTATCAATTATTCAAGTATTGTGACTACTTTCACACTGTTGTAAGGTTCCTTACTGGAACATTGCATTTCACAAGACTTCCTTCACAGTCCAGCTGTAGAAATGTAGTAGCTGTAACTTTGCTACTGCGATCGCCCGATTAAGTTGACTAAAATAATTTTCAAGGCTGTGGTTTCAAATCCAATGAAGGTGGCTTTCCAGAAATTACTTTCTGAGAATTTCCAGGGCTATGCAAGCTCGCGATACCAAAGTTATATGACCAAGAGTCTTAGCAATGCATAGTTGTAAAGAGTTTCCTCCATCCGGATCACCTAGTCAAGATAAACTAAAATTATCCCTGACGCCGTCCTTATCCTCAGTCATAAACCCTTGTCTTCTGTTTGAAGGACAGGAGGCACTGCTAGGGATAAGATCAGGTTCAAGGTTAGGGAGAAGGTCGAGGTCAGGAATAGGTTTAGGGTATCTTGGCTGGGTGATCAGAAGGAACTCTTTCAAATAATTTCAACAGAATGTAGCTTGTTTCTTGGGACCACACGATGTAGAATAGTAATAAAATTAACAGTATATAACCTATCATGTCACTGTTCTTTAGGGTAGATTAAAATTTATTACTACTTGTTACAAAGTCAGGGACGCAGTAATGAAGTGGTGTTAAATCTACCAGGTTACAGTCGATACGGCTGTAGATAAGGACATAAGTAGTAGCACCTGAACTACAAAATTAGGTACCCATTACCAAAGTTACAATGAGTTGTACGATGTTTAATATCTCAAAGTATGACTACTTTTCTGCGTAACACAACCTGAAAAAAAATCGTAAGTACGGACCATTAATTTTGAAATCTTACAAATAGCGGTAAGGTTAAGAATACGGATAGGTTAAGGTTAGCATAAGGTTTAGGGTTAGTACCATGGGCTACACAACTTTAGTTTGGCACTAATTTCATGTTCTTTGTCCCTGAGCTGCGCATTTACTATAAGAACATCCACCTAGAGGACTAACTTACCAGGGGGCGCTGCCCCCATGCGACCCCCAGCACACGGACGCTCCTAAATTCGCGTCCTTGTAATATCCCTATTGTGTAACCCAAATGGAGGAACTCTTCCTTAAAAAGAAGCCCACTTTTAGTATCGTGATTTCCCTTAATCGTTTTAGCGCCAGTCAAGACTTCCTTGGCCTCTGAATACCTCGAGCAGGTCCAAGATGAAATAGCCAGGGGAGCCACAGAACTGATAATGCTATGTTTGGTTTCTTGACCAAAGTTACACATTTTCACCACAGATCTAAGTTAATTAGTCATGAGCATGTTGTCTTCTAGGATCACCCGACACAGAAAGTGCTCCAGTTTCCCTCATACATTCAAGAACCCTTTTGGGCCGAACTGCCTCTAAATTGCTACTTCAAGGAGAAGAGGGCGAACGAAAGAATCCTCCGGACAAAGTTACCAACCTAACCAGTTATGCTTAAATTATATACAATAAACCTTACGCTCTCGTTAATACTAGGCTCCAGAAAACGCATCCTTGTGATAGCCTTATAATGTGACTCAAGTGGAACTCCTTCAATACTCTAGACAGATCTGTATACACATTATTTTTGCCCAACACAGTCCCTGCCATTCACACAGTCATGGAGAAACTCAACAGTAAAGCCGAAACCTAAGAAATAACTACTCACCTAACTTGGAACTGCACCTAGCAATCTATAATACTTTTCTAGACAAGTATCATGTTTATATTATGCCATATTTACATGTGTTTTGCAGTTTATCGCTGGCACACACACACAGCGTAAAGCCTGGACATGAATACCCGAGAGTGACTGAAATCCTCCAGACCTGCCTTGATCAGTACGAAAACTCCACAGGAACACTAAGAATGTTTTGCTATACCAATCTTTTCTTACTTCTCACTCGCCCGTGAAGAACTCACACACAATTCTCACCAAACTTCTCCTCTGTCTCTCTTTTTTTCCCCTTCCCTTTTCTCTATTAAATTTGCCTTTGACTTTCCAAGGCCAGAAAGAAATTTAAGTATCTATTTTTATACATTTATTATTCGCCTCAACTGCATGAAGGACAAAGTTGGTTTGTATTGCAGTGAGTTTGTTCATTGTGGAGTAACTTTTGTGAGGGTAGCCACACAAAGGCCACCGAATCCGGTCACCGAGCCACTAGGCGCTTTAGGTGAGAAGAATTGCACTATATAAACGGACCGAATCTAGGTGGGCTCTGTGTGCAGTTGTTGAAATTATATAGTGCAATTCTTCACACCTAAAGCGACTAGTGGCTCGGTGACCGAATTCGGTGGCCTTTGTGTGGCTACCCTTACAATGTATGCAGCTGCAGTAGGTCTATTCTGTACACACGGAAACAGTTTTTATTTTTATTATTTGACTTATTTGACCTCCTCCCGAAATGCTCCTTGAAATCAATTATGATTAATTATTCTTCTCTTTCAAATTTTAATTTTGTTTACCTCCTGTGTTTTGGTTGAAAGGGGATGGGGCAGGGCAAGGGATCCAATAAGATTTAGGGTTGGGAATAAGGACAGTGTTTGAGATAGTACGTACACATACGCGCCCCTAGTCCAAAACGCTTGGGAAGTGTATGTGCTTATAACAATAGCCATAATACTTTGGGCCCCGTATCTCTTTGCCACAGTTTGACAAAACACATTTTCAGTGGTGTAGAAATGTTATGACTTGGCACTAGCTTTGTTTTCTTAATATCTTTTCTAATATAGACCTTCAATAAACTGAGGATTTCTTTAGAGGACAAGAAAAAAAAAATGTACAATTTCTCGTCACTAGCCAAAAGTAATCAGAAGTCCACCTGTGATTGCTTCAATATCAGTTGTTTTGTTCCAATCAGCATCAACCCATTATTTAATTCCATACGCCTTGCTCACAATATTGACTAAAAGACGGCAGAATATGACCTCTCTCGGTGTAATTCAGCTTCCCCACTATGACGTCCCTCACAGTCAATGACATTTCTAGGATGCTTCCTGGATTCTTTCTTAGAAAGTCTAGGCGTGGTTCTTGTTGTGGTGTTTCTCGAGAGTTCAAAGAATGGGAATCGCTGGGGACAAAACATTAAAAATTATTTCGATTTTAGTTGAACGACCAAAGTTTATTAGTTGGATCAACTGTCTCCATGGATGTGCACCATTTGCGCCCATAAAGGAAATTGTTAATGTAAAAAAATACATGTAATAATAATTCCATTTGCTTTACACTTTCAACACAATAGTATCTAAAATACTAATTTAGGTAATGTGAAGAATTACTGTAAAGTTTATTATGGTTTGTTTTCTAATTCTTAGAATTATCGCATGGGGTCTAAAGTTCATGTGTGTGTTACTCTCAAAAACTGGTCTTACTGCTCAGTCTTCACTCTCATCTCGTACTTTAGCCGATCCCTCTCGCATTCAATGCTCACCCCGCCTCTCTTTCACTGTTCTCTTTCTCTCTGTCTCTCTCTCTATTTCTCTCTTCCTCTCTCTCATTCTTTCACTGCTCTCTCTGTCTTTCTTCGACCGCCTTCTCGTTCTTTCTTTCAATCTTTCGATATCTTTGCCTCGGTTTCACCCACTTTCTTTCTTTCTTTCAATATCTCGAAGTCTCTAATATTTCTGTCATTGTCTCTCACACACTGTCTCTCTATTTCTTTTTCGCTTTTTCTCTCTCTTTATTTCACGTTCACACATCTCCAGTTCTGTCTTTCTCTCTCTCCATTTATTTCTCTTTCAGCTCTCTCTCTCTCTCTCTCTCTCTTTCTCCCTTTTAATGAAACTCACTTTCGCACATTCGCACCAATGAATATTGTATAATGTGACCACTAAAATTTCACGGTTAGGATACTCTTTGTCTCAATGCTAACTTTACTTTCTTTGTCTTGGAAATCACCAATGGCAACATCAAACATTAAGCAAATATCAACTGAAGAGAAATCTTCTGTTTTTGCAGTTCATAGAGCGAACAGCCACTACTTACTTGTTCCAGCAAATTACCAAAGGCTTTCAAAGGTTTCAGTATCCCTTGACCAAGTTGTGGATTATTGAAAGCCTTCAAGCTCCGGTGGGTTTTTTTTTTCACCCATAACAAACACAAAGACAAAGCTAATTTGTGTGGCCAAAGAAACAAATGAATAGTAATGATAAAAAAAAATCATTGGCTTCAATTATTTTCATGAAATCCGGGGTCTCTCTTTCTCGAAGGAAGTCGGTTTGGCACTGCTAACTCACTGATATAGCAGCGTTTGGTTGTTAATATGGCATGTAGCTGTAGTGTGTTGGAGCCAGGCACTTCTAAGAATTCAGAATCTGAATTTCCCCCCCTACTTCCCCGATAGTGGGTTTTCTTTCATTCTGTATCATTTAGAACAAATAGAACTGCTGATAATGTTATGTTGAAATTATCATATTGACCGGTGTGTTAAAGTTGTTAAAATACTTAAGGCAGCTCTGCCTTACAGAATCTGATTTGAACACTAGATTTTCAATGAAATTTATGCAGTTACTTTCCCAAAGTTTATTATTGCCTCATGGGTTGTGTCACTAACTTACTTCGTAACACTCAGTTTCGTTAATTTGCGATCGATTCCATCATGGTATTGAGCTTTGCCCTGTTAAATTATCAATGAGTCTGCATAGCCGTGGAAATAAAAATCCGGAGATGCTGAGGGCCAAGCGAGTTTGACAGACCTGTTTGAGTTCGGATCTGAGCAAAGAGTTCCCATCACGTGTCACTTCCCAGCTTTGTCTAGCGGTACCAGCACTCGATCGAAAGATTTCCTGATTCAGAGACCAGTTGGAGGGAAGAGACACAACGATGCAGTGCTGGGTGATTCTTGCGTATTTATCTATGTTCATGGGTAAGTCAGGAGCCGATATTTGGTCTTTATGATTGTTGAGTATTTATCTATGTTCATAGGTAAGTCAGGAGCCGATATTTGGTCTTTATGATTGTTGAGTATTTATCTATGTTCATAGGTAAGTCAGGAGCCGATATTTGGTCTTTATGATTGTTGCGTATTTATCTTTGCTAACAGATCAGATTCGTCGTGAGTCGACTTTTGGTCTTTATGATATTTGGGTATTGTTTTTGTTCATTGAGTCGAGTTTTGGCCTTAATGATTCTTGCATACAAATATAATGTCTTTGATCACGGATAAGTCATGAGTCGAGCGTTCTTAACCATTTTCACTATACCCGTGCATTGTTTGTATGTGTACTGACATTGTCCACAACCCTTCATGAAATGACCAGGAAGATTCTGACCTGCGAGTCGAGACAGGCTTGTTGATAATTTTCCTACCTGGCAGAACAGGTCCATTTTATAGACAAGCGGTCTATCCTCAAAAAAAAAGGCAAAATTGAAGTTGAAGATTGTTTTATCCTTGTTTCTATTGTTTTCTGGTGGATCCATGCCTGTAACTGTGGGCTGGAAAAGAAACTTCCTACAAAGGTAGAACAACGCCCACTTTTGAGGTTTACCGCAAAAATTCGAATTTTCCAAACATGCAGAACAGCCCATTTGTCTTGAAAACCAATTGACTCCGTGGCCTTGCACTTGTACTTTGTATTATGGGGGGGGGGGGGGGTTTCTGATCCAGTGATTAGAGCTTGACCCGGATTGCTAGTAGTTCCATGATCGAATCCGAATCGAGGAGGGGCCCTTGCTGACTAATTTCTTACTACGTTTTGTAAGGTAGGCTACTCGCTGTGCCTGTCGGCAGCTAACAAGAACCTATGCCTTGTCTGCGATACAGTTTGATCGTACTCAAAATTGTTGTAAAATTCCACCAAAAACAAACATTTTTGACTTCAGCTTTACCAGAAAATGAAAGAGAAGAAGGGCGATATAAAAATGTGTTGTGGTGATAATCAGTGGCAATGATATTCTTGTAGTGTAACGTTTTTCCTAATATTGCAAAATTATACTCTTATACACCGATTGTTTCACCTGGAATCATAACATAGATTTTGCCCCTAATTTGCCAGTAAACACCAATTCAGTGGTTTTCATCAACCCATGAATATGTCAGCCGTTGTAACTTTAATAGTATAATGTCTGCAGTTGTCATTGCAACGTCTTGTACAACACTTCTAATTCTACATTCTAATATCAACAGGTACAAGATCTGTAGTTGCAAACGGTTCATCATCAGGTGCAACTAGTATATCTGCAGTTGCAAACGGTTCATTGTTATCAGGTGCAACTACTACAGTAGCATCGTCCGCAGCATCAACGGGCGCATCAACTACAATGGCATCATCCGCATCATCAACAGGTGCATCAAGTACAGCCCTATCGTCGACAGCACTAAGCACTGCATTCCCAACATCTGCCACATCGAGTGCCACATCAACAGATTCACCATCAAGTCTCGCATCTGCACATTTTGTTTTGGTATCCATGGGCTCTCGGATGGCACACGCCCACAGCATTGTGACTGTCTCATCAACCATAGGGTGTGCGATATCATGTCTTCATATCTCTGCGGGCTGTGATATCTTCACTTTCATTGGCCCTGACCAGTGCATGCTGGGACTAGAGTCAAACTCCGGCGGATTAGTTACATCTCCCGGCGCCGTGCTCTTCAGCATTGTCCGATAGTGAAAAGGAGACTTTTATCGTGGGCATGGGATTCAAAACGATTTGACGTTACCTAATATCATTCAGAGTGCCCGGATCTCTTGCCAGGAAGCTAGGACGCCACTCATATCGCCAGCTTAGAGCTCCTACCAAGAAGCTAACTAACTTCACTCATATCGCCAACTCAGATCTTTTGCCAGGAAGCTAACTAACTTTACTCGTATCACCACCTCAGATCTCTTGCCAGGAAGCTAACTAACTTTACTTGTATCGCCACCTTAGATCTCTTGTCAGGAAGCTAACTAACTTTACTTGTATCGCCACCTTAGATCTCTTGCCAGGAAGCTAAATAACTTTACTCGTATCGCCACCTTAGATCTCTTGCCAAGAAACTAACTAACTTTACTCGTATCGCCACCTTAGATCTCTTGCCATGAAGCTAACTAACTTCATTCACATCGCCACCTTCGATCTCTTGCCGGGAAAAACCTAAACTGATGTTAGCAAAAGTGCGTCGTCCGTGGGGAACAAAGTCACCAGTTTTCTAGCTCTGTGGATCTTTTATCTCATGGCTCTACGACCGGGCTTAAATCTGCTGTTTTTCCCGAACTATTCATTGCAGCAAGGGATCCAACCAAATACTTCATTTATTAGTGTGCACCATACTCCATCCGAAAATCTCAATTTCAAGTTCTTGGTTCAATATGATGAGATATGGTGGAAAATGACTCTTTCCCATTTCTTCATTCATAAATACACATATTCGCTCAGTTTTCCGAATTGTTCACAAACATGTATGAAGTTTTCATCTTCTACCGCATCTTTAATAATGAATACGTTTGGTTCTTCTAACAGTTCCATTGTGAATATCATTACATTCAGTTCGAATGACACGTTTCTAGCTCCACTTTTTGGCTGAACTGAGTAACACACTACACACTAGTCCTACAGGCCTTCTCCACTGTGTGTCAAAGTATCAAGCGGATTCGGTGTGTAATTTGTAAGTACTTAATTGCTGAAATTGCCGGTCTGACACTTTAAAGTGCAAGAATGATGTTTGTCTGTTTTATGAACCTTGCAGACTGCAGTGAACAAATACTATATAAGTTATAGTGTAGAACGGGGTATAGAACGGTCGGGAGTATGGGATACGCTGGGGAAGTAGGGGGCCGGGTGGGCTTGTATCATATGAACTTATGCTGCAACAATTATTAAAAGGACTAAACTAACGAACCCCTCGCCTTTCTACTAGTTTTTGAAGCCGTTACAGCTCATCTCAGCCATCCACAATAACAACACTGTAACAATCTTCTTCTAATACTGGTCTACATCTTCTTCAGATCTCTTGTCTGACTTTTTGCAACTGCAAATTGACTTTCTACTTGGGCATCTTTCACAAACGGTAACAAATTCCACGTCGCAGTGCAACATTATGAAACCAGAAACTTGAAACAAAAGCCCTGTCCAGTCAGCTGACACTGTATATGTGGGTCACGCTCTAAATCTGCTAAATATGGAGGGCATGACATTCGCCCCAGCCAATGAGAAGGCTCAATTTATTGCTTCGTTTATAGTCGACCAATCAGTGAAATACAAGCGAGGTGAAGGTCGGGGGTGATAACGCCCTCTACTATGTTTTACTATGACAGTATAGTGGTACTATATTATTATGCCTGTATAGAAGGGAACGGGATGTCTCAGTCCTGTTACCTTGACCTAGACATGTGGGCCATAAATAAACAAAGGTCACACCAAGTATTCGCTAAAACTCGTGGTCTTGGTGGCGACACTGGAACGTTATTTAGGGCTAATTTTGTGGCCCAATGGCATGATTCTTGTGACTTTTTTTTTTTTACCCCCACCTCACTAAAAGGCATATTTCCGGGTTATAAACATTCAAAAATGGCATATGGTTAAGAAAATAGTGTTCCTAAATGGATAAACTAACCGAAAAGTACAAAATCTCGATATCGATATTTTGAAGACTAATTTCGACTTCAGGACACCCACTCCCCACCCTTAAATATGATAACAGTAATCATACACTGTCAGAAAGCGGCAAAACACAGCAGAAAGGTTGAAAAGCCCGGCGTCGAAACAAACAATGAATTAATTATACCGTACAATAAATTCCAAAAGAATAAGAAGTCGCAAATAAACAAAACAATACATTTCAAAAGAATTAGAAATTTCATTACTATTTTTTTTTTTTGGAATCCACTGCATTGTTTTTACTTTTTTGTTTCTTTCAACGTTTTGCGATATACATTTTTTTCAAAGTATTAAAATTTGATAATATTTTCCATTATTTTCTTCTCTCCCTCGTTTTAATTGTCTTCATAAAGTATTTTTTGACAAGTTCTTTATTTTGTTTCTATTATACTAAGCTATAAGGGGAAAGGCTCAAAATTGCATTCTCTCTCATTTCTTGTGTTTTTTTTTTCATCCAAAATTCATGAGTAGACCATGCACTGCATAATGCAACAGCTGCCTTAGTCCGGGGAAACGATCTGCTGGAATTGTTAATCTTGATGGAGAAAGGAAACACACACAAATGGAGCCATTGTTTTATGGACAGGCGAAAAAAAAAACAAGAGATCTGTATCGGAAATAAACAATATAAAGTGAAAATCATGGGCGGATCCGATGTTTCAGAGTAAGTTCCATACATGAACATATTGTAAAAACCACAGAAAAACTGTGGGGTCGCAGCAGGGCTATAAGCAAAGTCAAAATTGGGCAAAAAGAAAAGGTTGTATTTTGCGAAACCCTGCGTGAGAAATAAAACCCAAACAATACAAAGCAAACTAAAGAGAAGACAGAAAATACACAAAATACACAAAATAGAAGAAAAATACACGAACATATTCTTTCTGTTTCACTACTTGAAGGGATTTGACGTTTCCGATGCCGTTTACGTTTCAGTACACACGTAAAAAATAACCACAGGTTTTAGCCACAATGCCCTACACTTAATTAAGGTTTGACAAAGAAATAACCATGGCAAACAGACAGAGATTTCTCTTCTGACACTGTCCCGAACACTGCTGATAAACAAGTGCATGTACACGATGACTATGCAGGTATAATTCAGACCCCCGAGCTCCTACTGTTTCCTTCACTCCTCGGTTTCTGTCATTATGTCATTCTTTCTCTTGTCCCCACTAATTCATATTTCCAGTTTTCAGCTTCCATTGTTTGAAATGTTGACCCTCGTCCGTTCAGTACAACGTTTTACAATTGAACGGTGACGCACATGTGAAATTAGAATGTTTATTGTCTCTGCTCTGTAAATTTTGCTCAGAGAATTTACCAATTTCTAACGGAAGAGTTAACAATAACTGAATAATTAATAATTCATGTTTACTCTGTCGTTTGACAGGGAGATAAATCAGTAAATGTTCTAGCATTGTCTTAACTAGAGAATTATTTTGAAAAGCTCATGACATTTATGGCTACTAAACAACGAGGAAGCAGATCAGCTGCTTTTAAAGTGTTCTTATTGCCATTATTAATTATCATTACTAGTAACTGCCCCATTCTTTGAATGGTAAAAAAAAAAGCTCACCACCCCAGACTGAAAGGAATCAGCACAAAGACATTGATGTCGAGACACTGGCTCAGCCACATAAAATCGGCAATCAATAGGTAGATAGGATAGTATTACAGTAGTAGTGCGCACCGAGCATTTTTCATGGGCTCATGTGTTCGTAAAAAATGATCTAAATATTTACGCACAGTTTTCTTGGTATGAATGAATGGCACTCACCTCATCTGTATAACACCATACTCTGTATCATAGTTTTCTTGGCGTAGCTGGATCGTGAACTCTAGTTTACATTTCCGGTAAGAGGCGGAAATGACGAAATTGACGGAAGTACATTATCACGTCGTATTCGCAATCATGAATTGATAACTGATAATTATAACTGAATTTCTGGGAAAAGTAAAGAGTTTCGGGAAAAAATGAGCTCGACACGTACAGGCTTAATAAATTTTACATACATGTGCCAAGTTTCATTTCTCTACGTTGCGTGGTAAAAAAGCCTTTGCGGTCGCAAAGTTGGGCCCAAGCTCCATTATTATATGATTATTGTTAACCACCATTCTCATAATTTGTTTTCTGTCCTAACTGTGGCACCTAGATGATGTTATATGTGCAAATGATATGGCTGTTTTTGCTTTTGGCTTTTCTAATTTGAATTACACAATAGGCCTACTTGTCCTATCAACCAGCAGAGACGTAAAATAAAGGCACAGCGTACGAAAAATAGACAGCAACATACCAGAGGGAGGAAGGGAAAGATTAAGAAATGGTAAGTAGTGGCGGTGGTTATAGTTCTAGTAATTGCAGCAGTCGCACCAGAGGTGGTGGTATTAAAAAGAGTGAAACCATTGACAAAGGTAACAGTACTACAATAGTGATGATGTTTATACCCGTAGACTTATGACAAGGGAACAGTTAGTGATGATGTTTGTACATGGATGTGGAATTTGCTGACCAAGATAACTTAACAGTAGTGATGATGTTTGTACTTATGGAATTGTTGACAAAAGTAACAGTAGTGATGATGTTTGTACTTGTGGAATTGTTGACAAAAGTAACAGAAGTGATGATGTTTGTACTTGTGGAATTGTTGACAAAAGTAACAGTAGTGATGATGTTTGTACGTGTGGAATTGTTGACAAAAGTAACAGTAGTGATGATGTTTGTACGTGTGGAATTATTGACAAAAGTAACAATAGTGATGATGTTATGTGGAATTGTTGACAAAAGTAACAGGAGTGATGATGTTTGTACGTGTGGAATTATTAACAAAAGTAACAATAGTGATGATGTTATGTGGAATTGTTGACAAAAGTAACAGTAGTGATGACGTTTGTACTTGTGGAATTATTGACAAAAGTAACTGTAGTGATGATGTTCGTACTTATGGGGATGCTGGCATCAGCAATCAAAATTGAGTGACCATTTTGTAATTCATTTTCGATAAATATTTTATCCTTTAACATTTTCTAACTCGAAGTAGCCTACTTTAATACCCAAAGCTTGTCTTTTCTTTTCTCCCATTTCTACTTCTTTTGGAATTTATAGTGTAGTTTCTTTATGCAACCCTAATATTATGCTTCAGTTATATCACTTTAAATAAATCTGTTTTACCCCTTTTACGATTACGCGCTACCTTCCGACGACCGTTTTTTAATCATTCAATTTTTTTTAAATTTGTACATCCGCTGGCTTTTGATAAGTAGGCCTAAGCCCTTTTTGTACACTCTAGGATTTATACATGTACATTATCCATAACAAAATACTCTTTCTTTATTATTTGTTCCCGATGCGGGACTTTGTGATAATTATGTAACTTTTCCCTTTATTTTTAGTAATTTATTTATTTATTTATTTATTCGGTCCCATTTTAATGTATCATAAAATAAAACAGTGGTGGGGGTATTTCATTAAGGAACATTTTTTTCTTCATGGCTACAGCCGAAACAACGGTTTCAAAACTAATGAAGTGTCAGCTAATCTAGACTTTTTTTATCGACCTGTTGTGTTTACTCAAATTTCGGACAATGTTTTAAAACGTGAAAACGTGAAGTATATGACCTTTCTTGTGCTCCCTATGACAAACCAATTTCCTTGTCCAGAAATGAGTGCGTGGTGCCCTAGCGCGCAGGAGATCTGCGGCAGGAATGGAAAACATCTATTAATTAAACCTTTTAGATCAGGAAGAGAGAGAGAGAGGGAGATAGATACTTCGGTGCACAGGTTAATCCTGGGTAATGCCAGGTCCTTCTGTAGTTATAAATTAAAAAGAATAGTGACGGGAGTATTTTGATTATGGTGCAATTTTGGCTAGGGGTTTCCTCAGCGCTACAGCCTGAAGGACAGTTTAAAAACTTATCCTTACTATAAGAGAGAGAGAAAGAGAAAGAGAGAGTAAGGCAGAGAAAGAGAGAGACAGAGTAAAAGACAGACAGAAACTGAGACACAGAGAGAGAGACAGAGGGAAAGAGACAGAGACAGATAAAGAGACAGAGAAAGACAGAGAAAAAGAGAGAGAGAGAGAGACAGAGAAAGAGACAGAGAAAGACAGAGAAAAAGAGAGAGAGAGAGAGACAGAGAAAGAGAGAGAGAGAGACAGAGAAAGAGAGAGAGTGTGTCAGTTTATGTGCTGTTGGTGCCAATATCCTTGTCACTGCACTTTTCGTTTCTGCTCGAGAAAGAGAGAGAGAGAGAGAGACAGAGAGAAAAAGAGAGAGAGAGAGAGAGAGACAGACAGACAGACAGACAGACAGACAGACAGACAGACAAACAGACAGAGAGAGAGGGAAAGAGAGAGACAGAGAGGGAGAGAGCAGCAGCAGCAACGTTATTATTAATGATGAAATAAGACAAAACAAAAAAGGCATTGTTCACTGGATTTCGATGGCATCAATTTTTAATCAGTCGTTTTATTTACAAGGTACAAAAGGAGGAAAATGCCAAGAGAAACAACGGCACAGCCGACACCATACAGGAGCGGCAGCCACACATCAGCTGTTGCCTCCAGCAAGGGCCCCATGACCACAGAAATCAGGATGTAATGTGCGGGCATGAGGAAGCCAATAAGGGACATAACTTTTCCACGATTACCAGACTTGTCAGGCGACTCAGAGTTGTCTCCGGTGCTCTGTGGTCAAATAACATTGAGAATGACAAAATTCATTGCGAATTTCACCAGTCTATCTTATGGTACTGCCAGTTTCTCATTCTTTCTATGAAAATCACACAGAAGTATATATTTTATATTTTCTCATTTTATATATTTTGCTATGTACAACATTTCATTTTCTAGGTATTTATTTTAAATAGCTTATTATAAAAAAAAAATTTTAAATAGTGGCGGGAGTAATATTGTGCAATTTTGGCCCTTTTTTTGCTAGACGCTACAGCCTAAATGACAGTTTCAGCAATTATAAAGTTAATTTTCATAACTGTCGACCAATCCAGACCAATCGCTTTTGTGTCGACGGATTGTGTTGATTCAGGTTCCAGGTATTTTTAAATAAAAAGTTTAAAAAAATGTAAAATACAATGATCTTTGTTTTGGCTCCCATGGTAAAAGTAAGTCCACCGCACCGGAAACGATGTATTAATACACGTTCAATTCAGTGCGCGCAGTTTCCCTACCAGAAATGAGTGCGAAGTGCTCTGGTGCATATGAAATCATCGGTAAGACTGCAGAATATGGGAAGCTTTCTGGGCCAAAACCAGAGAGAAACAGAAGGGTGGGTTCACAGGTTTATCCCGGATAATGTCGGGAACCTCATCTAGTATTGAATAAAATTATAATGGAAAATAAAAGGAGGCTCATTTTCAAGATGAAACGTTTGAAAAATAGCTCACGTTTGCCTCTCTATGCGGCCATCACCACAAAAAGTTTATTTGTTCCACACTGCCCTTACCTGTGAGAACTTGTTGGCCATCACGAAGGTCAGAGTAAACAGACTCTGTCTGTAAGCTCCAACAGCGACCACCGCAACAAAATAGAGTTCCAGTCTATGGGTCAAGGTCAGGGTCAACACAGTGATAATGTACAGACACTGGCTTAGGATATACTGACGTTCTTCACCTGCAACGATTTATTTATTTATTCATTTATTTATTTAAAGGTATATGTATAGGTTGGGGAGGGGGGGGGGGTGACTCCCCAAAAATATATAAACATCCCGGTTATTTATTAATACAATGTCAGTAAAGATACACCCAAGACGTATAATTTAAATCAAAGAGGACAGATGTGTAGTTATTTGAGCTGTCGCACGTGTTCGAATAGACTGTCATTCTGGGTCAGCCACTGATTACAATACAGTTCAACACGAGTTGCAAGCAACATTAAGCATAATTATATCATTTGTGTTTACATTTTCTAGAGAAACCCAGTATGTGTTTATCAATTCAACTAGTTTTACAATATTATATAATTATTACAAGAAATTACAGTCAGCTTAAATGTCTGTCTGTGTTTGCAATATAGTAAATGGTCTTTCTAATATTCACATTGCATCAATTAGACAAACAAAACGATTCTGGTCATTGTTGTTCAAAATTCTTGGGGAGTCAGTATTCTATTCACGTGTTGTTGCTAAATCACTAGCAGTAGCATAGTATATCCCGCGAGATAAAACTCACAAAATTCCAGCATCCAACGTACAAATACTATAAAAACCACAGAAAAACTGTGGGGCCGCAGCGGGGCTTGAAGACTAGTCAAAATATGGCAAAAAGGAAGGGTCGTGTGTAGCAAAGCCTCCTGTAAGCAATAATACCGGAACGATACAATAAACGGCTAAGAAAAAGGGAAGACAAATCGAGCTCTGGAAATACCAAAAATAACACATTCTGACTTTCCAGTGTACAAAGTATGGGAAACAAAGCCCCTGTGCCATTGCATCTAAACATGAATGTATTAATTTCTGTGAATGCACAAAATAAAATGGGAACTCTCGGGAAAGCAAAACACCGCCAGTGTCAGAGACCCTTGTCAAACAATGTTTTCGCTCTTGATTTCTTAACACTTTTGTCAGAGCTAAAGAAAAAAAAAATCATTCCTTTAGTCAGTGCCAAACTTCGGAGTATATAAGTGGGAATCGCTTCCGAATCTGTCACTCAGCTTGATGAGTTTTGTATGGCAATGTACATAGCCTAGCACTCGTAATTTCCCATTTCACATTCTCTTCCTGTTGCTACTCACCTATAATGTCAATGATTTTCTTGTTACTGACGCTGACAATGGTAGATACGATGTACATACAGAGAATACCCAGTGACGCCATTCTCAGCCCTTCTTCGTATCTTTCTTTGCCCTCTGTCCCTGGCAAGGCCAGCGGATCACCACGAAAAATTCCAGAAGTTACAGCATTTGATCCGTAATACATAAACCCCAGTAATCCTCCGTCCATGAAAAATGCCGAGCTAACAAGAACTGCCAATCGTTTGTTCATCCAGCTAACTGACCACATCTCTGTCCTAGCCTCCGTCTGTGAAATCTCAGTGTGGTTTGATTCTTCAAAGTCATTACTTTTCTCTATATTTTCACAACTATCAGCATTTGTGATTTCTATAGATTTAGATTTACATACGCGATCCGCATTATCAGTTAATTTAGTACCTACGCTGGAGTTTCCACTGAGCTTCTCAGTGATGTTCGCATGGTCTTTTTCATCCCTTGGTCTCAAAGTAGTTTCTGAACTGACACATGCTTGTGGTTCAGACGCTGTGTTGGTTTCCACGTGTTTTCCTTTATCAGGGGCATGCCGATAGTTAGAAAATGACGTGCTGAGATCAAGCGTAGAATAGTCTTTCTTATCGTGATCAGGTTCCAAAAGTAAGGGTTGAGAACTGCTGTGAGAGGATTCCGAACTGTGCGGACTTTCTCTCTGCTGACCAGTTCTCTTCTTTTTGTCATTCATTTCATTTTGATTCAGAGCTATACTGTCTGCACACCTGTGTGACTTTGTCAGGAAATAGCCTGTTATCGTTGTAGACATAAAGCCAACAATAATGAGGATGATGAGAAGAGTACAGAAAAAAATCAGGAGAGCCGCTGTACCATCCACATTAAAGATGTTCCCGAGACCATCAGAGATGTTGAAAACTCCAACAGAACAAAAGGAGAGACCTGAGAGCGACTGTACAAGAGAGGCCAAAATCAGAAGTCTCACGTGCTGAAATTTGGGGACACTGTCCACTATGTAAGCCCGGATCATGGCTAAACTGCTATCGTAACCAACATCTATGAGGGCAAAGCCACAAATGGATATGTACACTGTAATCGGCAGCGCCGTCGCACCCGCTGAAACATCGATATTGGTCTTGTTACTGACACCTGTTTCGTTACGCGTTTCACAAAGTAGATCAGATGTACTGTTGATTCCAGAGCATCCTGCAAAGGTGTTTTCCAGGCGTCTGTTTTGGTAGGCAGTGATGTTTAATGCGGATTGTGTTGCGTTGGATGCCGAAGATGTTGTATTTTGAAATAGACCGCCCATTGACGAAATTTTGATGAAACCACAAATAATGAGAAGAAGGAGACCGCAAAGGAAAAACATCATTGCTATGTAGATTGCAATCCTTCTCCGTCTCTGGTGAAAGGAAAACAAAGTGTAGACACACTTGTAAAAATTGGACACACTTTTGTAAACAATTTTTCCAATGTCTATAAATGAATACATGAAAGTAAAGAACTGCCACAGCGCCTAGAAATAGATGTCTACAGTAAGATAAATACTAACTGCACACTGTTTTGATGTCGTTGTTGTTTTTTTTTCTTGTCCAGTTTGCAAATAGAAATGATTACTGTGGCCGGTTGGAGATAGTTTTGAATAACAGGATTTCCTCCACGTCAGCCTTCCCCATTTCCTTGCCAAGATGGCTGTCATAGTGAAAGCAATGGAGTTTGTCACTGTAGTTTGTTTTTGTTAGGTCGAAGTTAAGATTAGGAATGACGCCAAGATGTGGGGAACACAGGACTGGAAATATTCACTGCCCTTCTATCATTTAAAAGCGTGACGTCAGTTTCCGTCTCAGGTAACCCACCAGAAAAGTCGGTTTTACTTTTCTTTAAGAACGACAATGTCAGTGGGCTGTTACAGGATGAATGATGAAATCATGCATATATAATGCCTGTCATTTAAGTTTCACAGAAAACGCTTTAAAATGCTTAGGGTTCCGATAAATTGTATGCTTATTTATCCTCAAGTTGACATCAGTAATAGTGTTCAAGATCCCATCACCAATCGTTACTTTAATCGTCATATTAACTAGTGTTATTTGGATCCTGATATCTCAATGTATTTTTATTTGGAATCACATTTCACCTCGACGGCCAGGTCAGTTACACACTGAGCTAAGAAACTAACCATGGTATTGGAGCCTTTGTCTGTCACGTAGCCGCTGATGGGGATGATTATAATACTGACAACACCACAGATGATACCATTGATTGTCACCATAGACAGGGGCGTACCTAAGAATCGCAGACTGAGGACAAAGTGGCAAAACATATGAGCCTGTGACAGAAGGTTCTTCCTGTAATATTTTATCCAGCATCATATTTAAAGAGCACAATTCAAAACGGGAACTTTCCTAAAATGGGCAGTTCCATACGTGGTGGACTGACATTTCAGAACATTCAAGTGACCATCAAGTCTTTGTTGGTAAATGAAAGGATGTATTTCACCAGACGCTAAAAAGTGAAAAGTAAAAAAAAAATGATGCTGAATATTGCTTCTTTTAGACACATTTCACCGGAGTGGCTTTTATTCTACTGTTGCATGGAATCATTTTGAAATTAGTACTCAATTTCAATGTATGGATGGTGTTGCAGCTGAAAAACGATAAAACTTTCATCATATGTTGGAGATAAGATTTTGATCCTGAGGTAGACATCTGCGTGGAATTGCCCAGATAATAAATTTATCACCAAGATATCTTCCAAATATAATTTCTAAGCGTAGTCTGGGTTATTTCACAAGTTAGAGTGGGAAACACGTTGTCCACGATAACATTTGCAACCACAACCTTCTGTCATTCCTTTATCATTGGACTGGCCATTCACCTCCACATACTGGGTTTATTTGTCCAGAATCGCTTTATCTTTGTCGTCGACTGTCTCCTCTCCACAGTTACTCTCCCCCCGCCTAATTTCACCCGAAGATGAACTTAATATATCTGTCTGTCGCCCCTTTCCACCCCCTTCCACTCGTTTATTCTTGTTCTAATTTCGTTTTTTTCCCGAAACGCTTCTAGTCAAAGTCAGTATCACCGGGACCTCAACGAACATTACATGTCCTGCCTGCCGTAAGACAAAATTAAGAATTGTTTTTTTTCCCCTCAACATATCCATAGACCTGTCTTTTATTTTATATACTGATCTTTTCATTTGAATCAACTGGCTACAGATAAAATCTAATCACTAGAGTCTACAACTGAAGACAATTCATTAGCAATTTCAGCAGTATAATTATCATTCACTATTGTCTGGCTTTCACACATTACAATGTCCATCTGTAATACAAAATAATACCAGCTATCAAAGGAACAAGCTCTCTCTTTCCAATGATTAGTATGAAATCCTCTACTCACATTGGTACCTGGTAAACTTGCTCAAAGGACATGCACATTTCTGTGCCAACAACGGCCATTACCAACAAGCACTGGAAGCAAAACTTTACTCCTTTCTGAGGCCCAGCATTCTGCTCGTGATGTTCTTCAGGAGGACAAACGGCATTACTGTCAAGTTGGTGCTGCTGTTCTTGCTGTATTTCCGCGTCGTCTCGCCCCTTGGGAGTCACCGGACATTCAGCAACGGAGCTCATAACTGACCGGTGGTAGTGATATTATTGATCAACGTCCACTGAAGGCTGATTATCACCACAAACCTGCAGGGTAATTTAATAAGCTCTGCAAATTCCACCTTCCAGCTTACGCTGTGACATGATTAACAATCGCCAATCAGTGAAGTTCACGATTACTGCAATGAGAAGCAGTCTATGAATCACTGAATACAACAACAACAACAAAATTATTACTACTATTAGTACTACTATCACTATTACTACTTTTTCTATTACTACTACCCCCACTGCTGCTGCCCCTACGCACTACCACTACTACCACTCCTACTACAACTGCTATTGCTACTATTGCTAAGTACTACTACTACTACTACAACCACTACTACTACTACCACTACTACTACTACTTCTACAACAACTGCTACTACTACTACTACCACCACTACCAATACTACCACTACTACGAATACTACTGCTACCGCTTATACTGCTACTACTGCTATTACTACTACTGCCACTACTACAACTACTAATACTACCATTTCTACCACTACCACTATCACCACTACTACTACTACTTCTACGACTACCAATGCCACAAATAATAATAATTATAATACTGATAAATCGAATGAAAAAATGAAGTAAGGAAAATATCAAACTAATCAGTACTTAAGAATTGCCCTTATCAGCTCGATAAACAAGATGAGATCTACCCTGATGAGATACAATAATCATACCATGGTCCTTAAAAAACCCCGGATTTAACTTCAGTGACACATGATAACAAATAGCCACCTATTAAGCTAGAGAAATAAATAATTCCTTCTGTCAGCGAGTGCTATGTAAATCTGTCTCATGAACGGAGCATCTCCTCTTTTACTATTATATTCACAACCGGCAATCGAAAAGATCACTCGTATTATAAGTGTGGATAGCCATTGGCGTAAGTCCAGTACTCATGCCTATTGCAATGAATCGATCGAGATTTGTAAAATAATATACTTGCATGTTTGTGGTACAAGTATTTCTCTTGCGATTCGAGTGTACTGCGATAAGAGAATATAGTCTGTGGGTTTAGCAGGTTTACTTTTATTTTCACACTTAAGAAGACAAAATTTATACATTTGTACAATAAGTCATCTACCATGCTGAGATTAGGGTTTGAGTTAGGTTTAGACAGAATAAGAATTGGTACAAGTGATTTGCAAACCCAGACTGGCAACGCAGGACTCACACTGGCATGGTTATCAAAGTACACCTCACGTTTAAATTATTCGTACTGATTATCCAAAGTTAAGCCATCTACTAAGATTAAAACATTTATAAACGTTCATAACGATCATCCGTTTCTAATGACTGTGATCAGCGAAGTGACGAAACCATTTATGACGACCAGATGACATATTAGATAAACAGCATGTCAAAACAGTATTTGATGCGTCACCTGACATTCACTTCGATTTGCTATGATAATGTATGACGATGGTGGAGGAAGACGAATATCAAGGGCCCTTCACACTACCTATCTGTTTAAAAAAAAAAAAAAACTGAACTACCATTACATGCGTGTTTGAGAATGATTTACACACTTGCTCACCTTTAGTTTCCTTGACCAGGGTTACACAATGAAAAGCACAGTGGCCTGAAAACAAGAATATTGCACGACACAACGTATATAGGGCCCGGGAAAGTTCAAACGGGCCGCATGGTTAGATCCGGTGTTAACTGAACTGCTCTCCGAGATAATCGTGACGAATTCAGGGAAACACATTGCCATGTGTTGTGCAATCACAACACACCAGAGTGCACGTACACATATCGATAAAATGTTGCTACGGTCACACGATTTGAAAAGCTTTGCATCCGAGGAACTAATTCTAAGACAATCCAATTATTTCCTAGAGAAAAACATTGCAATACGTTATGCAGTCATAACACGTGGACAAACGCCGATAGAATATTGTTAAGCACACACGGTATGAAAGGCTTTGTATCCGAGAAACTACTGCTAACCCTGAGATAACCAACTTATTTCATAGACAAACACATTGCAATACGTTGTGCAGTAACAATAACACCTCAGAGTACCATCAACAAGCCAGCGAAATGCTGCTAAGCCACTCATGCCATAAAATGCTTCAGCGAAACTGGTGACCTGGTGACCTAATTTCTACTTTTCAGCCGGGATCATGACAACCTCGGTCATGAGCAAAGAGCCACAAAGTGATAAACGGCGACTTACCAAGCGGAAAGTTGGCAAAACACACATACACACACACACACACACGCACGCACACACACATAATATAAACACACATACACACGGACACAAGTGCGGAGCCCTACGGGTGTGCACTGAACAGAACATGAATGTCCTATACATGTAATACCCATAGATGTACCGCACTAGTGTAGTACATCTATGGTAATACCAGATGAGCTCCAGCATTATAGAGTGTGAGGCCCTTGTTTTGCAATTTGATGGAACGAAATTTTATCGAGGAGTTGCAGCATTTATTTATTTGAGTCCGTGTGTTATTAACTTGATAACATACTCTTCACAGTCATTTTTTTTTTCTTTTAATGTTTTTATCTTTTCATGGCCGTTTCTGGGCCTGGACAGGAGTTTAGTACAACTCGAAAATTCTAGGGCGAAGTTTCACAATTCTAGGCCAAAGTCATTATTAGGTCAAGCTACATCGATATAGACCTCATTTGCGCCCGGGAAATGAAAGGGAATAATGATTAATTTAGGAAAATAATTGCTGTACTGGCGTTGTTTGTGAGAGAGAAAGAATGAGATAATGTATAAAAAAAGACAGATCGGCAGAAGGAAAGACAGGCAGATTAAAAGAAGGAAATAAAGACAGACAGAAAGAAAGAAGGAAAGATAGAAAGAAAGAAAGAAAGATAGAATGAAAGAAAGATAGAAAGAAAGAAAAAGGCAAGCAAGCAAGCCAGAAAGGGAGCGGGAAGGAAGGAAATAAATAAATAAATAAATAAAAAATTATTGCCATTCTCACACGATCAACAATTGCAGTTACCAGTTACCAGTGGAGTGTTGAAGAAACCAACTTGTTCTTGACACTTTCGTCTGACAGAATTTCTCATTTCTTCAAAGTCTTTTATAGACTCATGTAATTCTGCAGCTTAGTTTAGTTTACCGCACCTGAGAAAATAGGTTGTTTTGACTTGTATTCATTTCTCTAACGTTTTCTAAGTTTATTTCCTTTGCTTTCTGTAATATCATAATAGGAGTGATACGAGAGCACTTTAATTTCTTTTTGAAGTGGATGATTTACCACGGTTGGCCTAATTACAACTATGAAAGAGAAATGTGAAGACTATAGGGTTAAGTTATTGGATTTTTCTGTCTTTCTTTTCTTTCTATCTGTCTTTCTTTCTTTCAGTCTTTCTTCCTCTCTTGCTTTCCTTTTTTTCTCTCTTCCCATCTGTCTGTCAGACTTCCTTTCTATCTGTCTTTCTTTCTTTCCTTTAATATGTCTTTCTTTCTTTCCTTTAATATGTCTTTCTTTCTTTCCTTTAATATGTCTTTCTTTCTTTCCTTTCTGTCTTTCTTTCTTTCCTTTAATATGTCTTTCTTTCTTTCCTTTAATATGTCTTTCTTTCTTTCTATCAATCTGTCTGTCGTTCTTTCTTCTTTCTGAATCGTTCTTTCTTTGTTTTCTCTTCCTTCCTCTGCCTCCCTATTTGTTTGAATTTCTTTGTTTGTTTTGGTCTGGTATATTTCTTTATGTGTAACTTTGTTTTCCATTCTTGTGATGATCAATATTGTGCTCCAACATAGTTATATGATTTGTTGTAGCTATTATATCTACTAGCTGAGGTCCCCGGCATCGGTTTGAATATTGGTTTCAGTTCTGGGTGGTTATTATGGACCTGCTTCATCTGGCCTGTTCCTATTTGTTTATTTTATTTTTGTTTGTTTGTTTTTAAATAAGTCTTACTGCTCTGCCTTTGTGAGTTGACACCCTGCGCATCCCGTACAACTGCATGATTTGCGCACGGGTTAGTGTGTTTGATAGTGAACACATCGCAGGTAATGATAACGAAACCTTAAAATGGCGAACCATTACTCGAAATAGATCTGAATGATGGCGAAACAATAAATTTCCAATAAAAAAAACTACAGCGATTTGAGACTTGTATGCCTACCGATAGTACGTTTTTTAGGGAGCATGCTGCATCAGTGCATGCTAGATCTAGCTCTCACAGACACTACTGTGATTATGAATCGAATTCCGGGGCCGGAAGTGGAAAAGCGATTAACAAAGAAAGAGGTCATAGGTTAACGAACGTACAATTCGGATCAAACGCTCTCGCAAATTTACTGTTCCATTCTTATCGCATTATTGGAATAACTCACGAATCCCATAAGCTTTTTTATGCCTATGTACATAGGAACACTGGTCAGTATCGTACAATTGTGTGTGCCAAATTTCAGTTCAATACCTCCAGTAGTTTTTGAGTCCATAGGGAACAAAGGGGTTTTCTTACATTTTTTTTGTATAGATAGGCACAGTAAGATAGATAGGGGGATTGTCCAGGAAATAAAACAGTTAAATAACAGTTTATGATGCATTGTGTCAGAGTGTTTTTAGTTATATACGGGATCCAAAATTATATTTAAACTAGATGTCCTACCGGGCATTGCCCGGAATAAACAATCATGTGCTCCCCCCCCCCTCCTCTCTCTCGCTCTCTCTCTCGCTCTCTCTCTCTCTCTCTCTCTCTCTCTCTCTCTCTCTCTCTCTCTCTCTCTCTCATAAAAGTAATAAACTACAGTCTTGCTTCAGAACTCATGCGCACCAGAACACTACACACCAAACTGAACGCTTGATACGGTTACTTTTTGTTATACATGTAGATATCCATGTATAATCAAGGGAAACTATGCATACATGTAATTACTTAGTTACTGCCATCGGTTAGACCTACACTTAATTACGTAGTAAGGGAAACAATTTACCTCTCATTCGTTGTGTGATTAATTAACACCACCACTTTACCTACACTACTTTTCATGTTGCATTACTCTCAGTGAGTTGGTAATACATTAGGTCACCTATTCTAAAGTATGAAAGTGTGTGAATGGCTCTATCTTTATTGATATTTGGTGACACTCAATACCCTATGCATTATTGTGTACATCTACTACGATACTGTATATAACTGATGACCTGTAAATATTACCAGATTAGGGACAAGGTGGTCTAGAGGCAAGGTGCTCGCCTCTCACGCCAAGGGTCCCGGGTTCTAAACCCGGGCAGTGCAGGCATGTTGGAAAGTGGATTTTTCTCATATTTTCAAGTCCCTGGTCCTATTGGGGGGTAGGATCGAGTAGTTCTTGGAAATTGGATTTCTCTCATATTTTCAAGTCCCTGGTCCTATTGGGGGGTAGGATCGAGTACCTAGTCTTCTCGGATAAGGACGAAAAAATTTGGAGGGCGCGTGTGCACGTTGCGCACGTTAAAGATACCTTGGCAGTTGGAAATCGTAAAGAGCAGGCCGAAAGGCCGCTGCCCGGGCAAAATTGAAATTAATAGATTAAAATTTATCCATATCATCTCCCCCCCGCCCCCCCCCCTCACCACCGCCAGAACAAGAAATAATAAAACAAGTAAAGTGAGGTGTAAATGCCAAGGGCAGCGAACCTCCTAAAATAAAGACCTCAAATCACATTACCAGATTAAAGTTACTTATCTTCCCGGCTACAACTGACTTCACTTTGTTTGTTATCACCACATATAACACTTTTCATTATATACGCGGTATTTTATTACGAAACAAACATGCAAAAAATACACATGTTACATAGCAATAAACAGTTATTTTTTAAAAATACATGCTTGTTGAAGTAAACAGCTTTTACTTATAGCCATCATCTTCCTTATCTCAATTGCCGCCTTCCTGCCAAATTTAAGGCCTGAAGAGCGTATAATTTGGTCAGTTAGTCATGCCAAAGGTTGCGCGTTACTGAAATATATAATAGATATCTCAACAAACAAACAAAAATTATATATATTATAAAATTTAATACATTTTGCATATTTATCTGGATATATACCTATTCACAATCTACCTATATACCTACCCACTTGTTACCCTACCCACCCGCCTACCCGCCCGCCTACCAACCTATCCCCCCACCTACCTATCTATCTATCTATCTATCTATCTATCTATCTATCTATCTATCTATCTATCTATCTATCTATCTATCTATCTATCTATCTATCTATCTATCTATCTATCTATCTATCTATCTATCTATCTATCTATCTATCTATCTATCTATCTATCTATCTATCTATCTATCTATCTATCTATCTATCTATCTATCTATCTATCTATCTATCTATCTATCTATCTATCTATCTATCTATCTATCTATCTATCTATCTATCTATCTATCTATCTATCTATCTATCTATCTATCTATCTATCTATCTATCTATCTATCTATCTATCTATCTATCTATCTATCTATCTATCTATCTATCTATCTATCTATCTATCTATCTATCTATCTATCTATCTATCTATCTATCTATCTATCTATCTATCTATCTATCTATCTATCTATCTATCTATCTATCTATCTATCTATCTATCTATCTATCTATCTATCTATCTATCTATCTATCTATCTATCTATCTATCTATCTATCTATCTATCTATCTATCTATCTATCTATCTATCTATCTATCTATCTATCTATCTATCTATCTATCTATCTATCTATCTATCTATCTATCTATCTATCTATCTATCTATCTATCTATCTATCTATCTATCTATCTATCTATCTATCTATCTATCTATCTATCTATCTATCTATCTATCTATCTATCTATCTATCTATCTATCTATCTATCTATCTATCTATCTATCTATCTATCTATCTATCTATCTATCTATCTATCTATCTATCTATCTATCTATCTATCTATCTATCTATCTATCTATCTATCTATCTATCTATCTATCTATCTATCTATCTATCTATCTATCTATCTATCTATCTATCTATCTATCTATCTATCTATCTATCTATCTATCTATCTATCTATCTATCTATCTATCTATCTATCTATCTATCTATCTATCTATCTATCTATCTATCTATCTATCTATCTATCTATCTATCTATCTATCTATCTATCTATCTATCTATCTATCTATCTATCTATCTATCTATCTATCTATCTATCTATCTATCTATCTATCTATCTATCTATCTATCTATCTATCTATCTATCTATCTATCTATCTATCTATCTATCTATCTATCTATCTATCTATCTATCTATCTATCTATCTATCTATCTATCTATCTATCTATCTATCTATCTATCTATCTATCTATCTATCTATCTATCTATCTATCTATCTATCTATCTATCTATCTATCTATCTATCTATCTATCTATCTATCTATCTATCTATCTATCTATCTATCTATCTATCTATCTATCTATCTATCTATCTATCTATCTATCTATCTATCTATCTATCTATCTATCTATCTATCTATCTATCTATCTATCTAAACCCTAGTCCATGAAAACTGTTTTACCACAACTTCATCCTAGTAGAAAAATGTATGACTACGGAGTCACACAACTTTGTTACATACCAGCTTGTATGTTTATATAAACTTCACTGCTGAACTAATTAATATTTATAATCACAATTTGACATGTTTGATGTTACTGAAGTGAAGCCAGCAGGGTAGAAAACATACTGCGGGAGTCACACAAACTGCTTGGATAGATCACGGTCAAACCAACGATAAGACTCATAGATAAGATAGGGCACTGAGTGCAGTATGCTTTGCCTTGGCGTTCTGGTCTGTGGGGACCATGGCACTAGTGAGTCTGAAACAATTCTCCCTTGCCAGCTGCTTCAAATGTAGTTCAACTCTGAGGCAAAGCTGACGCAAAGCAACCTTTAATACAATGCGTTACTACTAGTCCAAATGATCATTTTACATAGTTACACTGTGGTTGTTTTCATCGTTATACCTGCTCTGATAGCCATGTAGAGATGTAACGTTGAAATGGGTAATGTCTGTTACAGCAGGGCTAGGGCGTTTTTTTTAAATGTTTTTTTTTTAACAATAATGATTTGTCCTACTATTAATTAGTATTAGTACATTCATCATAATTTTTTTTCCTTTCCATGATATTGACCCCCCCCCCCCCCCGTGATCTATTTTGCCGTTCTATTTAACATTAGTGTCTGGTTGGAATTAGGATTATGGTTTGGGCCAATTTTTTTTTAATTTCAGCAAGATGTTCGCAATCAGTCTCTGACACGGCCAGAATAACCCAGAACGGCCACATGACCAGAAAACTTGATTTCATTATGACATTAGGAAACATTTAAGGTTCAGAATACTGGACCCTGGATTTCGTTTGCGTCCACGCTCCCACGCCAAACCAAAGTCAACAAACACACAAAAACAAAGTTAAATGACAGTCGCTGACTAATGCAGTTTTTATAGAATGTAAAAGACGAAGTTTAATGTAAAAAACAAACGCACAATAAGTAAACCATCGAGTTCTGTTTATTGTGCAGTTATTAGTGTATCCACCGGTCTGTCTGTTAGCGCCCTCCCCTCACCAGCCCTTTCTCTGTCTCTCCTCTCTTTCTCTCTCTTTCTCTCGCTCTCGTCTCTATCGATCAACATACCTACCTTTCAACCTACCTATCTACTTACCTACACATTTACCTACCTACCTACCCATTCATCTACCTATCTACCTACCCATTTACCTACCTACAATCTACCTATATACCTACCCATATACTTACCTACACACCTGCCACCCTACCCACCCGCCTAACAACCTATCCACCCACCCACCAATCTGCCTACCTACCCACCTAACCAACCTGCCTACCTGCCAACCCACCCACCAACCTACTTAACCACCTACCTACCCACCTACCAATTGTGCCTATCTACCTACCGAGTATCTATCTATCTATCTATCTATCTATCTATCTATCTATCTATCTATCTATCTATCTATCTATCTATCTATCTATCTACCTACCTACCTACCTATCTATCTATCTATCTATCTATCTATCTATCTATCTATCTATCTATCTATCTATCTATCTATCTATCTATCTATCTATCTAAACCCTAGTCCGTGAAAGCTGTTTCAACCACAACTTCATCCTAATAGTAATAGATAAAAATATGTTTACGGAGTCACACAATTTTGTCACACACCTGCAAATATGTTTATATAAACAGTGCTGCTGGACTAATTAATATCTATTATCACAAATTGACATAGAAAACATACTTTTTACAATTGCAAGTGAGGAAGAACAATTCACTCTAGCTACACAAAGAACAAGAAAGAGAAAGTGATCATAGAAAGGCCAGTTGATGTCGTACTCCAGATGATGGGCAACCAAACACTTCCCGTGACGTCAATCAGAGGCGCCATGACACTGGAAATGACGATATAAGTGGCAGGGAGCATAACTCCAATAAGCGACATAACTCTTCCACTCTTGCTTTTTCTTGCGTCTTTTCCCATGTTTTGTTGATCCTGAAGATACCGAAAGTCACAGATGAGGCTTTTATAACAAAATAAAGAAACAACAGCAGAATTCAACAAAATCAGCCCACAAATAAGTAAGTAAATAAGTAAATATAAAAATGGTATTTAAAAAATAATTATATGGAATGTTCCACATGAAGTTCTCGGGTAGGGAGGTTCGGAATACCAAAAGTATAAAATATGCCCCAAGCACAATAATTCGGCCCGGAGATTGACTGCAGCTGGTCAGAATTTCAGGTCCCTTCGGGTCGACCTGATCAGATGTTTAGGAGCGTGTTTGGCTACACAGTCCTGGGGAGCCATTGGCCGCCAGTTTAGGTGATACCATGGAAAGGAGGACGATCCGTGTGCCAGTTGCAATGGCTCTGCGCTATTACCCGGCCTTGTCTACTATGACCGAAATTTGTCTTCATTTGACAGACGAGCAGAAGCCTATGGCTGGGATCGTTTTTAAATACGGATCTGCAAGCCATCAGCACAATGAATAAAATATGTATTACCATTAGTGTGGGTATGCGAGATCACATTTGAGGGCAGATAGAGAAGGAATCTCAAGGCCTTAGGATGAGATCATGACAGTGGGTGAGAAATTCCAACAATCGACATATTTAGTGACATTGTTTGATATCAACAAATTATAAATATCACTTCTAGTACAGTATTACATTAACTTTTTTCTTAATATTTATTTTATTGCCACTTGCACTAATTATATATCCCAGAATTCTGCCAAATCGTAGGTAGGTTTACATTTTCGTACAAAGCAGGAGGTTGGGTGGGATGGGGGGTAAAACATGTAGAGGAGATGGTAATTGTAAGGTACTTACTTTCATGGTATAATCATATTTATATTACAATGGAAACGAACCTCCTCTACATTTCATGATTTTCAAAACTGATATTTCTAAAGAGGGCTGCCATTATAGGTCTACTCACCCAGTCTTCTGTATACTTAGTTGCCAGAACATATGTTGTGGTGTACACACAGGTTCTGAAGGGCCCAGCCACTGCCATAGCCACGTAGTAAGCTTCCACTCGCTTGGTAACGACAAAGGCACACGAGCAGATAGCCAGGGCGGCGTGACATATCATAAAGTGGGCTCGTTCACCTGACAGATTTAAATGGTCAGTTTGGTTACAAGTGCTTATTTCTACATGTGGCCTATTATTTTCTTTCATTCTAGCCTATTGTTTGGACATCGTATTAGTGACTTAATTCACACGATAGAGAGATAAACTTCAATTTAGTATCTTTTTCTCTATCGCCAAGACTGATGTGTTTGAATGATTATTTAGTTAAATATTTTTTTCAACAAGTTAATATGCAGGTTTGATACTTTGGTCTAGATCTGTACATAGCCTAAAAATTAGCTCTTCTCAATCGGATTCTCCATCATAAGAAGGTGTGCTTCAGTCGATGTTCAATGAAGATGTAAATATTCTTTCTCTTGTTCTTATACTCTTCTATGTATTTGATCTATAGTCCAGTCATTTGTTAACAAATTAAATGTCTCATGTTTCTGGCTTTACATCTGTTCACTTCTCCTGTCTCTTCCACTCTCCATCCATCCATTTTACACCCATTCTTTTCTCCGTCTAGCCCTTTCTCTTATTTATTCCACGACTATCCATTCATCCGTGGATCGGTAAAAACAGATTGGCAAGAGTCGAAATCCAACAGTTCAATTCGATAACTACCCATCCACTCCCCCAAACAACCAATTCATCAAGCCAGGAACAAATCAAGCAATCCAGACAATCAACCAGCCCACTCACAAGCCGACTCACCACCAACCAGATACCACGTCACCCACGTTAATGGAGCAGTCAACAGCACCAACTAGCCATAAAACCTCACCAATAAAGTCATAGATTTTGACGTTGAAAACACAAGTGATGAAGTAACAGATGTAGAAAATTAGACTTCCCAAAGCTGCAACACGAAGTCCCTGCTGGTAGTTCTCATTCTCTGTAGTGCCAGGCAAAGCTAATGGATCTCCGTGATACACACCGAGAGTCAGTGTGTTGGAAACGTAGAAGGTAAAAGATATCGTAGTGCTCATGGAGAAGCACGTAGACACCAAAAGGAGGATGAGTCGTTTACTGAGGAAAGCTTTTTGTTTCTTTACTGTGGTTTTGCAGGAGATAAGATCTTCTAATTTCTTTTCGTAGAAATCTCCAAGGGAAGCTTTGGCGTTTGAAACTGAAATATCATGTATTTGATGAGGCAAGATGACTTTGTTCTTATCAATGTCCAAGCAAATTGTCTGCGCAGGATCTTCAGCGATTCCATGCAGTTTGATTGTGTCAGAAATTTGGCTTTTAATTCCCGGCACAGTGCTGGCATCGACATTTGATTGTGGACCTGTGCTGGGAACTGCTGTAACGTCAGTCTCGACGGAGGTCAAAGATGAAACACTGAGAGAGAATGACAAATATCCCATCTGACTGGTCGTGTCTGTACAAGACAGAAGCGGAGTTTTATCGTTATATAATCTTTCGCCCTGGCTTTGTTCCTGGATACAATCCAGGAATTCTTTCAGTAATGATTGTTCGAGAGAGTTTTGATGTTCCGAGTAGACAGAATCGGTTTCTTGAAGGACATCATTGTCCATAACCTTCCTTCGGTCATGTCTTTCCTTTGAGGACATTACAACCTCATTTTCTTTTTTATCACCAGCGATTATTTCCTTTTGCATGTTTCTCTTTATTACCGTACCTGTTAAGAGAGTACATGCATAGCAAATGATGACCGCAAAAATGAGAATAACAAGAAGGAAAATGAAAGTAGCCGCAGTTCCATCTACGTGGAATGTTTCACTCAATGCCGTAGACAGATCAAATACTCCCAACAAAGACATCATCGTTCCGGCAGTGGACGCCATGAGGGTGGCCGTAACTAAAAGGTTAGTATGTTGGACAGGTGGAGTATGGTCCAGCACAAAGGCTCGGACAAAGGGGTTACCAAAATCGTATCCGATGTCTATGAGCATATAGCCCATTGTGCCGAGAATTCCTGTCAACGTCATCGAAGCGCTAACAGAAGAATCGATATCTTGTCGGTCCATGTCAAACTGAGGTGTTATTCCTGATGATGGGTGGTTTACGACAGTTGTGACTTTTGAATAACTCTGAGATGACCTGTTGATTGACATGTTGACATTTCCCTGAACTGCAAATAATTTTCTGGACCACGATTTGTCTGCTGGGAGTGTCGGTGTATTTTCAAACAAGCCTTTTGGTAGTTGACCTGTGACACTCCCTGACGGCGGCGTCAAATCAAAGCTTCTGTTGACATCTGGATGCAGTGATTGTTTATCACGGATGTTACTGATAGACGCCATTGATGCGATTTTCATACTACATGCAGAAATCACGAGGAAGAGCCCAGACAACATAAGGCAAAGACCAAAGAGCAGAGCGAGCATTTTGCGTTTCTGTGGTGAAAAACACAAATGAACGTGTAAACATGAAAGAAGTGTACGCGCCATGGTTTATTTCTTTGGTATCAGAATTTTACTATCTGTCACTGCCCACCATCAAATTGATCATTAGAAATTTCTAGTTTACAAGAAAACTATTATTGTTTTGTTTTGTGAACAGCATGTTGCTTTCACACAATCCTTATTACTGCTGATGAACATCGACGAAGAGAATCTGCTAACTGCCGCGCTTAACTTGGATCATTGTATTTCCTGTCAGGAAGTTGATTGATAGAAATACAAAAGATTGTGTTGCTATGTTGTTGGGCTTCCCAATGTTCCAATCATTTGAGATAATTTGTAGACACAGAACAACTCTTCTTCCCCCCCACGTTTTTTTTTTTTTTGTTGCACGCAAGTTCTGATACAGATTTCCAGATTTCAATGGCAAATAACAAATGTTGTCATCTCAAATGGTCCACATTTTTGTGTAAATTATGTTTTCACTTCATAATAAAATGATAGTAATTAATGATGCCAGGAACTAAATATTTGATTCGTTCATACAACGGAAAGGACGTTTCTTGTACGCAAAAGCCCAAAAAAAAAGAATTGAAATTCTTAGTAAAAGGAAAAATTGGAGTGCTGCATCACAGAGCTCTATAGAACTCTGCGTGCTGCATAAATCAAACAATAATTTGCAAGGAACGTGCACATTTACGAATGACATTTTGTTTTTCCTGATAAGGATCACATCGAAACCGCGACCAAATCTGGATTTTCCCTATGGCTTGCGTAATAAAAGTTGATTTTAGTGACGAGCTGGAATGTTCGTCCCACGGCCTAAGGCTAAGATCAAAATGAACGAAATGTATGCTAATTTTATATAATGGAGTCAACAGATGTTTATAATAGGCAACAGATGTCGCCCACACTGTAATTATAATAGAGAAATGTACATCTAAAGTGGAAATGCCATGTACTTTAGTACAAACTTAATTATAAATTTTACATTTGGTATTTTATTGACCAGAGGGATGGGTCACTGTATTTATTAGTCGTGTATATTGCCTTTCAGGAGCGTTTAATTAAGACACTATTCCTCACCGTGAACAGATTGCTTAGCGCATCAATGAGCATGAAAAGTACCCCAAGAAAAATAAAAAATGACATAGCCCCTACATACTTTCTGGGCCGAGAAAAGAACATTATTGCCCTAGAGTACATGAGATTTGCCGGTTATGGGAAATTTTCTAGGTACTGTCTCGGGCGTGGTCGCTCTGTACAATTCAATGTTCGTACATGTTGTGGGCGTAGTTAACTTTTAAAAGACGTGTTTCGGTCGGGGCAGTTGTTGCCTTGTGTTTATAGTAGAAGAACTGATGATTCACAGCATCACGCTGTCAATTGCCAAAACATCGTCAGGAAAAATCCTACAGTAATTGTTTAAGAATGAACAGGCGCAAACAGCGAAATCCTCTTCCCTCATTTGTTACGATTAGTGGAAGAAGGGGGAATGTTCTTTAAACAGTTAGACACAAAGCATTAGAAATTAGACATTTCCTGTATTGGTGAATATGTAATAGTAATAATCTCTCTATCTAAAGCCCACTTGCTGTCCTTACCTTGGGATTCGAACCTCTGTCCACCAGAAGACCAAGCACAGGTATAAGCAGAGCGGTAGTAGGTCCTGCGACAATGCCATTGAGAGACATTAGAGACACAGGAACTCCCATATACTGTAGACTGGAAATGGAAGTCAGTTCTGTAGTTTACATTGACCACTGGATGGTTAACAACAGTAATGACACACCGTAAAACCCGAAGTAAATCTCAACAAAGTGTAAGTTCGCAGGAAAAGCAGTGGAGTTTTCATGTTTTTGCTTTGAAACTATCCATGGAATGACATCAAAAAACAGCAAGAATACAAAAGCAAAGTGACTTTTCTTAAAACAAAGGTTTCGAAGAAGCTGTCAAATATTCCTGGTCCATTTTAATAAAAGTCAGTATCTACGATATGGAGAGTTGAGTATTGATCTCTCTGGGTCAGTTGTCACCGCTAAGTGACTAAAACTACATTAGATTATGTACGGTATTTCTAGTGGCGACGGAAAAAAGGCAGGTACAGGAAGACATGGTTTGAAAAAGGGCTCAAGTGTGAAAATGGACAAATGTTTAGAAACAAGATGAATAAAAATGCTTTAAAGAAAATTGACCTGATAGGCGGCAATCAAGACAAACCGGCCATGTAAATAAACAAAAAGTTCCATTTGCCATACGAGTATAATTAAGGCCAAAATTTGGCAAAAAGAAAAAGTTCTATGTAGCAAAGTCTCAGGTAAGAAATAATACCCAAACGATACAATGAAACGCAAACTAAAAGAGAAGACAGAAAATGGCGGGTATTTCAGCAACATCCTTTTTTCAAGAAAAAAAAAAACAAAACGAAAAAACAAATGGGAAATTAAACAGATAAAACAATGGAACAATACGGGATTTGAATAGGAAATGTATAGAATCTAAACAGAATATCACGGATTAGGTCAGAACGCAGTGGATGATTCTGACGTTTGGCTGACTAGCATTTCAGCAGATAGGATGTCATTTCAACACTAGATAGTATACAGTAGCAGTCCAAGAATTTTGAAATCAATCCTTCCTCCTGTGGCAAAGGCTAAGTACGCAAACCTAATCATCTAATTAATGGAACTCCTTGATTTCCTGTAGCCGTTTTAGTGTTATTACTATTGATACATTATTTGTCTTTGGAAGTCTTTTTTTTTTTTACTTATCAAATTGTCTTGTTTAAAATCATTGGATAGAATACTCTGTTTTTTAGAGATTCATATCAGTAGCAATGTCTACATAGAATGATTGCAACAGCCGAGAACTAAGACGGCGATCAAACAAGTTGGAGGTGTACATAGTTCACGAAATATCATAAAAACCACAGAAAAACTGTGGGGTCGCAGCAGGGCTATAAGCAAAGTCAAAATTGGGCAAAAAGAAAAGGTTGTATGTTGCAAAGCCCCGCGTGAGAAATAAAACCCAAACAATACAAAGCAAACTAAAGAGAAGACAGAAAATACACAAATTTTCGGCTTTCGCCTTTGTCAAGGGAAAAAAACGAACAATAAAAGACTTCAACAGGAACGAAGTGAAACAGTTTACTTAGGTACATAGTGTATCCACAGCGTTAGTGGTGGCGCTCTCGTCAAGTCTGTTTTCCATTTATTTTGAATCACTGCGCCAGATCTTTCTTTCTGCCAGCTGACTCAAAACATTTTTGTCGCACCTGAACTAGGGACAACAAACAAACGTCACAACAACTCCTTCTTGAGATTGGCTGATGACAGATCCGAGTGGAGAGCTATTATCTATTCCAGACAGGGCAACTGATGACGAACTTGAGAGACAAATTTGTATCGGTCTCGCAGTGGGCGAGATCCCTTTTATTTCCGGAGCTCTCATTTCACACTAAAACCGAGACTTAGCTATTTGACTCAAGGTGCCACCAGTCGCAATGACAGTAATTTGAGATTAGGTATAATAAAGAAAACTAATTCACCTCAGAAAAGAATACACTTGTTCGAATGTAACAGTGGCTTCTGTACCAAACAAAGCTGCTGTTAGCATTATCTTTTTACACAGACTCAAACTGTGTTGGTGCTGGTTCTGTTGTTGTTGAAGTCCCTGACGGCCATTGCCATCTTCTTGCTGCTGCTGCTGCTGATGCTGGCAAAGTACGATAGAAGCCTGGATTGACTGAGAAATGGACGAGTGTGCAGCCATCGTGTGTGGCCAACGTCCTCACCCCCAGGAAAGAAAAGAAAGTTGAGTTCCAAGTGAAGTGTTTATTTCTGGTGGGCCTCAGCCTATGGAATGTTGAATTCCAGTCCATTCCAAGTTTATTAAAGATAAACACTCGACTGTATCACATGACGCAACTGACAAAGGTCATTAACATAAATAATTTACATGCCATCTGCAAGGATTGACCTGGGTTGTGTTCAGACATTTGTGTTTTTTTTTTTTTTTTGTTACCTGGCATTAGTTAGGGCATAGGTGGAAAGCATTCAACATTGGAGGAGTCACAAATTGCGATATTTATCAAACTGGCAAAATTAATTCTAACTGCCGTTCTTTTACAGTTTGGACTATAAGGATTATTATCAAGTTTGTCCATTAATTTAAAAAAATGGTCTTACTCAGTTTTCATTTTTTTTAGAAAAGTGAGTTTGAAATTGGGCATTTTCTTTGATTTGAAATAGCCTGAAAGAAAAGACACCAAATAATTTCCTTGTTTCGTGGGGGGCGGGGGTGAGGGGGGGGATGTTGGCCTACTTTATTCCACTGAACGATTTTGAAGGTCATGTACACTTTTATAGAATTATCTCAGTTTCAAACAAAAATGGCTTTTAACTACACTTTTATTCGTGGGCACATGTGGTGTGCTTGAAGGAAAGGCGCAGACCAAGGAATAATTGTACGACAGGTACGGTCTCGGTTATATGAGTGTTCAAACCGAGCTATTGTCTCTCGCTGTTTATAACTTCATTTCATACTGGTGGGCGAATATGCGTCTGACAAGCAGAATGAATTTGCATTGGTAAATGCTTATGAGGTGGTAAATAATGTATTAAAGCAGCATTCAAATAGGCCATCATGACCCAGTCAAAATATGAGAAGAAACAGCACTCAGCGCCTCTGCCTGGAAAGAATCCAAAAAAGCCAGAAATAGGGAAAGGTGGTCACTCACACAGGGAGAAACCGACGTCTTTACTTGGAAGGTCATTATGCTGGTTGTCCTAGCGACAGCAGCAGTGGCATGGCAGCAACAAGTGAACTCAAGTCAAATGACATGTTGATGGGTATGCTGTTGGGCGCACTTTAGAGTTTCGATGGGGCATTAATTGTCATATTCTTGCATGCGACATTTTGCCGATTTTGAGTTTTTGTCATGAAATTGGTTCTCTCACTCCTAATGTCATGATGTAAGGGTCATTCAAATCGGTTAAAAACGTTTCGAAATATGTGCTTGTGACGTAATGTATGCGCATTTTTAGCCCTTTTGCCGACCCAACTTTGATCACCTATTTTCTCAAAAAAGCAAAAATGCACTTACAGCAATATGGCTAATACCCTACGGTTTCATAAATGGCTTTTTTAATCGATTTAGCCACAGCAGCAGTGACATGTTAATAACATTGTGAAGTCAAGTAACGTAATATTTTGATGGGACACACAACTGGACGCCCTTAAACGTTTCACCAAAGGTCCTTATTTCACCGCGTACCGATCTTTCAGAGCGTGAATTTTATGGTCAACCTTCTCATGCCATCAACCTTCATCCCGTTATCTGTCTCTTCAGAGCGCTAATGTAAAGTATTCGACGAATTATGTGCTCCATGTACCATGTCAAAGACAATACTGATCCTTCCTCTATCGTTACTGTAAAAGGCTTTTAGGGCTTGCTTTGTCGTTATCGTACTATTTTACATATTGTTTTTTACCCAATTTTGGTCTCTGAAGATTATCAGATGCGAAGAATGTAGGCCTGCTGTTCTCAAAAAGTACACATATATCATAGCTACTGTCTTAAACTGAAATGTTCAGTTGGGTGTTTTCCTAACTTTGCAGGTTAGTATTATCTGTCTAGTCAGAAGTACTAAGAACAGTGATTTTCACCGTGTTATTCATTTGGTAATGTTTTATTGTTCTCTCTTTGATTTCCACATTAGCACATCTGTCAAATGTGTCATACTGTCATTATTTCTGTGTCATACTGTCATTATTTCTATATGTTATACTGTCATTATTTCTATGTTATACTGTCATTATTTCTATGTTATACTGTCATTATTTCTATGTGTTATACTGTCATTATTTCTATGTGTTATACTGTCATTATTTCTAAGTTATACTGACATTATTTCTATGTGCTATACTGTCATTATTTCTGTATCATACTGTCATTATTTCTATATGTTATACTGTCATTATTTCTATGTTATACTGTCATTATTTCTATGTGTTATACTGTCATTATTTCTATGTGTTATACTATCATTATTTCTATGTTATACTATCATTATCTCTATGTGTTATACTATCATATTTCTGTGTGTTATATTGTCATTATTTCTATGTGTTATACTGTCATATCTTTATGTGTTATACTGTCATTATCTCTATGTGTTATACTGTCATTATTTCTGTTATACTATCATTATTTCTATGTTAAACTGTCATGATTTATATGTTATACTGTCATTACTTCTCACACGTTATCTAAGCTGCATGTGTTAATCTTTTCCTTACGACGCCCGACAGTTTCTAAAGTGATCAGTTTCTCCAAAAGTTTGTAGTCTCTTCAATTATCACTGGCTTATCAAAGACTGACAAATAAGTATTTAGCAGATAATGAAATGGTTTGTAAAATTTCGATCGACAACAGGATTCCTACTGTCTTGCTGGTTCTGTTTAGTTGACTATCGACGGCTTCAAACATTTCATTTTCATGTTTTTATTCTTTGTTCTTGTGGTTTTTAAGTCCAAGTTTTTTCTTTTTTTAAAGGAAGGCAACAAGTGAATATTTGAAAAATACCCTTGAATCAGTGGCTATGAAAGTGAAATGACCTTTTATGATTCTCACCGTGCACGTCCATTGACTTAGCACCACTATTTGTATTCTTCATCCCTGCAAAATGTTACGCCGAATATTTCTTAAATATCTGGCCAAGTGTGGAGTTTAACGAAAAAAAGGGGGAGGGGGGGGGGGGGAGAGAAGGAAACACTTGAGTGGTTGAAATGATATTGTTACAACACAAGAGGCTGGAGGGCGTGGTTATGACAGATGATAGAGGCAATAAACGGGGACTATTGGTTATTCCAGCAGCCTCCGACCTCTTCCCAGTCCCACCTCTATTTGCCCCTTTTTATTACGTCTTTAAGTTTCAATTATTCTCTTGTTCTCAAATTGGAGTGTCCACATTATTGCATCAACGTAGAGGCAGTTTAGGGTTCAAACCCTATGGTAGATATGTACGCCCATGTCCACGAAATTAATATTAAACCTCTAACAAAAAAAAGGGACGTTTATCAAGGAACAAACTGGCTTTCATTTAAATGGAACGTAATTTCATACGGCCCGGGTCAACCCGCACTCGCCCTTATGTGCGAGGTTTTCAATGGAGCCTTTGACACGGCGCGGGTGCGGTTCGTGCTTGTGCGCGGGCGAAATGTTTGCGCGGGTTCCCCTAGGGTACCCGCCCCCGCGCAGTTGAAATTGTACACCGTATGCAGGAATTTGGCCTTTCGTGCTCTTTATCCCGTATTTCCTTTTGATTCTGGCTTTTTTTTTTCTGTAGAAACAGTATGGATGCAGATATTGATATAGCACTGCTAATATTATTAGTGCTAGGGAGGCCAGTTCTGTGGAACAAGTTCTTTCGTCAATCAAAGGATACATCGATAATGTACATCCGTGCCTCCTCTTTTGTCGCAAATACAAGATATAGGAGGAGAAACCGATCACTGTCCATATTTCACGGCCGTACAGTGTAAAATAGAATAAAAAAACTGGAGAGATCTAAGTGCGGGTGATATTTTCACCCGCGCCGTGTGAAAGTGTATGCGGGTGCGGGTGGACCCGCGTAAATGTGCGGACGCAAGTGGACCCGCGCCGTGTGAAAGGGTTAAAACGCGCCAGGGATAAGTTGTCAGGACTGGCCTCGAGCTGGAACTGGTTCCGTCCGGCTGTTTTCAGTCAAACCCGGTACTGGAGGTAAATCTACTTGGTTAGGTGGATAATAATAACCTTCACCTCTAACCGTGCATGCTTCAGAATTAATGAGGCCACCTCGTGGTTACACAAACATCGTATGTTGGGCTTTGACTGAGTTTGTTTTTTATATTTGATTATTTTTAATCGGGTTTTTGTTTACTTGTCTGTTACTGGAAATGTTACAACCGTGTCTTATCAAAACAACGTTGTTTTTGTTTACTGAATTTTGGGAAATTTTGTTTTAAAATCACTGATGCTAGATTTTGACCGGTACATTTACATTTATTAATAAATAAAAAAAAAACAATTAAAAAAATTGGATTCACGCAGCCTTCAGATGGGGCAACCAGTGCAGAGAAGGATGGCCGACTGACAAGGCCATGCCCGTCTTAATTTCAAACATCAGTGTCAACGTGATCTCGTGAATTTCACTCATGATATTCAGCTCTTAATCATAAAAAACGTTTGCACCTGTTCTTGATTGGCCAGAAAGCAGTTCGGCGGACAATCCTCTGCAGTAAAAGAGACAATTAATTGACATCACATTTTCACACATTGTGCCTTTTATTTATAACAAGCTTAAAGCCCCCCCCCCCCCCCCCCCCAAAAAAAAAACCCCACCAATCCTACTGCCGTGCTCGTCACTTTGTACCCTCTCTACATCTGTCTCAGCAAACAGAAATAATTCCCAAAGCCAGCAGGAGGGTATTCCTGTCTTCTACTTTTAGCAGCGAGCAGATCGGGCAGTTTAAACAGCTGGCACGAAGTGTTAACGCCGCGGGTCATGTGCTCGTGAAAGAAAAGGGGGGGGGGTGGATCGGAAGCGAGTAGTCAGCGACACAAAGCAAACTCAAAACATTGAAAAACAAAACCAATTTTTAAAAAAACACTCCACACTTCGGTGCATCTTCCACGGTATTTGAAACCTACATGCAAAATTTAGCTCCTGTCGTTGGCCTCATGAAAAATTCTTTTGCATTTAAAGGTAGGGAATTTGTCAATTACAGGTGTGGATAAAATAGAGTTTTTATAGTCAACCAAACGTGCACTGAATTAAGATTCTACTTCACTTCGTCCACGTGATCTAACTTGAGAATAATCCATAAAAACTCCTGGAAGTCAAATCGAAGAGAAAACCACATGAAATGCTATAAAAGGATCCAAATAATACATATATAACCCCAGATTTATTCTTGCTTAACACCTTTTCCATAGGGTTCCTGCAACACTGAACATTTGTCACGAAGACGGTCTGAGATCTCAAAATGATAGTGCATGTTGGTTTAAAATATTTATATGTCAGGGCAGAACAATATGACTGATCATGTTTTCTTTGGTATAGTCTGTAACTCCTATTGGTGTAATGGACCAGCATCGCCCAGAGTGTGATGTCAGTCTAGCTTGAAGTCTCCTCTGTCACTTTCAGGCCAACAAGTCCTTTCACATTTGTGCCCATTGCACAGGCTGATTGAATATAAAAGACGATAGCGAGGAAAAGAGATACTGTGGGTTAAGTCTAGTTTTATAAACTAAAGTGTTTCTAAGAAATGTATAATGTGGCCAGCCAAATTTAGTATTCTGATGTGTATTTTGTTAATTACAGTAAATGTAAATCCTTAAAATTACACAATTTTGAACATTTGCAAATGGTATTATTTACGTACAAATCAATCGCCAAGACCTCCATCCCCGCCCTCCAAAAGCCAGCAAGAAGAATTCCTCCCAAGTGTCATGACAAATAGAAAATGATGGATCTGGAATGTCGTCATTTGGTTTTTCTATTTGTATTGGTATACTTCTTTACTAATCGCATTTGGGAAATTTGCCTTGGTGTCGTTGCAGCTCAGTTATAACTGGGGTAGACACGTCGTCGCCACATTGCAGCGCCGGTCTGCGTTTTTTTTTTGTTGGGGGGGAGGGGGGTGGTAGGGATAAATTTTGTTCAATTTTGCCCGGGCTGCGGCCTGTTCCGCCTGCTCTTCTCGTTTTCCAACTGCCAAGGTATCTTTAATGTGCTCAACGTATACACTGGCCCTCCGAGTTTTCCGTACTTATCCTAGAAGACCATATGGTCGATCCCAACTACCATAGGATCAGGGACAAGGAAATGTGAGAAAAATCCCAAAATTCCAGCATGCCTTCACTGAACGGGGTTCCAACCCGGTACATTCGACATGAGAGGCGAGCACCTTGCCTCTTGACCATCTTGCTTCTCTGGCTTTGGAAATGCGATCACTGGACGATGGCCCACTTAAACTTTACTGAAGGAAACGAATGGTTATAAACCGGTTTTGTCGTTTCTGTGAACATCCCAATATGTGGACTTTAACTATATCCTTGTTATTAACTGAAACACAACTTCTAATGGGGTCGAATTTTGGAACATCAATGCATAAATTTGATGATGTCATGCTGAAGTGAAAACCACGTATAATTTAATTGTTTACTGTCAATGACCAGGACAATTAATGTCACAGAACAGTATTATATCGAGGGAATGAGACAGAAATTAACACTGAGCCTCTGTTTCATACCAGGAACTGGTCAATTGCATATACTGAGGGTGTTTGAACAGCCAGAAAGATGACCGCAAGTGCTTCCAGTTCCCTGTCCACCCAAGCATCCACCGTACTTGATCAGCGCCAACAGCAACAGCAGCACCAGAAAGATGGCGACCAGGAACGACGACAACAACAACAACAGAATCTGTATCCCCCAAATCTGAGTCTGTGGAAAAAAATGATGTTGGCGGCCGCTTTGTTTGGTACAGAAGCGACTACTGCATTTGAACAAGTGTACACGTATCTAAGGTTTGTTTATTTCCTGTTTAAACGTAACCACAGATCATCGCCATGGATGTTGTCAACAGCGCTGGGATTTTTCCCAAGATTTTAAGATTTTGGGGGGTTAACTTAGGATCTTGGCTTTTTTTTTTTTAAATGGTCTTGGAATTTGTCGGGCTTTTGTGTAGTTACTATCATTTCTTTGTAAACAAAAACAAAACACGAAAAATCACAAAACTGCCCTCCCACGTACAATATCAATTTGCAAGCTAATCACTCATCTTCGCTGGCGCCGCTTAGTTTAAATTCTATAAGGAAATTGTAAATTTTATGTATCTTTTGAGGTTGTAAAAAATCTACAGCTGTTTTACTTCATCTGAGGATTTTTTTAATACGGGATTCAAGGGATTTTTAAAAGTCTTCACGGCCAATGCCGGTTCTCAAGCATATTTTTTATCACTGTTTACCGTCCTCAGATGACACATGTCCCAACTGTTTTCAGCAGTATAAAATCGTTTAGTATAAAAATTTCAAAAACCATACGATTCCCAAAACAATGATATTTGTTGAAAGATTGTGCATGCTGAAAGTCAAGGCACACTGGACGTAAATTTTGCGCTCTTGATGCCTCGCGAAGTAAAGAAATTTAGTAATGAACTCCCACGAAGTTTGACATACATGCTCACGCATTCTTCATTGAATTTCGTGGTGGAGTTCATTCACTCGTCATCAGCTTCCGTCGATAAGTATGTACAGCCGGTATGCCATTACTTAGACATGGACACAAGCCTACTCATTAACGAGTTCGAATTGAATTTTCCCATAGTCATAGACAGTGGAGCGAGATCATTGATTTGCATTCCGGGAAACCCAGATCTTCACTGTGTTAAAACTGTTCACAGACCTTTGAGTGACAATTGGCACTACTGTTGTAGTGTAGCACCAAATTTTTACAAGACTTTCCCAGATAAACTTAGCATGTATAGTTTAAGGCATACAGCCATGAAGAAGTGAAAACCTTATTCTCTCAGTGATGATCTGAACGCTTCCTTTTGAACATGTCCAGTATCCTCAGTTTCAAAATTCTGTTTTCCAAACTTTTCTTTGTTCTCTGCATCTTTTTCTTTATGTGTACTCTTCCTCATTCCAGCCTGGCATATCATCTATCTTCGTGTAAAATTACGAACTCTGAGACTTTTTTTATGGCTTAAACACGCAATCGGACCAGTGACCGACGGTCTCTGCTCATATTTCTTATTATACTGGTCTTGTACTTCTTTCCATGTAAAAGAAGTGGGTTATTTTAATGCAGTGTCAATTCATCTTTGCTTTCCTTGAATTTTAACTTGGTTCTTCATATTTTACTTTATCTAGATGTCGTTTTGAGAATGGTTAAAGAAAGAAGCTTTTTAACAAGGAAATTGAGATTTCCCTGCAAGTGTAAGTCCATTTACCAATCGGAAATTGAGATTCACTGACCAGAGCTACAGATGAAACTGAATTTCTTCCAGTCTACAATACCTGGGGGTTCCAGTGTCTCTAATGTCTCTCAATGGCGTTGTCGCTGGACCTACGGCTATTGTGCTGATACCTGCGCTTGGGTTACTGGTGGACAAGGGTTCAAATCCAAAGGTAGGGACTTTATTGCACTTTAGAAAAATAATTACAATACACTATGCAAAACACACATGCACACAAGAGCATTTTGATTTGCCTGCCAATCTCCACTAATTGTTGCAAGGGTGAGGATTTTTCAAAATGTTATTCAATGGTAGCAAAGGAACATCATAGAGTTGATGTCTAGCTCTCTGTCAAGTTATTTTTGGTATTGATAGTGAACAGCAAACTGCCCGTGCAGAGGACACGGATGTACACTTTGGTCGATTTTCAAAAGACATTTCTATTATTATTAAAACCTAAAAGAAAATCCTGACAGAGAAGAGATCTGGTCAACAAGAAGTGACAAAATTCAATGTTTGTGGGCAGAATTTGGATAAATGCAAACAAAATAATGTACACAAATAAAACAGTTCTTCACACATCTGTATTAACCATTTTTGACGTGGTGAGGAGTGATATAGAGCGGAGCTGGTAATAGAAGACTTAAATGTTGCGCTATTGTCTTTATGGTTACAAGTACATGTGTGTTGTTTATGTCAAACAGAAACGGAAGATGCTGGCTCTGCTCTTTGGTCTTTGCCTGATATTGACTGGATTTTTCCTCGTGATTTCTGCATGTAGCTTGAAGATTGCATCTATGACATCTCTCACTAACATCCATGATGAACATCCAGGCTCCCATAACAGCACTGATTTGGTACCATCACCACATACAAGCCAGTTTCCGCAAGGCCTTCCCGAAAATAAAATGCCAATTCCAGTTGACAATGAGCCATCTCAGAACGTATCAGAAATTCTAACGAGTGAGGATAAGTTCTCAAGGAAGCCATTTCAGATGTTTTCATCGGCCATTCCCGCTGTTAACGATACATTCTCAAATAAACTCTCCCAGTTTGAAATTAATGGAACACCGGAAGCTGAAGACGTGTTAGCAGTAGATTATTCTCTAAGTCCTTCAATGACGGTGGCAGGGGTACTCGGTCTACTGGGCTATATTCTAATGGACGTCGGATTTGATATTGGTAATCCTTTTGTCCGAGCCTTTGTGTTGGACCATACTTCACCTGCACAGCACACCAACCTCTTAGTTACGGCCACCCTCATGGCCTCTTCCGCCGGAACATTGATGTCTATGTTAGGGGTGTTTGATCTACCTTCGGCTTTGGGTGAAATGTTCCACGTGGACGGAACTGCGGCTACTTTTATTTTTCTACTTGTCATTCTTATCTTTGTGGTCAACTTTTGCTTTGCTTGTAGTTTCTTGACAGGGTCAAGAATAAAGAAACAAATGGAAAAGGAAAAAAACTATGAAATCAAAACACATAGGACTGTGATGTCCTCAAGCCAACAGCGGTTTTTACATCGATCAGAGCAAGATTGTTCACATGGACGGGGATTTTTGAAGTCTTCACTCAAGTCAGAAAACCTAGGCCACAGTTACAACGATAAAACTTCGTTGCTGTCTTATACAGACACGACCAATCAAACAGCATACTTGTCCTTCTCTCTCAGTGTTTCATCTGCCATCCCAGTCGATTCCGACGTCACCACAGTTCTCAGCAGAAATCTGGAATCGGAGAAATCAAGTTTAGATGCCAGCACAAAATCGGGAACTAGAGATCTAGACAAAAGCGAACTTTCTGACACAAGTAAACTGCCTGCAATCTGTGAAGGTCCTGCACAGAGTCTTTTTTACGATATCGATAAGAAAGACAAAGCCATCGTGCCTCATCAAATAAATGGTGTTTCAGTTTCCAACACCACAGCTCCCTTAGGAGATTCGCACAAAAAGAAACATGATAGCTCCAACAAGAAAACATTACGCAAACGAATTGCTTCCCTGAATAAACAACTTTTTCTTATGATCTTTGCATCTTGCTTCTCCATGAGCGCCATGATATCTTTCATCATGTATATTCCCAACACACTGACCATCGGTGTCTTTCACGGAGACCCCTTGGCGTTGCCTGGTACTCCAGAAAATGAGAACTACCAACAAGGACTACGTGGGGCAGCTTTAGGAAGTTTGATATTTTACGTCTTTTACTTCATCACCTCTACTTTCAACGTCAAAATCTATGAAGTTATTGGTAAGGTTTTATGGTAACTTGGTGTTGTTGGCTGTTTGATTTGTCGGCAGACAGCATAGTTGATTGTTCGGTTGGTTGCTTGCTATCTTCTTGGCTTGCTTGCCTGTTTAGCTGGTCGGTTGATTGGTTGCTTGGCTGATTGGTTGGCACGTGGATTACTTGGTTCCACGTACAGCCCTTTGAATGGGCTTTTGGTTGTTGCATAGATGGCATTTTAAGTGTGAATGCGGTGAAAGATAATCTGCAATTCAGAAGTGGATGGATGGATGGATGGGTGTAGGGGTGGATGGATGGATGGATGGGTGTAGGGGTGGATGGATGAATAGTAGCTGAACTAAGGGGAGAAATACAGATTTCGATATCTGGATATAGAACGACTATATGTTTGAAATTAACGGGGAGATGGATTGCAGAAAACAAAACATAAACTGTTTAAGTGAATAAATACGAACATGATAATTATGTAATGTGAAGATACCTGACGAGTGTGTTAGCATTTTCCAATTGATTATACTTACGATACGCATTCAATCTGTCAGGTGAACGAGGTCACTTTATGGTAACGAACGCTGCCCTGGCCATCGCCACGGGTGCGTTTGTCATAACACAGCGAGTGGAAGCGTACTATGTCGCTATGGCAACGTTTGGTCCCTTCAGGACTTGTATCTACACCACAACGTTCGTCCTTGCCAATAAATATACAGAGTTTCGGGTAAGTGTACTGATATGATTGTGTTAGTGTTAGTGTGGTAATGTTAGTGTCAGAGAGAGCTATTATTAGCATGAGTGGTTCATGTCATTATTTTTTTCAACTTGGTGCATTGGCTAAATGGTTAGAGAATTGAGATGTCCAAGGTTCAAATTCTCCTCTGAGCGAGTTCTGCAGTCCTACCAAGGTATAGCTTTTGTTTATGATATTACATGTCCCAGTATGTAGGGAACGGATGTAAAAGTCAACATGAAAAATAAAATGAAACGAAATAAAATAAAATAAAATAAAATGGAACATCATGCCTAGTAATTACTAACAAGAACTTTTTTTTTCCTCCTTAGGAGATTTTTAGCGACTTATGCCCAAGTTCTTCACTTCGAATTGGGTCCATTTACTCTGATGTGCATTCCCCGACCATCTTCATTAGAATGTCTTAACATTGTCGTTTCGGTACGAGACACCGCTTGATAGGGGAATGCTAGCTTGGCTGCCATCGACTCTTTTTATTGGGGAGACGGAGTGGCCGAGCATTTGACGAATTGGTTTTTTTTTTTCCCGGCAGGGCGGCTGGCGCCATAGTAGAACTGGCGGGTTCGAACCTTTCCCCAGTCACTTGTTTTCCTCTTCTCTTTCTCTCCCGCTGTTCTGAGCACTAATTGAAGAGTTTTTTTTTCCAAAACTGGGTAAGTCAAATTTTGCATGAGTTATGCACGAGTTTCAGATAGTCATTCAGAATCTGAAGATAAAAACAGGACGTAGCAAATTTTAACTGAACACTTAACACTAATTTTGAATGACTATCTGAAAAGGGCCATAACTCATGCAAAATTTGACTTACCTATTTTTGGGAGAAACCCTCTCTCAATTGGGCAAACACTTTCAAACCCCTCACCTGACTCTAATTCAAGGGTTCCCGACCAGGGGGTGGGAGACGATATTCAAGATGGTGCGATTTGGTAATTTTAATGTTACAGTACAGTGTACATGTTTCATTCGTTACCAGGTATTATTTTTGTAGGGGGTGCGAGAATATATCAGAAGTTTTCTAGGTGTGTAGGGTATAGAAAAGGTTGGGAACCGCTGCTCTAATTAATAGTGTCCTAGTGCTAGATCCATGTCTCCCCCACGCTTCTGCTTAATTTTATTTACATAATATTGTTTTATTGTTTGTGTGTTGCATTCATTTGTTTTTCTGTTCTCTCTGTTTTCGTTTCATTAAAGTCAAATTTGTCACATCCGATATCTCCAGGATCACCAAAACTCGGACGAAAACGCCACAACCACCAAAGCTGGACGAGCAATGTCCATTATTGGAGTTGTCCTCCCTTGCAACTATATCATCGTCTCCAGCGTGATGGCGCCTCTCATTGACCTCACCGGAAGTGTTTGGCTTCCTCTTATCTGGTGTGCCATTGCCAATGTCCTTGCTATGGTCATCTTCACTTCCTTGTTCTTTGTATCACCGGACTGAAGTACTGGCCCCACCAACTTAAAAAGCACCATTTTCGTCTTTCTACCTCATATAATTAATGGCGGTATAAGACTGTACTTATAGAACAAACAAACAAACAAACAAAAAGTGTGTGAGTGTCAAGTGTTAAAAAAAATAATACTCCATTTGTGTGGATCCATATTAAATGTGACATATTTCTGCAAATGTACATAAACTGGAATATTTCTTACTATTGTGAACATTTTGGACATACGGATAGACAGAGTGACAGGCAGATAGAATAGTGGACGTCAGTATTTACAGATATAAGTGTACAAGTAGACAAATAGACGGACAGACTGACAGAGAGTCAAGCATATAGATAGGTGGGTAAGTAGGTAGGCAGGTAGATGATAGACTGACAGACAGAGACATATAGAGCAGACAAGCAAAACAGATCCCTGTTGCATATATGCCTACGAATGCCATTTTCGCAAGCAGTAACGACAGAATTACGAATTGTGGCAAACTTTCTGGTTAAAAATTGCCCGACAGGGCCCTCATAGTCATTAAGTTCTAGTGAAATTTGTCCTGGGTTTGGTTATTTACAGCGACGACAATCACTACACATTGTTATGTAATATTGTCTGACACAGTTTCTTGGGAGAGAGTCATGCTCCTTCCAAGTAACATTATCTTATACGCAAACAATTAGGTTGGGACAGCAAAATATATTCCAAGTTTTACCCCTTTTTAAAAATAAAAATAGTTGTTTAGATGGCTTTTTAAAATTTATATCTTATTTATTCAGAAGACCATGTAATACACTGTGATGAATGTTATTTTCCCAATAGCCAAAGTGCTTGGCGCTTAATTTCTGGTGGCCCAAATGTAAGCGTGCGTTGTGTGTTAAAACAAACACAGGACCAACAAAGTATAAACCTAAATATAGATACGTAAATCTATCTTCACTACTGTAAACATAAATCTGTAGTCTTCACACTGCTGCAATATACTGAGATAGATAGAGAGAGAGAGAGAGAGAGAGTAAGAAAGAGAGAGAGAGAGAGAGAGAGAGAGAGAGAGAGCGAGAGAGAGGGAGAGAGAGAGAGAGAGAGAACACAAACGCAAATCGTTTAACATTGTGTTATTAAATATGTTTGGTACTGTAGAAATGTTTTTTGTCATTTATTAATAATTAGATCTCATTATTACATTTTATAAAGAGTAAAGAAACAAACTCAAAATCAGGTTGCAGTCTCATACATAAAATATCAATTCCGTAGGTTTTTACTGTAGTGTGACACGTTAGATCAAGCACAATTTGAATTAGGTACAACGGACACGTTTCCAGAGAATCGATGTATGAGCCCGGTCCTTCTAAAAAAGAGGCACTATAACACTGTTGCTGCACAGGTCGTTCTGAAAATTGCCACACAAATAAGCTGATGGCGGTACAAACCAATTTTCTCACCATTCATTTGCAACCAACGTGGGGATTTGGATTAGGGCAACAGAACAAAAAACTGTCAGTTTAGAGTATGAACTCTTTACACATACCAACTGCTTTTTTAAAATCCCACTCCTTTTCGATGGCACCGTGGTGTTGGTTAGTACTTTGCTGTTGTCTGACAATTATAATAAGTGCTGTTAAAATTACTGACATTATCTTTCCCTACTCAAGGTCATCTTTTGGTTACTGTCAAAGCATTAATTTTTCATTTCCACTTGTTGACTGCTCGCTTGAGAGACTGGGTAGCCAGAGCCTAGGAGAAGAAGGAGGGGGTGGGGAGGGCGGGAGGATTGATCTGAAAGCTACACGCACTGAAGACTAATTAATGGTTAATATTAATATTCTACGCTGTGTCCCCTGTCTATACGGGTCACGGGGCAGAGCAACCTACAAGCCCGCACCAGATTGGTGCCATCGCTATCAAATATTTTCTCGTCACCATCTTTTAACCCTAGCACCCACCCCCACCCCTCTCCCTCCCAAAAATCGAATACTGCAAGAGGGCCTTGCAAAGTCTGCGCCATATCCACAGGCCGAAGGGCCCAAGCTCAGACTGCCGCTGGATGGGAAAATTGAAAGGGACAATAAATGATGGTTGCACGATTTTTGTTTTGGACAGTCTGGTTTTGACAATGTGTATTCATGCACTAAGTGACCTGAGAAGTAACTATCTATCCGTTAGAAAGAGTAAAAGAACAAACAAAGCAGAACACAGCTGACACGATAGAAACACAGCATGTAGAGGAAGCGGTGAACCAATACACTAATGTGTTGATAATATACATATTCTGTGGTAAAAAAAAAAGCAAATAGACATTCATGAAATGGCAACATTGGCCAATAGACATTCATGAAATGACAACATTGGCAAATAGACATTCATGAAATGGCAACATTGGCAAATAGACATTCACGTAATGGCGTGCGCGAAAAAGATAATTTTAATCACAAGTAAGGTAATTGCCTAGGTCTCAAAACGTGATCTCACGTGTCAATAAGGCCCAGCTCACATAGGAAGACACGCGAAACAAGAAACGCGAAACCCCGAAACGCGAAACACCTCACGCCACACGTCACCTCATCACATAGGCCTAGTCATGCACTCACGTAGGCCAGTTGACAAAATGGATTCCTCAGATCAAGACACATTGATTGCATTTCGTTTTTTTTTTGCTTTAATTTTGCTGTTTTATCGTTTAATTTCTGTCTTATAGTATGTTATGTGTGTGTATCTACGTAATACAATGTATGTCTAGCAGAGAGAGAGGGTGAGAGAGAGAGAGAGAGAGGGTGAGTTGCAGATGGAGAGAACACGACTTTCTGTAAAGCGCCTAGAGCAAATTGTTTGGATTGGGCGCTATATAAAAAATGATCTTCATTATTATTATTATTATCATCATCATATAATAATGGAGCTTGGGCCCAACTTTGTTCCCGCAAAGGCTTTTTTACTACGCAAGGCAGAGAAATGAAACTTGGCACATGTATGTAAAATGTATTAAGCCTGTACGTGTCGAGCTCATTTTTTCCCGAAACTCTTTACTTTTCCCAGAAATTCAGTTATAATTATCAGTTATCAATTCATGATTGCGAATACGACGTGATAATGTACTTCCGTCAATTTCGTCATTTCCGCCTCTTACCGGAAATGTAAACTCTCGAACTAGAGTTCACTTGAGATCCAACCACGCCAAGAAAATTTTGATACCAAGTATAATGTTATACAGATGAGGTGAGTGCCATTCATTCATACCAAGAAAACTGTAGAAACATTTATAGTGTGCTTCAAGCTCGAAATGAAATATTTTTTTTTATAGATCTCGGAGTGTCAGTCATGCCAAGAAAACTTTGTCGAAAGGCTAGGCCTCTCACGCCTCGAACTCTAGAGCTAATGCTCAAAGAAAGGAAAATGTAATAATAATATAAAAAAAAAAAGAATCACGGGATTTTGAACAAGATTTACTGCCGCTCACACAGCTCGGATTTGCGCGAAATTTTACATGTGCCTGCCCTGTGACCCGCAAAAGGTTCTTTTTTAGATTTGGAGTCTTGAAAAAGTGGGGAAGTATTTTTTGAGTTTCCTTTATGCCGCTAATTGTCTACTTTTGATCCTCCATTTTTTACGAACACATGAGCCCATGACGTCATCATTTCCTGAAAAATTCTCCTATCTATCTATTAATAGCCAATTTTTTTGTGGATGACCCAAAGTGTCTCGACATCAATGAATGTCTTTGTGCTGATTCCTTTCGGTCTGGAGTGCTGTGCTTAACCATTGGAAGAATGGGGCAATTACTAGTTAGTGTTATTGAGAAAGATAAGAAAAAGGAGAAAACGCAGCATTTGGTGCCGTGAGCATTTTATGTTAAGGAGTACAAGAGGAGAATTTCAAATAACATTCTGCTCATTGATGGAGCGTAAGGACGAGACATTGTTCTTTAATTACTTAAGAATGTCATATCAAACCTATAACGAACTCAAGTCACTGGTGCTGCCACGTTTACAACCTGTAGGTTGTAACTGGCGGGAACCGATATCAGCCGAAGAAAAACTAGTCTTGGCTCTCAGGTGAGTAAAAAAAATAAAAATCACTAAAATAAACCTATCCTCATCATCATCATCTACAACAACAACAACAGGAAGAAGAAGAAGAACAACACAGTAGCAGAATAATGCGCTTCACCGCAGTTGCACAGGAAACTACAAGAAACGCGACACGAAAAGTGAACATGTTCACTTTGCCTCCTCACGTCAACACACACGTTTCGCGTTTCTGGCGTGACGTTACCTCCTATGTGCACGTTGCCGTTTAAATCATTGGTACCACTTTTGTTCTCACACATGATGCGTTTCCTGTTTCGCGTTTCTCATTTCGCGTGTCTTCCTATGTGAGCTGGGCCTAACGGACAGTTTATACTATTTAGTACAATTTTAGAGTTACTTTTGACACTAGAAACTAATTAACTGAAGAGCCCGGTTCTATATCGGAACAGGAACACCCCCCCCTCCCCTCTCTCTCTCTCTTCCTCTCTCTCCCTCTCTCTCTGTCTCACCCACTCATTCACTCACCCATTCGCTCGTTCACTCACTCACCTTCTCTCTCTCTCTCACTTTCTTACTTTCTCTCTGTCTCACTCTGTCATGAACGTGTGTTTAATATTATTTACTAGGTTGGATGGGAATAACTGTTCAACTGCATTTTTTTATGTGTTAAATTGTTAAATGAACTAAACCTCACACACAAACATGCTAGTTACTAAGTAACAAAACGGTAACTTTTTGTGTCAGACCTGCAGGGCCGCAACCACGGATTTATTTATGATAAGTTAAAAATATATATGTGAATGTGAAAATAATATCATGAACAACAATGTCCATAGAAATTCATATTAAGTCTGGAACTATTCTAGATCTAATATAAATCTAACTTTAATTCTAACTAGATTATCTAAACTAAATCTAAATCAATTCCTTTCATCCTTATAAATCCCCCACTGAAATACTAACCCCTTAATTATTCTAGATCTAGCTACCAACTACGCTAAATGTCCTCAGGACATTATCTATCATTATTTGCCAAAGGCTGAACTGTGTAATGGGTTACTTAAGTAATTCTACAGATCATATAGAAGCTGTAGACAACAGAGTATTTCAGACAATACTTGAAGACCTAACAATTTACAAACTTGCCTAGCTCTAGAGCTGTGATGAGCTAGTAATTCCCAGTCTCACCAAAGACATTTTAAGTTTACAAAATAGCTCTAACTAGTAAATCTCCAGGGAGATACATTCCTCGCAACTTTCATTCCTGGTAAAATCATCACCTTTAAGGACAGATCTAGATGGCCACGCTCCTCATCCTATGATCTGCTTGAACCACGAGGTCATTTCTGTCATCGAATTCTTCTTAGAACTCACCATTAGCCCTGGATGGTAATCAGGCAAGGAATCCAACAAGAGCTTTGAATATCAATCATAGTGCCATGGCTTTCAATCAACAAGACCAGGCATAATTCCATTGTTTTCTGTCTAGTCGAAAACGATCACTGAACGCTGTCACAGCAGGACTGTCTGTATAGCACTGGCGGACTATTGTCCACGCAGCTGTATATAAATCGATCTCTCTTGCCTTATCGATTAGTACGCAGAACCGCCACCTTCGCGACGTCAGTCACAATATAATTCCACCCCCAATTCTAAACCGGAATGTTAATTTTTTATTAATGTCCTAGTATCTTTTATTTAAGTATTTATTATCTTCCATTGTACATGTTTTCTTTGACTTTTCTCCAGTCTGCTCTTAAATGTTCTGCGATGATTTGGCTACTGTTTAAGTGTCCTTCCTCTAAATAACACCGTTCATATTCTGGTTCAATCCTGTTTTATTATGATGCGCTGCATAACAGTTAGCGCCCCCTTCCTTGACCTTAGTTGCTAGGACACGGCTGACGTAGCACACATGTTTCTTCACTACCACCGCTCCCCCTTGATTCCACCAGTCTAGTGTAAACAATAGCACCTCGTAGTTTGCTGAGCGTGTGCCATCTCACTAAGGGAATTTACTCTTGACACACTCCACCTCTGTCTCTTTCTCCTCTCTCTCTCTGTCCTTCTCTCTCTGCTCACTCACTTACTTAACCTACTCATTTACTCACTCACTCACTCTCTTACTTTCTCTGTCTCTCTCACTTTCTCCCTCGCTTTCTCCTCTCTCTCTCTCTCTCTCTCCTATTTTCTTACAAATATACTCCCACACTGTACAAACCATACAGGGCCAAAGGAGAAACTCTGACTCTCATACTTTCTCTCTCTCTCACTTTCTCATCAGTCAGTCATTTATTTCCGATACAGGATTGGTTTTAGCTCTGTTTTGAATTTATCAGTGAAAAAAATAATATTCTCATGGCCCGCCCTTGTGAGATCTGAGTCTACCTGTAGTTGTGTCGCCCCAAAACGTATAGAGCTATCAGAAATAACTATTATGTGTACTGAATTATTGACATGGCGTGTTCAAAGACCGACTGGCTGATACAGAACCAACTATAATTAATCTCTCCATGGTGAAATACCCCCCCCCCCATCCAAAAGAACCATCTCACCCTCGGTCCCACCCACCATTCACGAGTTTTTTCTTACTGCTGTTAATTCATTTTTTCCCTTCCCCTTATCCCCCCCCCCCCTCCTTTCTCCTCACGTGGAGAAATGCGGACGATCTTCCATTTAAACCAAAAGGTGTTTGAATTCTAACTTGCGAAGACAGCCATCTGTATTTAACTTTTCCATTTTCAACAACAAAATGAAATATATAAGGCATTCTTTTCAAAATGATGACTCAATTCTCTTAATTAAGGAAGGACTAAGAGCAGCCTCTTCAGAACTAATTGAATTCCTCTACCATATTCAGGGTTGTCCTGGATTGGTGACGGATCGAATTGGTCTCTGTGTCTTTTGTGGCGTGCATGAAACTAATTATGGCTATTTTTAAGGCCTGTTTACATGTTCAAGCCAGCATTCAGCTTCAACTCAAGCCCAAGTGTGTTGTTTGCCCACACCATAGCCTATACAGTTGTGATGCTACTGCAATGGCTGTAGTTAGGGACGCGTAGTAGTTTACATTATTAGGCATTTGCTGAACAAATAAACACAAACTAAGTATTTCCTCTACTTGGCTTTGCAATTAGACTACGCGCCCCTAACAACATTCCTAGTGGGATTGTTGTTGGGGGGGGGGGGCGTTGTATTTTACAAAAAAAGAAACAAAAAACGCAAGCACCTGGCATGTCCCTACACGCTCAAATTGGTGTTCGAAAGCGTCGTTTGACAACATGTTTGAAGACAAATTTGGACGTGTAAATTGGCCGTAAATTGCATAGAACCTTCTTCTTCTTCAAGTGCCGGATCTGGAACAGAAATCAACGATCAAGGTTCGCCACTCATTCCTCCGCTCGGATGCTCTCAAAAAGCCCATATTGACCTGGTTTTCCTTGTCGCCCACCTGTTCAAACTCTCTAGATATGTTATTCCGTGTCTACCCTGTATTAGTCCAGTTAGAGCAAGGTGTTCAAGACCCTGGTGTCGAACCTACATGCCATATTCTGAGATCTGTATTTTGTGGTTGTTTTCGTCGCTGTATTTTCTTTCATGTGTTGCCATGGTATTGGCGTGTTAGACATAACCTTTAGATGATAATTACGTGTAGTACATAGTTTGTCACTGATATGAAATGTGTGTGTGTGTGTGTGAGAGAGAGAGAGAGAGAGAGAGAGAGAGAGAGAGAGAGAGAGAGAGAGAGAGAGTGTCAGTCTATGTGCTGTTGGTGCCAATATCCTTGTCACTGCACTTTTCGTTTCTGCTCGAACACTCCAAATGTTTCGTCTCAGATAAATGAAGATTATGATTTTATTCCCAATTATCTGGACGGACATTTATCCTGGTCGCTTTTGTACACTGTCTATCTGAAGGTGTACTTATTTTGTTCCTCACCTCACAAGGCCTCACCTCATCACCGACTCTATTGTACTTTCTTCTTTGTCAGTCTCTCCAGTTTTTCCGACACACCACTTGACAATGGCCCTAATAATCTAAACTAAAACAAAACAATAGTTAAAACTAGTGTATTCACTCGCATAAATATCCCCGACAATACTTGTAGAGATCTGACATTGTTTTGTTTTTTTTTTCCACCTATGCCGTAACAATTGAAGGTTAACATTTGAAACACCAATTTCTATTTATGAGCCACAATGGTCAATGACCTTTGAGTTTGGTTGATACTTGCGACACAAGACACAGTGTTTTCTAAGTTTAGTTCAGACTGAGTGAACTAGAATTTGACACTCAGCCTCTGCTCTGTCCTCGGAACTTCACAATCTTCGGAAGTTTGCGATTCTGACCTGAGTGACCTAAGGTACACTTGTACGCTGGCCGCACAAGATGGCTGCACATTCTTCCGTTTCTCAGTCAATCCAGGCGTCCACTGCACTTTTACAACAGCAGTAACAACCGAATGGCAATAGCCATCTGAGGCAACAACAACAAAAACAACAACAGAACCAGCATCAACACAGTTTGAGTCTGTGTAAAAAAAATAATGTTAACAGGAGCTTTGTTTGGTACAGAAGCAGGGGCGAGGTTTCCTCATAATCAAATAATCAGTGATTACCCTTCGAATATTAATTCTAGAATTACTACGCTTTTCAGATCGAGACCAACTCCAAGTCCATTTAGTCAGTTCAGCATTCTGTTCTACCTCGCTCTTTTGGGTTTGTTGTTATAGTCTAACACCCCTCATCGAAAACTATATTACAGGGACCTACACCCTATGAACTGGTCCAAAATCAGTGATTAACAAAGACGAAGAAGACTTGACTACACCCAGAAGCTAGCTTGAGCACAGCTTGTATTCGCCGAAGTGGCGCCGCAGACAGCAAACTAGTGGGGTGAAAAAATAGGATCATAATCAAAGTTTGACCCGATTTTACGTACCTATGCAGGTTTTTCACTATGCGGTCGTTTTCATCCCAATCGAAAGGTAAAGAGTAGAGTGAAAGAGTTTGTGTGGATTTTTGTTTGTTTGTTTGAGGTAATATAAGAATAATTTACTCTACGCACAGCAAGAGCTATCAAAAGCATATTGACGTATAGTTTAGATCTAGATATAACTATGATCAAAATCAGTCGAACGTATTATGAACATCAATTCACTTGATAGGTCGCTCGAACCTATACCGCAACGGCAGATAGCCACTTCTCCGAGATCGCTACACATTGTTGTGTCACAGAGATGTCAGTTAAGCATTTTCTGCCGTTTAATATTAATTGGTCTTTTTCGAAGAAACTTTATGAGATGGTAGAATAACAAAATCTCTGGCTATGAATATGACAATGAAAACTTGCCGTTCAATTATATTGTAAAAAATGGATGAAAAATATGCGTTTATAAGTCTGTTAGTATGAATGAATAGTTTTTCAGATTAGTTTGGCTTGTAAATTGCTGCATTCCTGCCCTGTCGACAAGAATAGTCCGCTCTTTAGATTTTGCAGTGCCTGGCGACCGTTTCATTGTTTTAGTCCCTGCATTTACAATTATGTAAATATGATGAAGCGATACGTCCTATTCTAAAGATGTTACTAGCTTAAACTCTGAATACCCTCTGCAGAGGGCCACGCTTCGCCCCTGTACAGAAGCCACTGTTACATTCTGTCTGATCAGTAGATAAAGGTGTACTTTGGTGTGGACTCTGCTGTCCCACTGATCAGTCGGTTGTGATGTGCTTTCTGTCTGATCAGCTGCTTGAGGTTTACAGTCGTGCAGAAATAGTTGATCAATCGTTTAAGGTAAATTTTGGTGCAGAGCGAAGGTAGAATTTGGTGTAGAAAGTACCGTCATCAGTTGATTAAAGGTTTCATATTGGTGCAGACTCTACTGTCTTTCAGTCCTAACTGCACAGTGCTTCAGTGTCTGGTGTAAAACCCGCTCTCTGCCAGTTTTATACCAATCCTGTAGACTTTCAAGATGTAACAATCAAATAGAGAAATGGACAGACAATATTATTGAATGGACTGGGGAAAAATTTGCTACAACCCAGGCCCTTGCACATGACCGCCAGAGGCCGAGGCAGTTGGTGCAACGCTCACTAAATCAGTGCCCCCCCCCCCTCCCCACGACTCCAGAAGGAATTGAGGGATCCAGAAGTTGCAAAACAATGGTTAATTCAAATAATGTCAGTACCGGTACTTCCTGAATTTTGCACCCCTTTAACTTTAACATAAAATGTATGTGCAAGGGATCCTGTCACATAAAATGTATTCATAAAGGATCGAGGGTTAAAATGTTGAGATTTGTCATTGACTTCTTTTCCATTCTTGAACAAGTTCCACATAAATGAACTTCTCTCACGACCACAGACATACGTGCAACAGAAAACAGGATTGTCGTGAAGTAATATTATTTATAACAACTCAGAATAGATCAGAAACAACAGAAGTCTTTGGAATTTACAGTGATGTTTCTTTAATAACAATAAATCCAGTTTCACACTGGGATGGCCTTAAATAACAAAAGAGGTACTCTCCGTTTTTTTTATGTAGATGAACTGAATATTGATCTGAATATTGAACTGAATATTGATCTGAATATTGATCTGAATATTGAACTGAATATTGATCTGAATATTGAACTGAATATTGATCTGAATATTGAACTGAATATTGATCTGAATATTGAACTGAATATTGATCTGAATATTGAACTGAATATTGATCTGAATATTGAACTGAATATTGATCTGAATATTGAACTGAATATTGATCTGAATATTGATCTGAATATTGATCTGAATATTGAACTGAATATTGATCTGAATATTGAACTGAATATTGATCTGAATATTGAACTGAATATTGAACTGAATATTGAACTGAATATTGAACTGAATATTGATCTGAATATTGATCTGAATATTGATCTGAATATTGAACTGAATATTGATCTGAATATTGAACTGAATATTGATCGAGCACATCAATGAGTGGCCGACCTAAAGATAACTTGGCGACATCAGATCACTTAGTCTCATTTAGCCCTGAGATGACCTGTCTAGCTACAGTATTTAAATCGTCAGTTATCTCCATTTATTATTTCCCTTTGGTGAAAATTACCCCACCCCCCTTAAAAAAAAAATAATTTTAAAGCTGGGTTTTATGTGCATGGAAACAGAAAAGGCAACGGAAGCGTAAAAAATCCATCAAGTAGTGAAAAAGAAAGAGTGTTTCTATGTGTACGGAAACGGTGTTTCCTTGCAAATGAAAACATTCTTTCTGTTTCGCTATTTGATGAATTTTTGACGTTTCCGTTTCCGTTTCCGCACACATGAAAACATGACTTTATGATTGGTTTGCTCATCAGGACGTTATGTCGTGTCATGATACACTCTCAACAGTCTCGTGTTATAGTGCTTATTCATGTTAAATTCGTGCATAAAAATCAGCACACCTGTGACAGCAATGGTGTCTTAACCTACATTAATGTTCTGCATTTTTTTCCATATCTAAATTCGCACTTTTGTCACATTTATGTACTGTGATTTACTCAACAGTGCTATGACAATGATATTATACTGCATTCGGATCCAGAGACATGACAACTCGACTAGAACGGTGCCCATGATCGATATTTTCAAATATCTACCATCGTCAGAACTCACGACCCCACTACCGTGGACAGTCGATATCGATGCTATGACGTTACAATAATCCAAGGTCATTCCATCTCATTTCTACAGACCCTAAGTCTGCCAAGTGTTTTAATATTTCAAACCTTTTTTGTGGGCCTGAAATGTTCACAGGTATAACTGAAGGAGTTAGAATTAGGAGGGGTCTAAGTGTCATTGGTACAACTACAAGGGATCTAATTCTAACCCCTTCAATTATGTATTTCTTTTGAACTTGTAAACTAGAAAGCGTATATCATTTAAGTTTGTTTTACTAATAGATTGGGTTTAATCCTGATTCGCCGTTTTGCAAAATGTCTGACGTAATTGAAAGACTTCGCATAAAACTCCATATTATAATGAACAACGTTTTGATATTTGTTTTATTACAAAATTAACTTTTCTATAAATGGGAAAGGCTGTGTAAAATCAAGAGAAAAGATCATAAAACAGGCTGACATCAAGAATAAATAGTATAAGTAATTGACTCTGTGGAATGTGCACACAACTGTTTTTTGAAATTGCATGGTTGTTTATGAGAAGATAACAAATTAAGTACATAAATCTCAACATGATCAAAACAACATGAACAACAGATTTCAGTAAACAACAAAGTGTCAACACGAACCTTCAAAGAACACACCAATTACCTTGTTCAATCAACAAGCTTTTGATTTAAGTTGTGATTAAGCACGGTTGCGTTACTATAACAGATTGCACCACAATGTCAAATTTCAACAGTCATTGAAAAATTATTTAAATAGGTTTCTTTTCATTGTTCCACTCCTTCATTCATCCATCTTCATCCACTCGTCCAGCAATCTATGCATCCTTTTAGTCAATCAGTCACATAATTTTGATCCAGTCATTCACCCATCTCTTTGTTTCTTCAGTTCATTAAACTTCATACTCGGTGGTGACATCTTGTTCCTCCACGATGCGCGCACACTGCAAGGGAGGGAATTCATGAATAATTTCCTCCTCTTGGTGTCCGGCAGGATACAGCACCCCTGGTTTGAAGGTACGAGTCTTTGGACTGCAAAAGGAAACAAGACAGAACTCAATGCATTATTATAAATGCCTGAAGCAATCCTTTGGCTTGCACTGAAAGCAATTCAATTCACATAATCCGTTGTTATCGTCAAATTATGGGAACGTTAATAAACTGAAAAGCTGCTCGATAGATTTTCCCGCAAAACACAGAAAAACAGTGAAGACGGACTTTAGGATGTTCCAGTTTTGTTGGGGACCGTTCACAAATGACGTCAGCTCGGAGGGGGAAGGGGGGGGGGGTCAGTGAAAAGTTGACAAAAGTTGACATGGGGGGAGGGGGGGGGGGTCCTTACAAAGTTGACATCAACCATGATGCTCTAAAAGGTTGGTAAAAAGAAAAGTCAAATCTTCAAATCAAGAAGAAAAATATAGACCACATTTTCTTGGCCTAAAATGAACAGTATTAACAGTTATCTCCCCATAATCGTACACCAGTCAGTATATACATGTATGGAAATCCTCCCCACTTGTTTACAGTTCCAGGATATTTTCATGTGCCATGCATAATTAAATTCTTTTTTTTTTCTGTGATTTATTTGATATTTATTTTTTCCAAGCTGAGATGATACTGATACTCCAATCTTTTTGCTTTGTTTATGCTTGATATCCAATCCATGCTTGCTATCGAATCTATTTGTTTTAATTATTTTGCTTGGTTAAATTTGGATTTGACAGTTCAGGTATTTCTTTGAGGTATTTTTTTATAAACAATAGTTTTTATTTTGATTTAAAATAAAGATCAAAGGTGAATTAAATGCATCCCGTACGGGTTCTATCTAGATGTACATTTTGGTTGACGTCAACTTGGTTGGGGGGGGGGGGGTGGGCATGAGAAAGATGACAGAAGATGACAAGGGGGGAGGGGGGGGGGTCATTTTTGGCCAAATTTTAGCTGACATCATTTGTGAACGGTCCCTTGGTATTCTAGTACTTGTTTTTTGGGTCTTTATTTGAGGAGGTTTCGCTGCCCTTGGCACTTACACCTCACTTTTCTTGTCTCTATTTTTCTTGTTCTTGTTTCTGTATGTTTTTGTGCTAGATTTTAGCTTTTTAGAATTTTGCCCGGGGAGCGGACTTGCTCGGCCTGTTCATCTCGACTTTCAACTGCCAAGGTATTTTTAATGTGCGCAACGTGCACGTCGGCCCTCCGAGTTTTTCGTTGTTATCCGACAAGACTAGGTGCTCGATCATAGGATCAAGGACAGGAATATTTCTCCTAAACAAATTCCAACATGCTTGCACCGATCGGATCGAACCCGGTACCTTCGGCTTGAGAAGCGGACACATTGCCCCTAAACCTGTCCTCAGTAACAAACGAATCCAAGTAACTTACCTCGTTACAATGATATCGTCGAGTGTCGGATCGTCCTCTGAAATGGTATGCACAGCGGAATCCTTGCTCATATACTGTCTCGATCGTCTCAGTCTTTGCTGCATGACCAACAGTTTGACCGCTGCTTGGTGTAGCCTCTGAGTAACTTTCCTGTCTTCTTCTCTGTTGATGGACGATAAAATTTAACCGCTAGAACAAACTGCCCCTTGTTCGAAGCGGCGTTTCTTGCAAGAGAACATGACATAATATCAACCCATCTCATAAAAGATCAAGTAAAATAAGCAAACAAACAATCAAAACCTATGAATAAAAAGAAAGATAAATAAATATCGCCTTGATGTACAAAACAAAGCTTGAGAACCGATGGAATATTTAATTATTGCACATTAGTCTTGATGTACAGTTTAAATTCTGACCCTTCGGACTTCAACTGGCAGAGCAGTCCCGAGAAGAGCCAGCACTGAGTTTCCTTGTCGTGAAGTAACAGAATAAACTTCAGAAATGGATGGAAATTTCAGTTATGCAAGGCAGACTTCTTAGCGGATTTTCTTTGCACCAATGAAGAAAAGCGAAAATCCAAAAACTCACTTGATTGGAGGTACAGGTCTTCTCGGCCTGATGTCTATGTTAGATTCTGTCTCCATAGAGCTCTGTTTGGTTTGATATGCTGAATCTTTCACCTTTGGTTCTGCATTGATACGGTCGTAACTAAGCACCGTTTTGCATGCGTTGGGCGTGGTCTGAGAGCTGGGGGCGGAGCTCATCGCTGAATCAGTATCTGTGACGGATAGGTAGTGGCTGGAGCCCATTACGTCTGAGTTGTTAGGGTTAGAGATGGAACTGTCTCTCCTTTGCTGAGGTGAAACGTTCTCGGACGAAGACAGTGATGAAGCGGATGCCGTTTCCGGCCGCTGATTTCTTAATTTGGAAGAGTTATCGCCCCTGTTCTTGACCACTCTGCTATCAGAGACGATTGATGCTGGCTCTGGCTGTTTATTAGACGGCCCATTTCTACGAGAGGTTGTCTGATCAGTCCCAAGACGGCCTGAGTTTGAAGACTTTGATTCATAGGGAACAGAATTTCTTTCGTTTCCAGTGCGTGAGACAACACACTCTTCCATTTCTTCTTCATCTTGCAGCCAGGTATTAGAAAGTTCATGCATTGAAGAAGCATTGCGTAAAACATGGTTGTTCGTTTGTAATAGACGGAGAGGCTCCGTCAGGTCTAGCGAACTGTGTTTCCGAGAGAGCAGAGAATGAGATTTGATGGTTGGGGGCGTATCGTGGTTATCTAAACTCTTGTTGGAGTCGTACATGATAACACTGCATGTTGTTGGAGTGCCAGGGGAATCGCTGGAGACCGCAGCATCATGTAAAGTCTGTTTGTCGAAGCTTCTCTTCCCAGAAATCGGCGTGGCTTCGAAGCTTCCCGTTTTAACTGTGACTACGCTGTTTCTCCTCCTTGTTTCTATAGGAACCGATACCGGATCCGACGTCTCGGAGACACCAGTATTGTCCCCGTCATCATTATAAGCCACAGACAATGTCAAATGAGGATTAGCATTGTCTGTACTATTGCTGTCCGGAATACAATAATCAAACGAGTGCTCGGAACTCAAGAAATTTTCCTTGGAATTAGACATAGATCTCAATATAAGTGGGTCGTCGTCCTCTTCCGCGGGTGAAAAATCATCCAATTCTATCTCTTGACTGAACACTTTTCGAAACAAATCTTTCTCGCCGGCATCTGAGGAAGGCGATTTAGTTATCTGTATCGATGGTAGAGGGGGAGGGGAGCTGCTGTGAACCTGAACTTGCGACGGCTGAGTTGTTAAGGGCTTTTTTTCGGCACGAGATGTCGCTCGTTTTGTTTGTATTTCGGTGGAACGACTGGCGTTCTTGATGAAATCACTATCTGTACTGGAGTCAGGATTCATCTGGAGATTAGGTAAGGATCTAGCGGAGGAGTTTTGTCTTATCCTGATGTGCTTATGCCTGTAACTGCTGCCACTATCGTGCCGTTGCCGCTTGGAATATTTAGACTGATCAGACGTAGTGGAAGCAGATCGGAATTTTTCTCTCTCCTTCCTTCGTCGTTCTCTGTAGGAGCCACGTCTTTCCGGCTTGTCTCTTGAGCTATGGATAGTTCTCGATACTGAACTCAAATCACTGCCTAAAGACTCGGATCTGTTGAAGATACAGTCAGGGCAATCACAGGATGAACGATCACTCCCTCGCTTCCGTCTCGATGAATGGTGATTGTGGCCAATCTGTTCCTGATACTCCAGCTCATCAAAGCTGGAATAGAGACGTGTGGGCTGGCACGAGAACTGTTCTCTCCTTCTCAAAACGTCACTTAAATACACGGGGTCTTCTTCAACGGTATGGGTGCGACGTATGGGGAATGTGGATAAGGATGCTTTGTGATGAATGGCAGGGGAGGACCTGCTTTTGGACCTTCGGTCACCGCGGTCCTGGCTACGTAAAGATCGCAGAGAATAATATTCGTTCTTTTCTTTTTGAGCAGCAAGTTTCGCAATTCTATATCGTTGGCGAGCTCTGTTCTTCCATTCCCTCAGTACGCCAGCATATATTTCTAATTTTTCCTTTTCAACCAAGTCATCGTCTTGATATTCATTTTCAAGGTGATAGATGGAATCTGCTGAATGAGAATGTCGCTTCCACGACTCCTTGGCTTTTTGATGGTCCTCAACAGGGACTGCGACCTCGGTGCCCTCGCTGTCACCCTCCACATTTACTTCAATAACATGAGCTCCCGAGGAATCTACATAAAAGGACTGAGGACCTTTTGTGCGCTGAGCCTGTGTGACGTCATATTCCTCATCACTATGCGGCCCAGCGTCACCAGGCGCGTGCACGATGACGTTGGGATAAATATGCTCAAAATCATTGATTGTAACGCGTCTCTCTCGACTCAGAGAATCCGTGTTATGGTCAAATTTAGGTTCATGATGCCCTGGAAACGGACCTGTGCTGTGTGATCTTTTAATTTTTTCTCTTGACTTGTGGCCAGGGGCGAGGAGAGAATGGGTCCTGGTCATGGCGTCTTGCTCCTCCTTGTTTTCCCGGATATGCAGGTCCAGCTGCAGCCTGCCTGCCACCATGGCGCCAACAGCGGCGTCACCACAGTCCTGAGAAAGGGAGGTGTCTGTGGTCCGTGAAAAGTCTGTGGTGAGGGGAGCCGCGATAGGGGATCGTTCTGCGTCTTTGTACGAGGCAAAAAATCTTGCTGCCGCCACCTCGTTTTTCACACCTGGTGTTGGAGTTGGCGTGTCACTCTGAAACAGTAATAAATACGGAAATGACAAAGTGCACGCCGCTGTCTTTGCACAAAATCCGTTCATATAACACTGTTAAGATTTCCACTTCAACATGGAACCAAACACTATTAAAGACTACCCTGTTAGACCCAGTGTTGACAATGGTGGAGGGCAATCAGAAGTTAGCCATCTACTTTTCAGATACCTTGAGAATATATTCTGCACAGAAGGCAAACTTGAAAATTGATACTAACTAGTCAAAACACAAAAACATGTGGCATGTTGGCCTCTGGTTTCGAAAGTACCGTTTTCAGCATCTTTCATGTAAAAGGGAGTTAATAACGCCTAATCAGAAGAAGTTCTGACAATCTGGCCGCAGTGAATACTGTCTACAGCGGCTGTTCGTTGAGCTAAAAGTTTTTTGCCTTTTTTTTAAAAACCTTTTGTTCTGTTCTCAATTAATATAAATGTGAAATACAGCCTATCAGGCAACTTCCATGTGGCCAACAGACGTTTGACAAAAACATTCCTGAGTTTAAACAGGGACATTGGAGGGTCGGCTTTAAAATATGCACAGTGAGATTTACTACAAAGTCAATCAGTAGTGCTGAATTCACTGCTTTTCAGATTAATGCACTTCCTGTATTCCTTCTAATGCTTAGGGTCAAATATAATCTTACGCCTCGGAGGGGGGGGGGGGTGTTGGCTCCTGTAAGAAAAGTGTAAGAAACGGGGAGGGGGGGGGGGTCTTGAACCAATATAATATTACACTTTTGTGAGGTGAGAATATAAAAAGGATTAAAAAATTAGACAGCAGATGCCCCCGCATTTAGAAATATCTTTGACATTTATATGACGAAAAACCCCTTTGTTAATGATAACTAATTTAAGGCAATTTTGACACTGACTTTGACATGAGTCTCATTTTTACCTCATTTGTAAGAAAGAGTACGTGTGCAATGTTTAATTATTACATGTATTATTGTAATATTATGGGATTGGGGGGGGGGGGGGGGAGAACCAAATGTAAGAAAAGTGTAAGGGGTGGGGGGGGGGGGGGTGGGGGGTCAAAAAGTCCCAAAAAAGGTTTGAGAATTCCAGTTGTGGCTTCCACATGCGTAAGTTTTCGCTCATCTATTCCCGTGTTGTTTCTGAATACGATAATTTTATTTGTCAATCCTACCGCCCCACCCTTGTTATCTTCCATTATAAAATACTAGTAAATGTACCCGTTCTCCGAACGGTGAGTGGCAAACAAAACAAAAGAGGTTGAGTGACTGCAAAGTCAGGCTAGACAAGTGCTGAGTTTTTTAAACTATTCGCTCACCGGACAATCATGGTCGCAAAACTTCAGGGGGATGGTCTTCCCCCCCCCCCCCCCGTCCGCCCCACTTACCAAAAAGTTAACAAACAAAATATGATGAAGATCTCCCCTAACCCGCGCTTTCGTTCTTTCTTTCTTCCTTCTTTGTCCCATACAAATACCAAACCCAACCTTTTGATAAGCCCGCTCAAAAGTCCCCTCGTTAGTGTGTTTTCTTGACTGGCGCGGACGGGCGGAAGACCTTCCCTTCAGGGTATACATAACATTGTCTGTGTAACATTGTCAGCATTGTCAGCATCAAGCTGAGCACGTCTTGCTTACTTTCGAGAGGGCCACGCTCAAAGGAAATGGCATATTCGATTCTATGTATCGGATTTGCTAGCGCCCAGTAAAGAGGTTGCGGAATCGCCATCCATAACAATTATATAAACATACATCACGGCATCCATACAGCTCGACAGGATAAAAAACAGTAGGCCTAGACCTAGATATACCAAAATTGTGAGTTCTCGCTTTAAAGGCCATGAAATACTTCTAAGACGTCATGCAGAATTTTGCGCAAAATGACAGCCTTCGATACTGAGTATCGATTGCTACACCCATACGCAACACTCTAACAATCATAAAAACTACACCAGGAATTTAGTCCGGGTTTAAACGCTAAGGCGTTTCACAGTTTTCAAAAAAATATAAGACGTGATCAAACACAAAAACTAAGCCAGCCATGCAACTCGGCAGTATCAAAAACGGTAGTATGCAAACTTTCAAGTGTCTAGCTTGAATGGCCATGAAATGCACAAGCGTCACAGACAGTTTACCCCCTGCTCTCATTATTATAAGATTTACAGTGAATAACGACGCCCAATAAAGAATTCTGTAACAAAAATCGATTCCAGGCATGTTGTTTGAGGGTTGATAGCTGAAGTGCCGATACTTTACCTCCCATAATACCCCGCGGCTGGTTGTGAAATCAATGCCGATACACGTTCCCCGTGGGTTAAACTGTTATAACTTTTTCCTCTTCTTCCTTACAGGAACGTTGTGATATGGAAAGAGATGGTACTGAAACAACCCATGCGCGAGCCGTTTGGCGAAGGAAAAAAACAACAAAACTCCTGTCGAGGATGGGACACCGAGCTTGATACATTCTCGCGACTAGGAAAGTAAATATAAATTAACCAAAGTTACAAAATATTATAAAAACCGCAGATTTTTTTCATTTTCCCATATTTTGACTTTACAAAAGTTATACCTTCCCAAACGGCCTATATACCCCAACTTACCCATTTACCCGCATCAACTCACCCATCTCTCACGACCTTTGGGTAATGAGACTGCCACTTTGGACTGGAGCATTACCATTATTTCAGGTAATGGCTCGGCGAGTTTGCAAAAGACTCTGGTTCTAATCTTCTCGCGAGATTTTTTTAATCTAAGTAATGTCTTTGTGTTATGTATCTATTATATATTTCAGTAACTCGCAACCTTTGGCATGACTAACTGACCAAACTATACACTCTTCAGGCCTTAAATTTGGCAGGAAGGTGGCAATTGAGATAAGGAAGATGATGGCTATAATTAAAAGTTTTTTTTTACTTCAAGCATGTATTTTTAAAAAATAACAATGTTTATTGCTATGTAACATTGTATTTTTGCATGTTTGTTTCGTTTTACATCTAATTATATATTACGCACTTTCTCCACCTTTGAACGCAAAAGGCTTTTTTATTAGGCCATCTACAGTAACCAAATTTTGCATGTTCATTTCAAATACCGCGGAGGGTGCACAGAAGTTTTTATTATTTTGATTAGTTTGGTTCTTGAATTTATAGAAAATGCATTGTTTCATCGTGCTGTCATTTTCATCCTCCACCTTGGCTCCATTCTGTTATAGTACCGTGCATGTTATAAAAAATAACCATATCAAGCTTCGTGCGCAGTGTCCTGGCGCGCATGAGTTCTGAAGCAGGACTGCAGATTACTACTTTTAATTGTAAGAGAGAGAGAGAGCATATGATTGTTTATTCCGGGCAATGCCTGATACGTCATGTAGTTTTTTTAATAATTCTGTTTCCTTCTTTCTTTCAGAAGGTGAGAAAGAGCGTAAGTTGACAAATATATATTTGTCTGGAGGCTAAACTACAATTATGAAATAAATATGTTGTCTCCAACTATCTATAATCCCAGCCCAAATGAGAAAATTTACATTCGTCATGTTCCATTGTGCCAACTGATGCTCACTCTATATATAGAAATAATTAGCAAGATCGCAATCGTTGAGGTTATTTCAGTCTTATCAAGTGGCGTATTTGCTGGGAGCTTCTCTTACCTTGATAGTGACGTCTCGGGGGGGCGAGGGTGAGGCGCTAATGGGCGTCAGAGCCGGAGGGCGGGTGATTTTCCTCAGAGGAAACGAGTTGAGTGTGATGGTTCCGTCCGCATTCAGTATGTTATTATCTGGAGCTGTGGGAGCAAACAAAAAGGTAGTTAAGATACGGTGGATGGGTAGATATTGACGACAGAAAAATAACACAGTAGTAAATGAAAAGCGACATGGGAGCAAGGGAATCAATACGTGTTCCAGCACAGCCAGGGGAAATAATTTGAAAGTGCTCACATTGTCTCTCTTTCAGTACACTGCCAGGTAAGTTATTTCATCCATCGTGGTAGTTAGTACTTCTATGCGTGCGTGCACGCGTGTGTGCGAGAGTGTTTGTTACACCTTTGATTGTCTTGTTACGACTTTGGATCCACAAAGCCCATCTTAAACGTTAGACTATGGTGCACAAAGTCAGATCTATTTTGGCTCTGTTTCAGTGTGAGATTTGGACTGTAGAGTTCAACAGGACCTTGCCTACACACAGGTGTGACTGCAATAAGTCTGTCTCACTACTGGACGCAAAAGAAGATCAAGTCTCAGCCAAAACCGACCAAACCAGACTTGGCTCAGTGGTCCAGTAATCTTTGATCCCGTCACCTCTCAGCGTTTCACAGCGACTCACTTATTGCGTGTTACAGATGAGGTGAAAATGCGGCAATTTAAAGACAGTTCATTAAGTCAATTTGACAACGGCGGAAACAATGGTGGGGAGGTCAAAGAAGTATTCGTTTTGGAATGATTAATAGTCTTAGAGGAAAGTAATGTCACACCCATGACACGAGGCGTGTACAGAAACACGCATATTAAACAGATCCAGCTATGTACAATATTATTATATACACACATCAATACAGCCCCCAGGCAGTTGGGTGTTGTTCCGCCACGTCAGCCTGCTTCATAAGGTGGTTGGAGCTAGACCAAAAGTCAAAAAGCTGACGTAAAGTGTGCACCTGGCAAAAACAGAAAAATACTAAAACTTGGTACCTGGAACGTCAGAACAATGCGCCCAGGCTTGCAACAGCAAGATCTCACTGATATTGACTCCATCAGGAAATCCCAAATTATTGATCGAGAACTTCAGCTACTAAACATCGACATCGCTGCCCTTCAAGAAACTCGACTTCCCGACTCCGGGTCAGTCAAAGAAGAAAACTACACCTTCTTCTGGCAGGGCCTTAGCAGCGAACAGCCGAGAATCCACGGCGTGGGCTTCGCCGTAAAAAACTCCCTTATCAATTCGATCGCAACTCCAATTGGAGTGTCAGAACGCATCATGACACTCAGACTGAACACCCGGTCTGGTTTTACCAACATTATCTGTGTCTATGCCCCAACACTTACCTCCTCTGACGAAACCAAAGACATTTTCTACGAGGCATTGCAGAGGACTCTCCACAACATCCCTCTCACCGAAGGCCTGCTAATTCTGGGTGACTTTAACGCTCGAGTGGGAGCAGATCACTCCGCATGGCCAAAGTGCATTGGGCACTTCGGCATTGGCAACATCAACGAAAACGGGCAGCGCCTTCTGGAGCTATGCTCCGTAAACTCATTATGTGTTACAAACACGTACTTTGATCTTAAGAGACGCCAAAGAACATCATGGCGCCATCCCAGGTCTGGCCATTGGCATCAATTAGATCTTATTCTCTCAAGGAGGAAGAGTTTGGGCTGTATAAAAATAACTCGTTCCCTCCACAGTGCTGACTGTGACACCGACCATGCACTGGTAGTCAGCAAAATCAAAATTTCGGCCAAGAAAATATACAGATCAAAAGCCCCTTCAATCCCTAAGATCAATGTAACAGCAATCAGAGATGAATCAAATAGAAAGTCATTTGAAAAGTTATTTGCTGAAAGCATGGATAATGTCACCCAATGTGACTCGGTAGATGAAACATGGAACACTCTCAGTTCAAAAATTCATGACTGTGCCATCAAGTCTTTTGGACAGCATAAAGTTTCAAACAACGACTGGGTAGCCCAGAACAGCGAAATTCTCCTACCTCTCATTGAGCAAAAGAAATCTGCTTTCAATGAGTATAACAAAAATTGCAATCAGAGTACAAAAACTTGTTTGAAAAATGCAAAAGCTAAACTTCAGCTGGAGGTAAGACGTTGCGCCAACAAATACTGGACAGACTTGTGTAACAGCATACAAGAGGCAAATGAAAAGGGAGATATGAAAACCGCCTTTAGTCAGATGAAAGTAGCTCTTGGGCCAATCATCACCAAAAGCGCCCCACTTAAGTCTGTAAATGGTGAACCCATCACAGATAAAAATGAACAACTGAATAGGTGGGTAGAGCATTACTCTCTGTTGTATTCAACTGAGAAAAATATTCCACCAGATTTTGAGGAACACCTCCAAAAACTGCCAATAATGGCCGAACTTGACGCTGAACCTTCCTTAGTCGAGCTTTCCAATGCAATCGACCACCTGTCTGCTGGAAAAGCCACAGGAAGTGACAACATTCCTGCAGAGGTATTAAAAGACCTAAAAGGCCCACTATTACCACACCTGTATAATCTGTTACTGCAGTGTTGGGAAGAAGGCGTGATACCACATGATATGAGAGACGCCAAAATTGTCACACTTTACAAGAACAAAGGAGACAAAGGCGACTGCAACAACTATCGAGGCATATCCCTCCTCAGCATTACTGGAAAGGCTTTTGCTCGCGTCATCCTCTGCCGCCTTCAACAACTGGCGGAAAAAGTCTTACCAGAAACACAATGTGGCTTTCGAAGCAAACGATCAACTATTGACATGATATTTGCACTTCGGCAAATCCAAGAAAAATGTAAAGAACAAAACAGGCCGCTTATAACATGCTTTGTGGACCTAACAAAGGCTTTCGACACCGTAAGCCGATCTGGCCTGTATGCAGTCCTTAAATCCATAGGCTGTCCACCAACATTGCTAAAACTTATTGCATCCTTCCACACTGACATGAGGGCATGTGTCAACTTTGAGGGCTGCACATCCAATTCATTTGCTGTAAACAGCGGTGTGAAGCAGGGATGTGTTCTTGCTCCTACCTTATTTGGTATATATTTTGCAGCCCTACTCAAGAATGCCTTTGGTCAATGTTCAGGTGGAGTACTTATTAACACCAGAGTGGACGGCTCCATTTTTAATGTTGCCAGACTAAAAGCAAAATCTCGTACAGAGCATATTATGTTACAAGAGCTCCTCTTCGCAGATGATGCTGCAATCGTGGCCCACGATGAAACCACGCTCCAGGCTCTCATCAATAGCCTTGCCAAAGCCTGTGACAAATTCATGCTAAAGATCAGTATCTCAAAAACTGTAGTTTTGACACAAGGCTTGAGAAACCCCAACCCAATCATGCTGAATGGCTCTCCTCTGGAGCAAGTGGGAAAATTCTGCTACCTAGGCTCAACCATCAGTGGTAGCACAGACATAACAACTGAAATAAATGCCAGAATAGGAAAGGCGGCCACAGCTTTTGGCAAACTCTCAAAAAGGGTGTGGAACAATAGCAAGCTGACCATCAAAACAAAGGTGCTCGTGTACCAAACTTGCGTCCTAAGCACCCTGCTGTATGGCTCAGAGACATGGACCACCTACTCCAAACATGAAAGATCCCTCAACTCTTTCCACCTGCGCTGCCTACGCAAAATTCTCAAGATCAAGTGGCAAGACAGGATCTCAAATATCGAAGTTCTGAGCCGAGCCAACATTCCATCAACTCAAGCTCTCCTAGGCAAAAAAAGACTGCGGTGGCTTGGACATCTCCACCGTATGGAAAATGATCGCATCCCCAGACAAATTCTCTACGGGGAACTTGCTACTGGCAACCGACCCAGAGGTAGGCCACATCTGCGATTCAAAGACACTTGCAAGGTCACGATGAAAGCATTCAACATCGACCCCAATGAATGGGAGAACCTTGCAAATGATCGAAGCAGATGGAGACAAAAATTGCGCAGTGGCACGCTCGCAATAGACTTCAAGGCAAAAGAAACATACCTGACAAAACGACAGAGGCGGAATGAAAACACTCGCCAAAGTGAACCCAAAAGACTGACCTGCAATCACTGCCATCGCACTCTCGGGTCAAACATTGGTAGAATAAGCCACGAGAGAAGCTGTCAGTCAAAGTGAAAGTGAATATTCTAGCTGCTAAGACCGTCTGTAAAGACGCTAAAGGCCATATATACATCAATACACAGACAGAGAGAGAGAGAGAGAGAGAGAGAGAGAGAGAGAGAGAGAGAGAGAGAGAGAGAGAGAGAGAGAGAGAGAGAGAGAGAGAAAGAGAGAGTGAGAGAGAGACAGACAGACAGACAGAGAGAGAGAGAGAAAGAAAGAGAGAGAAGGACAGAGAGAGACAGAGGGGCACAGAGAGAAAGAGAGAGATAGATAGAGAGAGAGAGAGAGAGAGAGAGAGAGAGAGAGATAGAGAGAGAGAGAGAGAGGCATACAGAGAGAAACAGAGAGAGAAAGCTGGTGGAGACGAGAAGGCCATGAATAGAAAAATAAAGAAAAGAACAAGAAACATTAGCAATTCCGCCACCCCAAACGGTGTCCGTGTTATCCCATAAACCTACGTTTTGCTTTCTTGATCTCACAACAGTTGAAATGTTTGCCGCACTTTCTCCGGATGATGTAGAGGACAGCAAACAACATGACTACAGACAGGATGACTATCAGGCCAATCCAGATAGGTTCCTTCAACAACCGCTGGCCAACCGTCGTTTCCTCGCTTTCCTCGTCCAGGCGTTTGGCACACATTGGGCCTGGAGATTGAAATAAAAAATCTGTTAATACACAGAATACAGTTTAATACACATGAAAGCAAGCAGAGAAAGTTACAGACGATCTGTATTTGCCCTCCGCAATTCGGCTCAACAAGACATTTCAACTAGATGTGTGCCACATTTCACAAAGGTTCCTAACCATGTCATTTCAGACATGCTTGCTATTCAGTTTACTGAGTTGTGATGTATGTTAATAATTAAGTAAGGATGGGCACGATATGGCTGTGTCCCATGTGTGTGCTCAAAACGCTCTATGAAAGAGAATTTCCCTCATGGGATAATAAAACCCGGCCGGTCGGTGTTGGAAGTTTGGGATTTTTCTCATATTTTCGTGTCCCTGATCCTATTGGGGGGTTGGATCGAGTACCTAGTCTTCTCGGATAGGGACGAAAAAATTCGGAGGGCCCGTGTGCACGTTGGGCACGTTAAAGATACCTTGGCAGTTGGAAATCGAAAAGAGCATGCCGGACAGTCCGCTGCCCGGGCAAAATTAAATAAAATTCATCCCTAGATTCCCCTAGGAGAACTAGGAGACTGCACAATTTGTTTTTCATTCTGCAGTTCAGCAATGATGTTTAACTACAAATCGGGCACTTACGTCATAGATGAAATCCTTGTAGAATATTGAGAATTATTTATTAGTCTGTTCTCTTCACTTTCCCGATTTTTTAAAAAATGGGATCCAGTGACTATTTCTTTTCCTTAATCAAGGCAGGGGAAGAGGTATGGTGAGTTCTGGGTTATACGTTGTTTTGTCACCGATTGTCTGATGGTTGTTTTGAGTAATGCCTGCATACGTCATTATGTTTTCTTTCCATTACTGTGACTGAGAAAATACTGGAATGTTAATTTTTGTTTGTTTGTTATACCTATGTTATTGTTTAGTGTTGACTTTCCTGTTACGGCCGATATTTTTCTCGCTAAATGTGCTTATATTTCGTTTGATATGGAAAGTTATTTCCTGAAGTTTGTCAAGTTTTACAATTTAATCTTTAAGCTGTGTTTCCATGTGTACGGAAACGGCAACAGAAACGCCAAATATCCATCATGTAGTAAAAAGACAGGATGTTTCTATGTGCATGTGTGCGGAAAAAGGCGTTTCTCTACACATGAAAACATTCTTTTTTTTTTTTATTACTTGAAGGGTTTTTAACGTTTCCGTTGCCTTTCCATTTCCGTACACATGAAAACCCAGCTTTAGTCTGTTCTGACCAGCAAGAGCTCCCACCTGCGCTACTGCATTGCGCCTGCTGGTAAATTGTTTTCCCTTCAAATACGTCGGCTTGTTAACCTGGCTAAGTGGTATGTAACCTTTGTTCTAAGGTGATTCACATTTAATGAGTCAGACTTTCGAAAACCAGGGCATATTATGGTGAATTAGTAGCTCGAAAACGAGGTTAGCCAAACTCCAAATTAAAGGACGACTACTCTAATTGGTCAGAATTCTCACTAATGGAAGTTCCAGCAAAATTATGTTGTGATAAGGCCATAAATTTCAATAATAAATGGACAAGATTGATTGAACATGGCACTAAAAAGACAAACAAATGTTTTCTACGACAAGACCGACAGTTCCCCATCAAAGCTAGATGATAAACGGACGCATCCGGGGCTAGCACAGAAATCTCAACTAACGGATCAAGATGATAAAACGTGCTTTATTTAGAAAACAAAATGGAAGCGCGGCGGGAGCAGGGAATAAAACGATTATTATTTTTTTTTTAAAGAACGAAAAGAATTTTAAATAGCATACTTTATTATTATTGTTGTATTTTCTTTTTCTCGTACTAGCCTCGGGTGACTGTCGAACGTGGGCATTGTCCCCGGCAATAATACCCAAAGAATGGTTGGGCGAAAAAAAAATGCTAAATCATATTAATTCTACTTTTTTTGGGGCACAAAAACAAACATAGTGGCAGACAGTTGACTGCCATGGAAATGAAAGTTTCTTCCCGAACGTTTCTTTCACATTTCTTCCGAAGTTAAAGGATGTTGCTGATAATTTTCCTTCATGCTTTTCAAATACAGAGCCCATTTATTCTCCAGCGTTGAAGTGGGACTTACTTAGAATCTTTGAAACATTTGTTCGTGTTTTTCTTTATTTCTCGCCAGCTTCGCTCGCTGTGCAGATTTAAGTTTGATAATCATATTGTATTGAAATCAGATACTCAGGCTCGCACTAAATAAATTATTCAACGACTACGGCAATAAATCTCCAGAAAGGTGCATTTCCTCTTTGGAAAATAAGACCAGAAAGGGAAGGGGAGGTAACAGTACCTTATCGAGAACAAGTTTTCTTTTCTTTTATTCGTCACAGATTTCAAACTGTTTACCAAACAGCCCTTTTTTGGTCCCTGGCGGCACAACCAATTATTTCACACGTTATCAATAATTCATCCGGTGAAAACGGTGACAAAAAGAGAAACACCTTGATGCTGTCAATCCCGCTTGAATGCCAGGGAAATGTGATGGTTCATCAGGACGTAGAACAAAACAGTGGCCTGGAGGCTCAATCTTTAAGGTCATGGCTTTTACTGACAACTTGTGAGCCAGCTTCAGCTTTGTAGTGCTATTTCTAATGAATTATTATATGAGATTCAAATGCCAAGAGCAGCCATCCTCAGGAAACAAAGATCTTTACATAAAGAATCATTCTGAATATGATCTAAGTGTCAGCGACCACACATACAAGAAAAATAATAAGAACAATAATGATTCACCGACGGAAATAATTAAAAGCCTTTGCCCCATCCAGAGAAGTCTTGAAAATGTGGTTTGTTGTTTAAATTTCACTGTGCGCCTGACTGAATGAAACGGTCTCAAATCACCTTTTTTTACATGCCGTGCTCTTAGTTGTCTGCGACATACCTGCCTACCCACCTCATCAGATGTCGGGAATACCCTTTATGCAGACAAAACATAATTGCTGACACTTGCAACTTCTATGCCTCAACAATAAGCCAAAGTGTTCAAGCTCAGATGGCCACTGGATCGGAATGATAGAATAACATAAGTTGTTTAAATTTTGTCTGCTATTCTGAATTTCATCTGTTATCATAAGAAAACTCGCAGGATTTTTAATATGTCCTACCGCCGTTCATACAACTCGGACTTTCCTTAAATTTTACAGGTACCTTCCTTTTGGCCTGTAGAGAGTTCTTTTTTAGAGTTGGTGTCTTGAAGTAGTGGGGAAGTATTTTTTTTTAGCTTATTTTGTGCAGGCAATGTCGCACTCCTATTCTTTCTTTTCCGCGAACATATAAGTCCATGACGTCATCACCCCCTGCGACAATACATCGTTCACCATCAAGCAAACTGCCCGCTGCGCAGATTATTGCTATTCATGAATGCTGATGGGGTGCATAGTGCATCAACGTGCGTAGGGGGTGCAGCAATACTTACTTAAAAAACCAAAAACAACAACCAAAATAAACCTGAAGGAGCGGGCAAGGTGAAGCAAATCCATTACAATCATCCCAAAGTAAAACTATTAAACAGATTTATCCTGGGAAGGGCCGGGTGCCTCAGCCAGTGCTTTGAGTAAAACAATAATCGTAGATTAGTGTAAATGACATAGACATCGGTCAGAAAATATTGGAATTTTGCTTTTTCATTCTTATGTTTTAGTTGATGTGTGCATAACATCATGTTTTTAGAGAAAAACAAAACTGTAGATCTCAGCTAACATTACTAACCACAAAGACGGCACTTAAAAACAAGAAATTCCGTTAATAGGCCTGGGAACCCCAGGACTGATCATGTAAGCAGAAAGAGATCAACATGATATTAGCAAATCAATTTAATTGTAATATTGAAAAGTGGCCAAATGAGAAAAAGTTGCATTTCCCAAAGCTCGACCTTAGAAAAAGCAAAACGAGAAAAAGCAAATAGGAAAAAAGCTTCTTTTATACGTTTTTAAAAATCGTTTTGTTAGCAGCATTTGCAAATGTATTTTCTGTGATATATAATCAGAGTGGATTTCACGGTGTCACTGTATCATTAGATTGGCCTACGACCTTTACCAGCTACTTCAATTCCACTTCCGGACGACGATCGAAAACTTTTACTGCATGTGCACTGCAAGTATCGCAGGTAATATTAGCAAGTTACTGGACTCCATCCAACTCAAAGACATCTTGAACTGCCAAAACCTTGGGATCGATACCGAAATTGAATTGTGCCACCGATATAAAATTTACCTTTTGATGGCATTTTAAAATCACATATTCTATTTCAAAAAGCATCAGAAGCATGGGGACTTTGAGCATCACTGTTAATTATTCTTTTCTCTTCTATTTTGTTGAAAAGTCTTTTTTTTTTTTTTTTAAACCGCATAATATTTTCACTTTTGGTTTTGTCTTTGGTTCTAAAACATCACCAATCGATAACTTTTTTTTTTTAAGGTTACGCACAGAGAGAACTTGTCGACCTATCATTAAAAAGTGATTATTACTGGAACTGCTCGGCCCTCTTGGTAGTTACCTGACTGGCGGCTAAAGTAATGGTATGAACATTGGAGAAAATGTTAAACAAATTAATATTCCCGGCGCTTTTGACTTGAGGCTGATTCACATTCATTAGGCCATTTTACTTCAGAAGAACATCCAAACTGTCACTAACCGCTTATCATGTGACTCAGCGGGCGCACATTCTGGGCAACTCCATTCCTGAGAGCATTAAAAATGAATAAACGTTTTGTGACAAACCGAACAAAGCTAATGTAAAGCAAACCTCGACACTGTGTGAATGACTAGTAATACCTGAGACATAAGAATACCGAGACGGACCATTCCTTCTCCCACTACAATATGTCCATAAACTGCGCACGTGTAAATAGGGTAGGTCCAAGTGTTTTTCGTTCAATTATGAAGGGGTGTGGCGCGCATTGTTGCATTGTTGACATCGATGATACACTCCCAAATCGACGGCCGTGGGAATATGGTGAGTTGATTCGTCTCGATATCCTGTGTTTCGGGTAATACCTCACGTCTTACAAACTCTCTGGTGACGAACTAATTTGAAAAAAAAAAAAAAAAGACAGTAATCTAATGAGTACTTGTTTCTTGATTTATTTTTTTTTAGTTTGGGTTGCCAATGAATCACACGAATACACTATTAATGCAGAGTTTAGTAACCCTGGTGCGCAATGTTGCTGAAGGAAACTCAGTGCATTCTAAAACAATTATTGTAGGAAAGATGATTGGATTACCGCGAGACCACTTCAACGATCACTGGTGCAAGTTTAATGTCAAACTCTGGCAAAAAGAAAAAGGTCTCGCGTAAGGAATATTATAGAAATGATATAATAAAATGCAAAGGAAAATGAAAGAAAAACCTTGCTTTCGGTCAACTGATCTTCGTCAGGAAAAAAATGTGACAGGATAGAAAATTAAACCATTAAAGAAATCGTCAGAGAATACTAGTTTGGAAGCATCCGCATTTGTGGAACACCCTAAGATTTCTTCATTATTTGTTTAATTTTCTAGCCTCCGCCCCTCATCACCGGATCTACTGGGTCCTGTACATATTACACTAACCCTCTTCTCTTACTATTAGGGTTAAGCTGAGTTTTCTTGTGCACCGATACAGAAATGGCAACGGAAACATCAAAAGTCCGTCAAGTCGTAGAAGGAACGCGTGTTTCCATATGTATGGAAATTGCGTTTCACTACACAGGAAAATATTCGTTCTATTTCACTATTTGAAGGGTTTCTGACGTTTCCGTACATAGAAAATTCAGCTTAAGGCATCTTCAAAGAGCTGACCTTTTCAAAGACCAAGACTGCACGAAGAGCGCGTTTTGCTCTGTTATATCAGATTTAACCTTATATGACTTGCTGTTGCCACCAATCTGCGTCATTGCCCTAGTTGTGGCACACCATGCCCTGTGAGGTTTCTGAACTATAATGAATTTAATAAGTTTGCGTGGTGCAAAGTGCACAACCTTCAAAAAATCGAAACCCCAACAGTTCGTTCCTTCGATGAGCAACGTAGGACGTATAGCTGCATGTAATTTAGTTTCAGATCAACATAGATCTGTCACGGTGAATCAGCAATGCAAAGCAAGTCCAACGCGAGTTTCATAGAGACGAATAAGCCCTGCATTCATCTCACCTCACCAGGGAACCACGCAATTTTCGCATTCCCCACTTCCAAGCAAAACAGTCATTGTGATATTGAGGGATCATAAGTATGAAATAATGAAGAATGGTGCTAAACCATTATTCTCCGGATGTCTAATGCCTGATGCATCGCAGGTCATTCTTCAGTTCCTCAATTCTATACTGTTCCCAAGAGTTGAGTCGCCCATTCGATTCTGTAAATCTGCACCCAAAGCCTCCGTTTCACGAATCCATTGTAAAAATCCACTTGGCAGTACTTGATATATATCAACATTTCCCTGACGTTAAAATTAAGGGTGGAGGAGTGTCTAACATGGAAATAATTGTTCGCTAGGTGTTGTTGCTATGCTGTCTTCACAGTGCCCAAGCTGTGGCTGGTTCAAATGTAAATTTTATAACACGTGAGCATGAAGGAAATAATGTAATTAATTTTCGGTTCAAAATTTTTTACGAACTTTTTCGCTGTGGATGGATAAAGATAGTAAACTAGATTAATTCGTCAGACTCAGTGTGTACGTGTACACTCTCGGGAAAACAACGACATCATCAACAACAACAACAATATCACTACTTTCCGTAGCTATGTAAGCTGAGAGCTTTGTAGAATTATAAGAACAATAGGCCACGGGAGTCTAATAATAAATATCCCGGTCGGTGCAGGCATGTTGGAATTTTGAGATTTTTCTCATATTTTCCGGTCCCTGATCCTATGGTAAGTAGGATCGAGCACCTACTCTTCTCGGATATGGACAAAAAATTCGGACGGCCCCTGTGCACGTTCAAGATACCTTGGCAGTTGAAAATCTAAAAGAGCAGGCCGAGCAAGGCCGCTCCCCAGGCAAAATTCTGAAAAACTAATCCCTACCACAACAAGGAAATAATAAAAAAAAAAAAACCAGAAAAGTGAGATGTAAATGCCAAGGGCAGCGAACCGTCTAAAATAAACACCTAAAACAGTCTAATAATAAATATGAAAGGTCTAGTTCCGCACTGATCGCGCTTAAGCCACGCAGAGCTAATACTAAAGCAAATCAATTACGTTGGTGATGAAATAGTGAAATATTCCACGCAAACCTCTAAAAGTTTTAGAATACCGAGGCCTTATCATGACGTACAGTCCACATTCAGATGGTCTGACGCTCGTACACCTGGAAGAAGGGGGTCAGAAATCGCCAACATGGAGCGCGCGTACTTAATGGATGGCTCCTGAGGATAAAAGAATCCAAGATGAAAACTAAGTTGTGACCGCGTTTTCTGAGAGAAGCATCACTCTCTGTGATGATCAAAGGGTTATTTAATCACTCCTTCATGACTGTACAGAAAGCCCTGCAGCAGATCAGAGGACACACAGTTATTCATTAGCTTTGGTGGATCGTGCAAAGTTATCAGTTATCAAGCTTAGTATGGCTGCAGTGATGAGCGATCGAATCCATGGATTAAGTGGTCTTGTCCACAGCATCCGCTCCGCTATTTTTACGGAAAATGACATAAGGAAAACTCTCTTTGCCTCTTAAGCGGTGAGAAGCGGAGCGGAACGGATGCTGTGGACAAGTATATAGGGGAAAATACTGTTTTACACCATTTTCCGTAAAAATAGTGGAGTGGAGAAAAAGCAGTAATTCCTCCTTTTCTAGAGAGATAATTATGCATACTTCTTTTATATCGACTGGTGAATTCGCAGATTAGAAATAATTGTGAGCATGTCTTCATGAATAAGTAATTCGTTGAGTGTCTAGAGTACGTGGTCAGTGAGCGAGTTTTTTTTAATGATTTGGTGGATGGGTGAGTGAGTGAATAATGAAGGTGTTTTGTGGTATAATTGAGTGATCGTGGTAAGACAAGCTATATATAATTAAAAAATCACGATAGATGACGAATGAGAAGAGAACCTGTGATCGATGTGAATTTCTTATTTTTGAATCTATTTTCTCTCTCTCTCTCCCCCCCCCCCCTTCTTTCACTTCTATTCTCTGCCTGTATACTTATCACTTTCTTTTCCTCTCTTCCTCTGTCTTTCTGGCCACCAAGAGCTTTCACATAACAAAACGCACTGTTTGTACCCGATTCTTTTCCTATGGTTTACATCAAACAACTTGCAGTATATATATAGCTAACGTGGTCGTTATCCTGCCGACATGCCGTTACCGGTAACGTCAAAACCAGAGCCTCAGATATATTCGCAGCAGTACAAAGTTGTTTTTCTGTAGGAGGAGGATGGGAATCAGAGGCCCGGCGGGGGCACGCTGGTCTAGAGGCAAGGTGCTCACCTCTCGTGCTGACGGTACCGGGTTCGATCCCAGTCGGTCCACGCATTTTGGAATTTCGGTACACGCATGTTGGATTTTTTTTTTTTTTGTGTGGGTTTGGGGGGGGGGGGTGGATTCCTGTCCCTGATCCTATGGTAGGTAGGATCGAGCACCTAGTCTTCTCCGATAAAGACGAAAAACTCGGAGGGCTCCTGTGCGCCGTGCTCACGTTAAAGATACGTTGAAGGTCGAGAAGAGCAGGCCCAACAAGGCCGCTGCCCGGACAAAATTCTCAAAAAAAAACAACAAAAAACACCAACGAATCGCTACCACAAAAATACACAGAAACAAAAACAACAAAAAAGGAAACGCAAGGTGTAAATGCCAAGACCAGCGAACCTCTTCAAATAAAGACATAAAACACAGCATAACAGTATTGATGATACAAGACAGCGCTAGTTAACCTTAGTCAGGGGTGTAAATGACATTTCAAAAAATTCTCTGAAACTGAAACGCCAGGGGCCACGTAGGCCCCTTGTTGGGGGGTCGGGGAGGGGCGCAATCTCTCCCCCCCCCCCCCCCCCAGCCGAAATTGATTTTCACACATTTACAGCTTAAAAATTGGTCTCTCCTGAGCAGAATTTGGTTAAATTAATGATAGGGATAAAGAGACTTTAAAAAGGAAGAAATAAACTAGAAAAGACTATAGTACACTGGACAATTAATGAGTGGTACAAGAATAACTTTCAGAAGAAAAAAAAGACAATGTGGTAATGGCCATAAAGTACATACCTTACTTTGCTTGGTAAATGTGATGTTTCATTCCTCTACAAGTCTTGGTTGATTGTAGTTCTTATTTCATTGTCAAGAGTCACATAAAAAATTCACTTCTAACTTTAGTGTGATGAGTGACCCTATCCTTGAAAGAGACTGGCCTGGGCACTGAAGCCACCTCTAAATCTGTCCTAGATCTAATGTGTTCTTGCTCAATGTTGGGAGCATCACCATAAGGCAAAGAGGGAGGTGCAGCTGAACTAGAACTAAATCTAGGCAGAGATTGACAACTGATATCTGCAGTACCAGAAATCTTACTGCATGCTGCCTGCATTGCAGCAGGAAGACTCTGGTTAGATCGAAAAATACGACAGTTTCGCTGGTGAGCTTTAGATCGGTTGGCATGGTCCTTTAAAAAACGCACACCACCAGTCACCACTGCCGTACTTAATCTCACACTTGCAATAACAGCACCAAGCAAACCCATCTTTGTCTATCTTACGGAAGTAGATCTAGATCTAGATCTAATCTGAAAAATAATCGCCGTTGTCATCTTTCAACAACAACCAATCCCATCTAAACTTGTTCCTACACTCTAGATCAATGGCACCAACTGCTGTATCTCGTTCAACAAACTTGGGAAATCTTCGTGAACACACCATGATGTTGTTTACAACTAAAAACAATAAGAGTTACTTCCCTTGCCTTGCATCTATTTCCATGCTTGGCTGGGCTATTTTCGTGGGTCAGAGAATTATTCTCTGAAACTTCGGAGATTCTCGGACTAACGATAGTGAAGAAAACTGGTCCGTCAGAGAATTTTCCTCTGAAAATTCGTCGTACGGATAGCAAACCAATGTCATGACAATAGTATTAATGTAGTTGTGAAATTAACTGTTTTTATTCGTAGTTTTTAGGTTTCGATTTGCTACTGTTTGAAAAAAAATATTACCAGTGAATAGAGAAAAAAACAACCTGAAATAACTAAAAATAAGAACAGATTTAGCTCTAGATCTAGGAATTTACCCTCAAAATTCAACAACATGAAAAAATCTGAAATCATAGAAAATCTGAAAGATTTACATCCCTGCTTAGTACTGCCAGAAGGGACTTGCAATGAATGTTATTTGCCATTTTGTTTCTTACCTGCAAATAATAATCGAACAAAGTTGTTACTTGGGGGCTAGCATTTGTAGGGAAAACAGGAGACGAACTGATTTCGCTGACTCTGGTATCACAACACTGAAATCCCACTGAGATTCGACTGGCTTAAGACATGCCTTTGTTCAGAACGAACTCTCAAATTTTTATCAAATAGCGAACCCCCCCCCCCCCCCCCCAAGAAAAATACAACATGCTTGCACCGACAGAGGATCGAACCCGGTACTTTCGGCATGAGAGGCAAGCACATTCTCTCGAGACCAACGTGTTCCTATTATTTCGTTATGCTCATTAATTCAATCAGTTTTGTTTACTTCGTTGTTTGTCTTCATTATAAGGCCTCTGTCCCTCATTCCTCCCCTCACTCCAAAGGCAACACCAGACATGAACGAGTACATCCTTCACGGCAAAATTCTGCATCCTCCGCGTCAGAATGAAAATACTTCCAGCAACTCAATGAAAATTATATCCAAAGCAACTTACCTCGGCCTACTGAAAAAAACACACGCTTTGAAAAACACTAAATTACATTCCCAACATGACGCAAATCAGTGTTATGAAGACAGCTATTATACAACGACAAATTTCAGACAAAATAGTGCAACGGCATAAATCCCATAGAAAACAGCTTATATAAAACATCTGTACCATGGCAGACCCCAGCATTATAAAGAGCTTCCTTGCGGGAAATAATTATACCTGTATGTTTTTGCTTCGTTTCACAAAGGAAAATCGAACGTTTGTAGTCTGCTTAAAACGATCAATACAGTTAGAGAGTTGGGCATAAAACGTGGTCGTCATGGCCTTTGCAGACTTACATAACTTTTTTTTTTCTCCCTTCTGTTTGAGGGATAAATCTGGGCGGCGGGCGTATCAGTCAGTATAATAATGATATGGTTATTAATATTAGTCTCAAGTGGAAAATATGCCTTTTGAATGTAGGTATTAAATTGATACCTTGGAGACAAGCGTGACTCAACATGCTTGCATAACGCTGTCATAAAAACGAGATAATCGATGTGGTAGGGTTAAGTTTTTTAATTTGTCATATTCTGATTACGTACAAATAAATTAATTAAATAAGCAAATAAATAATTGAAAATGGACACGGATACCCCTCGCAGGGGACTTGCATGCGTTTTCTTGATGGTGCACACTCTTGTTTTGTGGAGATCTACTGAAAAACAAAACATCTCTCCAACAGAAATAGTAATATAAAAGTACATTTTAAAACGATGCAGAGGCCAGACAGACAGACGAGTGAAAGAACGGACAGACGTTGAGACAAAGAGACACACAAATAGACAAACAGAGGGGTAGACAGACACACAGATAGATAGAGATGGAAAGACGGACAACAAGATAGATAGAGATGGAAAGACGGACAACAAGATAGATAGCTAGATAGATAGACAGATAGACAGACAGACAGACAGACAGACAGATAGACAGATAGACAGATAGACAGATAGATAGATAGATAGATAGATAGATAGATACTGATAGATACTGATAGATAGATAGATAGATAGATAGATAGATAGATAGATAGATAGATAGATAGATAGATAGATAGATAGATAGATAGATAGATAGATAGATAGATAGATAGATAGATAGATAGATAGATAGATAGATGTTAATATTCAAATATTCACAACGACTCCCTCATGTCCAAGAGAAATTAAGGTGGTAAAGCTGTCCTGGATCTCACCACCAGCCGTATCCAACATAAGGTGAACGTACTTCAGGTGTATTGACTCACTAACCACGGTGCCAGCGGCTTCGGCCAGACTGCCAGTCTTAATATATCAGTGTCTCTCAAATTCCTTTTGTACCAAGATAATTACTCTTTTTTTATCTTTATAATGAGATCCGGTTCGACATATGACCATCCTGATTTGACAGGATCTAATTTATCATCTAGCTACTGAAATCACTATTACTATTATCAAAAAAGCAAAGTTCAGGCCACGGTAAAAACAATGTGACCGACATCATAATTATGGAGGCACATTTCCTGTTCATCTGCCACTCGTATGTGTTCAGCCACCTCAGGTTGGCCTACAATTGTCCACATACACTTTATGTAATTTCCTGTTTATCGCTCACTTGTGGTAGGTGTTCAGTCATCTGCTGTTTGTCCAGAAATTGTCCACTTAAATTTTATGTAATTTCCAGTTCATTGGCCGCTCGTATCAGGCGTACTATCAGCTCAGTTTGGCTGTTTGTCCTCAATTTGTCCATCAGTTTAATTGTCTAAAAACCGAGCATGTTTTACAACAATAAAGGTGTGTAGACTTTATCGCCATCCTGAGACCTCGAAAGCATCTAGTAATTTATTTTTAGATTATTTAATTCAAAAATGCCTTAAATAAGTGATACAACAGCAACGTAAGAGCCGTGCTGCACGTTGGTCTAGAGACAAAATGCTCGCCTCTCATGCCGAAGGTACCGGGTTCGATCTCCGGTCGGCACCGGTATGTTGGAATTTTTTTTTGGAGAAAATGTCTTGTCCCTGATCCGATGGTAGGTAGGGACGAGCACCTAGTCTTCTCGGATAAGGACGAAAAACCCGGAGGGCCCGTGTGCACGTTGCACACGTTAAGGATACCTTGGCAGTTGAAAGTCGAGAAGAGCAGGCCGAAAGGCCGAACAAGGCCCCTCCCCGGGAAAATTATAAAAACTAATCCCCACCACAAAAACATACAGAAATAAGAAGAAGAAAAATAAAAGCAAAAGAAAAGTGAGGTGTAAATGGCAAGAGCAGCGAAACCTCCTCAAATAAAGACATAAAACTATCGCCGGAACAGGCGGTTATCCCTGAAATTAATGAACTTATAAAACAAAATAACAATGTGACCAAAGAACAAACACATGTGCCTAAATGAGCAGTGTCTAAAAAGGTATCGCTGTGTGTATTCCCCACCTGCGACATCTCATTAAAAACAAAACAAAACAAAACAAACAAACAAAAACTGTAAGGCCACAGATGCTGAAACCACTGTAAAGTGTTTCAGACTGCACTGTAAATGTTCAGACATACATGATTGTGTCCATGAATAAAAGGGTATTCTAGCCCGACTTTTATTGGGCGCTGAGATAAACCTGATGAGCGTGTACACACGACTGTTGAATCTTTTACATGGAATAAAGATCTAACTTCGCCCCCCCCCCCCCCCGAAGAAATGATCTAATAAGTCCGTGTCTTTTCTCTCAGCCTAATATTTATTTACATCAAATAAACAATAATCGAACTCATTTTTTTCAGTCTATCCGTATATTTGTTTGTCTGTCTGTCTGTCTATCGAGAACAGTTAAAATACAATTAGAGCACTCCTTTCTCCATGGTCACAATACTTATGGAATAGTCTATTTCGTAATGAACATTGGGTTTCAGCATAATAAGCTCGTACAAAACTAATAACATCCCAGCATTTTCAACAGGTCCCTGTGAACACAATCAGATGCCAGTTACACGGTACAATTTATTGTAAAATGATTCCATTGCATCCCCAGCAAAATCAAAGAATTGCGCAATCTTCGGTGAGAAAACACAAGCAAACAGGATTAGATGTTTGAGGACAAAGTTATCGGGTACAACTAGCTTCCGATGTCAATTAGTCGAATTTGACATTTGGTGGCTCACGAAACCAATAAGCGTTCATGTCTATGTAATACCTAACGATGAGTGTGTTTGTGTGTGTCCTTGCTGAATTTGTGACAAAAGATCAAATAAATGACAAGAAATTGATATTTCCGTAGAAAATGAGACAAAATTTTGCCTTTGTGGCACATGTTAACATTTTGTTTCTCCTACACATTTAAGATAATAAATGTTCATAAAATGTAGAATAAAGGAATGTTTTTGGAGAAAAATGCTATTACGGGTACGTCGTCTCATTACAAAGCCAAATAGAGAAAATGCTGACATGTGGTCATTGTCCAGCAATGGCTTATAATATGAAATACTACGCGCCCCTAGCAACAACCTTTTGCGATGCTCCCTCTGCATGCATAGTTACGAAACAGGCATCCCCTCAAAGCTCGCTCTCTCCGACAGTCTGTATCTATCTCGTGATCCACGGCGAGCTTTGTGTTCAGATTTAATGTGGTTTTTATTCCAAAACAAAAATGTATAGAGCTATGCATTGGAAAGTAAACCCACTTTGTCGAGAACAAAGCAAGACAACGAAATCTGAAACATCTGTGTATTGGCAGGAGTTCTATTTCGAGCAGTTCCCTGATTAGCAGGAAGTGCGTTATCATGCTAGTAGCCAAATTTTATAATCATCACCATCATTATCGTCACCAAAGACATACACAATACTGGAGTTAAATAGCAAAACAAAAGATAATCCATCGCATTAACAAAGAAATGGATTATTGATGTTAATCTTCTAATAGCCATAATAATAACAATACGATAATAATAATAATCATAATAATAATATTGACATCAGCACAGTTTCGCATAATTCCTCAGCCTTATTTTTCGGGTAAGAAAAAATGGTAGAAGATTGAACAATGCTAAAAACTGATATTTTGAAATGTTAAGACAAGCACTGCGCCCCCCCCCCCCTCCCCCTTCCCACCAACCCCTAAAAAATGAGAGTATGGATTCAGAACTCAGATACAGCGGGGGTTAATTTGGATGTCTTGAATCCTGGTGAATGCCCGATACTGGTCCTGTAATTTTAAATCATTGATGGTATTTCCTTGATATCTGAAGTCAAAAGAATCATCCTTGATGTTTTAATGATGTATTTGCCCTTTGGAAGAAAATGAAAATGAGAAATTTGTTCTATGTCGAAAACCTGGTTGTAGCGGGCCAGACGGTCCCGGATATTACGTTGTTTGAGAACCAGAAGTGATTATGTCCATTTAAAAAAAAAAACTTTTGGACATAAATATCTGGATTTTAGGTGATGATTAAGTGGCAAGTTCTGAAATTGACGGGAAAACTTGATCTCGACTGACTGAATTAAATACAAAGATACAGTAACTCTCATGTTTACCAACACAAACAGAGGTTCTATGGGATCGGTTAGGTCTGCCTGCTAGGCAATGTCAAAACATGGCAAAAAGAAAGTTGTTGTATGTAGCAAAGTCTCGGGAAAGAAATAATGCCAAAAGGATACAATAATATGCAAGTTTTTCTATGGTTTTTACAACATTTCGTCAACTGCTGGGCAATGAGCACATTGATCTACCGCCCCCCAAAAAAAATAAAAAATTATGATATCTCACGAGGGGCGTTTACGTCAGTGGACACTTACGTTGTAATGTGTCCAAGATAACACAGACTTTTTTTTTGTTTGTTTTGCTTTGAAGAATCGGCAATGGGAATTCGCACTTTATTCTTCTTACGGATGTAAGTTATTTATTGTTAAGTTAAAAACAGGACTACCCGAGAGCTCGATTGGCAGGCTTCATTAATATGACTGTCAACATTTTGGACCCATCCCAACTACTGGGAGAGTACAGAGTAGATCACTGAGTTCAAGAAATGAGGTCCAATACTTGGAAACAACACAGAGAAACCGATAATGTAGTGCATAATTTGTGTGATGACGTTGTGAATTATGCAAGAGGTAACTCTTTTATTAATAAGTGGGGCCAAAGTAATGAAAAACATCATCAAGAGGAGTGGATGCAATTAATTTTAGGGAAAATGGCGATGAATTATTGAACGTTAAATAGGCAGGCCTAATGAACAGTTGAGATGAAGTAACTATGTGCTCGCACTGAGATTCTGGCATGGATTCAAGACAGCCAAGACGGAAGTGGCTCCGTGCACCCAATGCGCATGGGGTAATAAAGGGGCGCGGGCTATACTGGTGAAATATTGTGAAATAGGAAAGATGAAGATCGACTGGAGCTGGGGTTAAAAAGTAGGTTGCGCACTGAGATATATGGTGATATTCTACAGGAACTTGGTAGGAAGTACCAATTGATTTTTGTTCAGGAAGATCCGAGGGTAGAGTGTTAATAACACGCGTAAAGGGCACGAGTTGACTGGCAGTGATGCAAAATGATTGATCTTTCCCAGGGAAGGAGGGCTGGACTGAGTCAACTGAAGTGGTTTGGGGGGAGTGGGAATATTAACAATGGTGCAATACATTTTTTGGCCTTATTAAAAAAAATAATTATAGGAGTTTATGTACCATGGGAATGAAACAGAAAGCCGGAACTTGATATGCGTGGGCAAAGTTACTTGTTTCAATTCTCAATAATACAGGACAAGTACAATTTGCTGGACAAGTGTGTCGGCCATTGCCTTCTGAAAATGTTCCATTATTTGCTTCTTCCCCTTGGAGCCAGCACCCAAGACATCAAGACATGAAGACACAGATACCATTGTGATCACCTGGGCTATTTATTTCAGTTGTTTTGCGGCCTGAAACCTGTCAGTTGTCAGTTGTCGTCAGTTGTCGTTAAACACCACTAAGACACAATAATTCACATACTATCCGAAGCTACATTTTGACAATGTCGGATAATGTCGGATTTCTAACAATATTCAAAGCGTACCACAGGCATTTCCCAAGCATCCAGATTCACACTGAATTCTTTGACTCAAGGAACTTGCCAGAGTTAGTAGGTGCACCGAACAATGGATTTTGAATTGTACTTGGATCTTTATTTTAGGATTTTCCCTGCTCTTGCCATTTACACCTCACTTTTCTTCTTTCCATTTTTCTTGTTATTTTGTCTGTATGTTTTTTGTGGTAGGGATTAATTTTTAAGAACTCAGTCCGGGCAGCGGTCTTGCTCGGTCTGTTCTTCTCGAGTTTTAGCTGCCAAGGTATCTTTAAAGTGCGCAACCTGCACACGAGCCCTCCAAGTTTTTCGTCTTTATCCGAGAAGACTTTGCGCTTGATCCTACCGACCATTGGATCAGGGACAAGAATCTCCCCTCCCCCCCCCCCCCCACACACAGACACATTCTAACATGCCTGCACCGGCCGGGGATCTAACCCAGGTACTTTCGGCATGCCTCCAGACCAACATGTCCCTATTTTGAATTTTGAATCAAACAACGAGAGGATACAGTTAGTGATAGTTATTACTGAAAACGCGAAAGACGCAGTAGAGCAATGGTAGAAATGCTACATATGACATTAAACTAACGAAAGTTATAAGGGAAAGCAACGTCTGTAAAGTGAAGTATACACACGTTAATACAGTGGTACTTGAAAGAGCGGCAGAGCCCATTAAAACAGGAACGACATTTCCGTATTAAAAATAAGACAATTATTTCCTACCAGTACCAGTGGAATCACACCTGGAGCCAGCAGGACAAACAATATCGAGAACTCCATGCCCCAAGTCTGACCAAGATGTTTTCACCAACACAAGGGGAAAATTATCCTAAAAAGCTGACAGAATATTGTGACGACCCAAGGCTGAGTCAGATTGTGAGGCAGGAAAGAGACGAAAAGAAATAAATTATTGGTTACCTTGACTACAAATCACTTCCCGACGCCTGGTTGCTCCCTACTAAAAGTATGATTCTTTGTTACACTTGTTTTCCCTTTTTCGAAACGTGTGATAAACATTATGCAGATTACAAATAATAAGTTTCAAGATCTGAGGTGTTTATAATTTTCCACCCAGACAACAGAAACAACACCATGAAAAGAAAAGAAATATAAACTCAGAGCAATGGGTTTTTTTAAGGAAGAACAAACGTGATCACAAAGCCAATCCATAGATGTTCATTTGAATAATTAAATAGCATAATGCTCCTTTGTTGGAGAACATCGAAACTGCTGTTCCACCTCTCTAAGCCGTGGCGAGAGAGATCTGTCATTTTGGTTATGATAGGTGTAGAGAAAAGAACGATATTACAAAAAGCCGGTTGCTCACGGTGGATGTTTGTATTAATGTCAACTGCTTACCTGCATCACTGGAACATTTCTGCATCGGTAGTTCCGCCCACTCAGTTTACATGGTGCTAATTTCTCCCTGTCAATTCCCTTTGATCACCTCAAATGGTTCAAAGCGTTAATCACTCAAAATATTAGTTTGAGATTTTCTGTAAAGTCCTGTTAATGTCCCCGCAAACATGCTGTGGAGAGGTCACACTGTCCACACTGATTTTCGTGTTTGTTTTTTTGTTTTTCTCAAAGCGTGGTAATTATCATTATAATGGAAAAGTGAAGACAGATTGCTCCAATTGTACGTTCCAGACTCATGTTTGCACAAAATCCAGGAATCGTTCACTTTTTGTCATCTGTTTCTTCATGAGAAATTAGTTGTTTGTGCAGATTTAATTCCAGACGAGTGTTCGAAGAAGATTAAAGACGAAATATTATTTGATCTATAGTATTATCAACCATAAAGATACTGAACAACTTCCTTGTTTTATTGTTTTATCAGATGCTGTACTAAATTCTTCTCGGGATCAGAACAGGACGTCCAAGCGAAATCCAGCTTAATATGAAGAAATCCTCACGAAGTCACTCGATCGTTTGCGTTTAATTCATCTGACCGTGCCGTAGAGTGGCAGTCCTGTTGTATAAAGTTCCAAGCTCTGTCATGTCACTTTGATTTAATGGAAAAACAAAAAATGAGGTAAATTATCTCCGCGCGGGAGACGCAGTCATGTGGTGGGCAGAATTTATCGATACGACACGCCCTGCTTCCCTTCTCTCTCTCTCTGTCGCCGCTCATAAACATGTAGCACGAATACCCAGAGAAACGCGGAGAGCCATCAACTCACAGAGCCAGTGCTCACAGCCCGAGCTTTCATACAACGCATTGTGAAACCCTCACGTCACCAAAGCTGATAACCCCCTAATCACACAAACAGTTCCGAGATCGTGTTTCCTGACATGGAAATGGGAAAAAGATTGAACTCACGTTCAGCGCGAGCTACTTGGCATTTCTATACCAAGTTGATTATTTGTTCATCTCTCATTAGTATTGATGTTTCAATTACTCTGCTGGTTTCCACCGATTTACATTTTGCTCCTTTTGATGTGTGTGTGTGTGTTGTATGCACGCGCTTGTGTTTACTTTCATGCCAAACAAAATGGCTAATCTGGATTTTTGCCTTGATCATCCAACACAGTGGGTCTCTAAAATTTCAATAAAGTAGATGACAGCCATTGCACAGGATCAAAGTAAAGTTCTTTTCGTTTTTCGCAGATGAAACACGGCAGTCTCTAAAAACTCCAACATTGAAAACCCACAACGAAATATTCGTCTATAATATAAACCAGCTGACATTAAGTCAATACCCATACACAGAAAGAAAGCCAGGAACGATTTTTTAAAACATTTAACTCCCCAAATTTATTATCAAGGTTACCACAACAAGGTCCGCATAGCAAACTGTTAAAAAGAAATAACTCCACAAAATACACGATACACGTCGTAATAATAATAACTATGACATGTAGCGTTTGGTCAAGGCGATTCTCATTAAATATCGAATTCAAAAAATAATAATAACAGAAAAATCAGAAAGAGATAAGACTATTGGTCTCCTTCTGAAGTCAGAATAACATCGCTCGAATTCACATTACGAATCACAAATGTCGAGGATGTCTCTGAGATACAAATCTGGCCGATTTAGAGGGAGTCTACGTAAGTTATTTTCTATTCCACGATGAGCATTGTCATTATGGAGGTAGGTGACGACCTGGGTGGCTGAAATTCAGAGATTCAGATGCAGCTACCGGCCACGTAGGGGCAACAACAGGAAAACACGCAGGTCCTCGGTCTGAAGATGAACCATGCACCCCCCCCCCTTCCCCCCACACACACACCCGGAGTGTAACGAAGTCAAGAACTGAATAAAACACTTACTCGAGCTCTTCCCCTGAAGATCTCCTGCGGTCTGGCACCCCCCCCCCCCAAAATTCCCATTCATTTTGTAGTTGTTGTTGTGGTTGTGGTTGTGGTTGTTGTTGTCATACGTTGTTCTGTACAGCTGCACAAAGTTAGTTTTTTGTTTGTTTCTTTTTTCCTTTTTTATTCTCTTTCGGCTATGCTAACAAGAAACTTCGGCTTTGTTGATGTCAATGAAGCAGTAACGACACACAGCGTTTACGTAACTAATTACTATCTAGGTTGAAGTTATCACAGAAAACAGCCAGCAGGTGCGCCGTCTTCATCTTGTCAAGCTAACAATACCTTGTCAAAGAAATTTAAGCTCATTACTGCCATCGTTCTGAACGTTTATTTTTCATTATTTTTCCTTCAGGCAAAATTATCACCAAAAAACCACTTCCCTGACACATGAATGAAACAAACGTGACATACCACTAGGCGGTGTCAGAAATTTTACAATCGTCAAATGATGCCAAGTATTTGAGAGCATGAAGTTCACAAACATCCAAGTGTAAACAGATCCCCATCCATCTTCACGTAGTGGCGTATCAACAATTTTCCCATGTTACATGAAACCGTTTCAAAGTTTTGGCGAGAGTGAGAGTTCTCACCTACAGACCAGCATGTGGCAAAAGCCTTTCTGCTTATCATTTCAAAACTGTTAGAGATATGGAAATATGATCACTTTGTGGGAAAGTAGATCTCACCACGACCAGTGCTACGGTAGCTGTAACTCAAAAGCGGCAAATTCATCCATACACCAGTACGTGGGATGGACGACGATATTCTCTTGGTCGGGTCTGAATGTCTTCATGTTTTAGGGGGTCCGCTACTGTCGGCTATTGCATCTCACTTTTCTTGTTTTTATTTTTCTTGTTAATGTTTTTTGTTTGTTAGTAGTAGATTGTTGTTGTTGTTGTTTTTTTTGACCAAGCAGCAGTCTTGTTAGGCCTACTCTTCTCGATTACCAATTGTTAAAGTATCTTTAAAGTGTGCAACGTGCACAAGGGCCCTCCGAGTTTTTCGTTCTTATCCGAGAAGACAAGGTGCTCGATCCCACCTGCCATAAGATCAGGGACAGGAATCTTTCCCCCCCCCCTCCCCCGGTATCCGTAACTTCGGCATGAGAGGCGAGCACCTTGCCCCTAGACAAACATGTCCGCTGAAGGACTTCATGCACATGAAAACAACTTTCAAAGATTTCGTTTGTAGTTCAAGCAAATGTGTGACCATCAATATGCTCATAGTCAAATTCAAAAGTGTTGGTTCCTGCTCAGTAACCATCGTTGTTTATCATTTTAAAAGGTGAAAACTTCGATGTGACGGCAAAATGTTACCCATTATGCTCATGATTATTGATAATGGACTTTGCGTAGACCAATATGTATTTTACGTGACGTTCCTGACTATTAAGAAATCTTAGACTATGCACGTACAAAAACACGGCTCCTACTGTCATAGCCAACATCTTCAAGATCATTATTTGTTTTCCCTGCAAGTTTTTCATTCACTTATCAGGAATTCCCCAGCCTATAAAGTGAAAAAAAAAAGGAGATGAAAAATGGATGGGCAAAGAAAATCGAATGATTTACCACATTTTCAACAGAATAGTAGATCGAAATCAATAATCAGATACAGGAAGAACAAAGGATAAAAGAACGGATGGTATTTAGAAGTGTCACTTCTGGAATTTTATAGCGTAAAGACGCTACATTTCTTTATATTTGTTTCTTATTTTGGTATGTTCATTTCTGCAAGTATTTTATTCAACTTCTATCTTGTGAGTATCATCGAGAAACGGGCGTCCAGAATGTGATTAACTCTGTTTCATTTGCTTCTTCACGTTTTTTTCTCTTTGTTTCGTTCGTGGTCGGTAAGTTCAATCAGAAAGATAATTCTCCATCTCCGTTCACGCTTAAGACAAAAGTGTTCAAGTCAGTATTTTGCCCTGAGGCAAAAAACCATAGTGTGTAAAGCTGAGGTAAAACACACACCTGCTGCCAGTTCGATATAGGCGTGACACCGTGCGTGATACCTAAGAAGCTTGAAGCACGCGAGGGATGTGCGAGGATGGGGCGTCAAGGGGGCGGGGTAGGAGGGGGGGGGTGTATGGACACTGATATGTACGAGGCTGGCGGGGGACGTGGGAAACCATCATGGCAAGAACAACGCCCAGTTTGGCTGCCACTGTTGTGGAGTTTGTTCACCAGTAGCGGCCTGCCGTAAAAAAACAACAACAAAGTGATCTCGTCACTCTGATACCGAAGAGCATTGATCCTATCATCAGAGGTGATTTAAAGCTTTCGTACATGACCATATAAAAGATCTGAAAACTACACTCCTTGGGAAAAATCGGCCTGTTTTTATTGATATCCGACTGACATGTGAGGAAACTCACCGACATGCAGACTAGGGAGTGGGCAGGAACACAGGGAAGTAGACAACCAGGTAACTCGACACGGACATGGGTCATTTCTGGGAATAAATGGCGTCTACTTTCGTGCCCGAAAGGTAAAAAATGGACAGGCTTACAAACAGACGTTTAGATTGTGGACCATTCCGAGGAATGATAATTTTCTACACAATTTACGCAATACTGGCCTTGTCCATAGCATCCGCGCTACTCCGCTACTTTTACGGAAAACACTTTTTGCCTCCGTAATCCTTCTCCACAGCATCCGCTTCCGTCGTGGAAGCAGAGACTGTTTTACTTTTTCATACGTCACTTTCCGCAAAAATAACGGAGTAATACTCGGCGTCAAATAGTTTGACTCTGTACTAGAACGTTAAAGGATTTCTACGTTATTATAATGTCCCTGAATTGCACTGTCTGGACCTTTCACTCATTTCGTGGTCAGTTTCGGTGTCTTCATTTCAGTTCATAATCCGAAGAAAACTCATTAAGGATCTTTGACGAATATGGCCATACGTCCTGCGTTTTTTCCAGTTCAGTCTGGCTTCAGGAATGATGTACGTAGCGCACGCTCGCCGCCAGGAAAAAAAAACCCAGCTTAGACATTATATTTATTACATTGTCGTAACAGTCTGACGTGTGTTTGTAACCTTGACATGAGCATGTCCAACCTCTCTTTTATTCTGTCACATTGCTGGGGTTCGTTCACTGTCACAGACGTTGCGCTGCTTCGAGCTTAAAAATGAATAAATAAATAAATAAATGAAATAAAATAAAATAAAATAAAATAATGAATGAATGAATGAAAGATTTCTTAAGGCCGAAAACAAAAACAACAGACGATTGAAATGTGCACAAAAGACAAGAGGAAGCATCGTAATTTTAACTCGTTACCGAAAGGGACACCATTTGAAAGGTGGCAAAAAAAAAATTCTAAATGTTTGTCAGTACACAAAACGAACATAATGTTTGTACAGTTAGCACTACTGCTACTTGCGTATTGTGTCACATAATTGTTTAGAAGACGACCTCTGGACCTCAGGGATGCAGAGCAAGACCGCCTGCACCATGTACCAGAGTTTGATTTTTAACTGTCGGTGGTTGTGGTAGAACCGGGCCAATCTTTGGAAATGCCAATCTTTTTATACTTCTTTAAAAATTCAAAACAAAACATTTTTATGATGATTTCAAGCAAAATATTTTAACTGAATGCAGATAAATGTCTAATCTTCCATGTTCTAAGTAAATCTCAAATTCCACAGAAAAAGTGGCTCCCTCTGGAAAGATTTTCTCTGGGATTTGGTCTTTCACCTTAAGCCCGGTTTTGCCAGATTCACTCACAATTGGTATGTTTAACTTCGTCTCCCAAAAGTGTAACGTTAACCGCCCCTTTGTGCACGGCGCCTACGCATGCGCATTCCAAAGATTTCCTTGGGGGGGGGGGGGGAGACATGTTGGCTGAGCATACCCACTTGCAAATGAATAGCTATGATCCAAAACGAGTAACTGAAACTCATCGGAGAACGAAACAGATGGCTTTGGAACTTCCGGTAAAAGACAAATCGAATTCAAAATTTCGTAGAAGGAGAGTATGTATGTATAGAGAGGTTTCACTATTGGTCGATTTGCACTGGGAGACACGGGAGTCGCCACGAAACTAATGTTAGCATGGAGCCGAAAGTAGGTAGCTGCGGTAAACAATACCCGCTTACAAAAGGCTCTAAATAGTTTCAATCAGCCCAAAAATATGAACAGACCACAGTAAACAGACAGGTACATTATCTTTAATGACGACGGGCTCTTTCAATTCTTCAATTTCTTGTTTACCGCGGCGACCTACTTTCGCAATTTGGCGGAAGTGAGACCCCTCATCAAATACATACTCTCTGGTAGAAGTACAAATTCTATGACCATCAAGTTTGAGTTTGACGCAAGTGCAACAAACAAATTGTTGACATTAACGAAAAACAAAACAATGCAAACGCTCAAGAATGTTCTATGCGCTGCACTGAACTGTCTATTCCCCCGGTACAAAAAGCAAGTAGATCTACCACGTTTGACCCTAGAAAGTCATGACCTCGTGTCTGTCAAACATCGTGAGCAGTCCTTTGGGGACAAAAATCGATGCAGGGCAATTAAAACTTTAATGAAATACGTGATGTGATCGCAGAGTTAAGGCGGGGCTGGGCCCCCATCGTCGTGCCATACATTTTTACCTGATAGGATAGTCCTCTAGCCTGCGTGAGAGCATGATATAAGATCAATCAGTTAGTGTAGCGTCTCTTCAATAGGAAAATTACCTGGTAACGTTTTCTTTTTTTTTTTTTTTTAAATAAAAGAGTACTTCTACAGCTGAACAGACAAACACAGAGTAAGTTAAAATATTCCTCCAGATATTGTTACCCATACTTTGATTCGGGGTCTGTCCCCTCATCCGTTTTTCCCTTCTCATCCCGCCCATTTAGGTTATCAAAATGCTGCTTTGAACCCCTTTGCTTCCCATGTCAATTTACTTCTTGCCCCCCCCCCTCCCCCCCGATATTGCCTCGCTACAGTTTGTCAATAAACCGCGATCAAAGGTTTAAAAATACACGTCTTAGAGATTTCTCACAATAAAAGAAAATCTCTGACGTAGATGTGTAAAGAATAATTATGGGTCTTTAATGTCGCAAATCAAAGAAACAGGTCACCGAAAACCGGTTAACAATCAGATTCGAATCTGAACACGTTTTTTTTTTTCCCCGATCAAACAGAAGCAGGAGATTCAATTGGCATTTTCTGCTGACATAAAAGCAAACTTTAGAACCGTGTTTACTGAGGCCGGTCAATGGCTATTTAATTTTTCTGGATAGAAAAGTAAATGGCAGTCTCTATATTTACAGCTCTTCTCATATAGTGGGCACGAGAAATAAATAAAACGGACGTTATTTTTGATCTTTGGTTTTTGTCTTTGTTTTTTCCAAGTCCCTTTTGTCTTGGAAAATTAGCCGACAGCTTCGATACAATCCTATCCATTTCATTCCAAATAACACAAATAACAACGTGGAATTAAACAATGAAATCGTGGCATTTTTTTTTTCACTCTCTGGTTTCCTGCAAATAGTTGATGATAAATATAGGAATGCGCGCTGATATTCAAACATTTTCTTCTAGAATCTTCCTGTTTCCCTTGTCATTCACCTGCTCTCGCTTCAATTTATTTTTTCCACGTGTTTTTTTTTTTTTTTTTACATTTCTGTTCATCTTTCCACTTTGATTTCTAAATTTAGTTTGGTCAAGCATCCACTCATTGCCTTTCCAGTTCCTACATACCCATACATTATCATTTGCAGCTTCGTCCGTGCCCTCATTTCAGACTGATCTCACGAGTGGCAGCTGACAATGATCCGACTTGCTCCTTGCTCTCACCCTTTCGTAATCTTCAAGTGGCAATTTCTGCTCTGTATGATCGATTTCCCACACAAAATACCAATTTGATATCTCTTTTTTTTTTTCATACTGCCGCAGTGACACAGTCCTCGACAGTGAATGTAACCCTTTGTCTTTTTTCAAAACACCTTATAGTTAGTAAAGTCTGAGTATTCATGCCCACCCCTCTGGGAGGCAGACACAAAGCTGATTTAGAAAGGTCAAAAGAGAGTAAAGCACAATGATATAATCGTTCATGACGGAAATTAATATCTGAAAAATTAAACAAAATGTTTCAAGTTTATGCATCTGAGACAGCCGCCTTTCTCGTTGACAAACCCTCTGCCTTGTAATGTACCACTCAATTGGAATGTTCACAAAGTTCAAACGTTGGAAATCGCAGATATTTCACATTACTTAGATGTTTGTAGTCTGGGGGCGTTCAGGCCTGCCCTGCAGTAAGCGCCGAGTCTGTGATATTTACGCTTTCATTGATGAACAATTTCACATATATACTGAGTCTCAATACCAGTGCTTTGGCATGGCAACTGAGAACTATATCACTCATAGCAAAGCTGATCCATCTACTTATTGCACGATAAAACATTTTGTTCTCAATTCAATTCGGATTTAAAAAAAGAAAAAGATAATTAAAAAAAAAAAAAAGCTCGTAGTCGTATATCAATGGAAAGACAGCCACGGAAGACTGACCCTCGCTTATAACAAGAATGGGCAAAAACAGAACATCAGCGCGACGTAGGCTTTCATTTATTAGTTTTTATTTATATGTCATTGATTAGATTTTATTCATATTTGGTGGGGGTTGACACAAGTACACAGTTAAATCAACACTGACATCGCCAGGTCAAAAGATACAGGTATCTCAACCTTTTTAACCACAACTCATTCCCCAATAAAACTGGGGAGGATTTTTTTCCTTTTTTTTTTTTTTTTTTCTTTTTTGAATTCAATCCAGATCCACTTTCTAGTCACTCTACACAAAGACGACTATTTTGAACGTTGCAATATTTTCGTGTATTAGCCAGCGCAAATACGCATTATAATAAATTACTGCGCAAATAAAACCCCGATTCGGCCACAAATTACCCCGCGGTAACCTTATTCTATATCAACATTTAGTATTTGTAATCCATCTTATAATATAGTTTTATCTCCACCCCGGTTCCATTCTCTATCAGGGTTTTATACCTTTTTCATCTCACTTCCCCCTCAACCATGGCTCATAGCATGAGAAATTGCCAGTGAATAAACGCCACCACCCCAACAACCTACACAGATCAACAATCATTATCATTTGTGAATGCAAGCATTGTACTGTCATATTCAGTTACTGCGATTCATAAGCAAAGCCTGAATGTGCCGGCGGTTTGGCATCACTGATTTCTTCAATGAGTGCCATTTTCTTTCAAAAAGGGAAACTCGGACAGACTCAGGATGTTTCTTCTGCTAAAACGATAGTTCTTGGGTTTTAAATTATGACAACCGGCAAAACAACAACAACAAAGCTGTGCAGTTGCTTCGTCCAAAGGCACCAAGCAGGTTCCGTTCATTGTGGCATGAAATCTGTAGCTGGACATCAATCGACATCCTGAACGCCTATCTAACTGACGCTGAATATACGGGAATAAAGATTTGATCGACCACGAAAATGGCATATTATGAATCTGCCATTCCCTGACATTTCCCAAAGCTCAGCCCCAAAAGCCAAAATATTGACAACGTGCCTTAATGATAGAGGTGCCTTACTTGCTGAGAATCAACTGAATATTGTTTTTCTCTCCACAACATTCTTCGCCACCCTGATATAATGTGTCTGATTTCTAAAAATGATAAAGAAAACGGACGTATAGGCCCTAAAGTTATAATAAGCTTTCAAGAAACGCAAGTTTTTTCTTCACGGGTTCTTTCTATTTCATTTTTTTCTTCCACGGTGCACAACAAACCTACTACATGCTTGGACTTTCATTTACACTAGTAAAGAGTGTGGGGAAAAATCAATAATAATATTCATTATGCAGTTGCACTTTTAATCTTCCAAATATCGAACATGGTCTAAATAATACATGTAATAGTTTTGATGGTTCGTCCGCGCAAGACTACGTGATATCATTTTGATTTCTTCAGCTTCCTCTTTTCACCGCCCTCCTTTCTTGAAGTAATACAGACTTCGCAGTGAACGACAAGATTTCTCCTACTAAGTATCAGACAAGAGAAGAGCTCTTAAGATCGATCACAGTGCTGAATTAACATTCTACGCAACTGTTATGTACGCTGAATATCATCTCATTGTTATAACACGAGGGCTTTTTTTCTCCTGCATTTTTCCTGTTTATTGTTCAACCAATCGACTCAGCATAACAATGTTATAACCGTTATCGAACTGATGCATCGCAAAATTGAAACATAGAGAGAATAATTATTTTTATTCAGAGACCGTATCGCTAAACGTCTCTTCGCTTCAGTGGTTACCGCTGAGAAATTAAGCCATCCTCTATCTAAATCATTGCTTCTCAAACTTCCAACTTTTGCGATCTACACAACACCACTAACATAACCGCCGTGATCTGCCACGCCCGCCAACGTTACACCACAGACACTACTTTATTGTTACACAAGTTACTGGGACCAACATTAACATGTTTCATATTATATTCAACAAATTTTAATTTAGGACTCTAATAATGATTTTCAAAGCTCAACAAATAAGTAAGGTAGAGGCTTTATGAGCAATGTGGCCAAACAGTTTCACTATAGGATGTGTGTTATGCCAATTTCCGCAAACTTCATTGTAGTCATGTCGTTCTTGTTGCCAATAAGCTGAAATCTAATCCTAGCCTTAATCATAAACCTTCAACTTTCCAAAAGAATTTACTGTGCAAACAAAACCAATTTGGCCAAACGACGCAAAATTAATAATCACGCCGTAAAAATAAGTACAGTTGAGGTAAAAAGATAAATAAATAAAAATAGTACTGCTCATTCGCCACTCATTGCCGGCCGTAGTTCACGTCACACACTTTGAGAATCCCCGCCCTAGACAGTATGGTATTATCATCTTCCTCTCTTTGTAACCTGGGAGATTTGGCAATCACAGCAGTCTTCTGACTCTGAGGGCTGCCGTGACGTAGGTAGACCCAAAAATCAATACACTTTCAAGTTAAAGTGGGCTTTTGTAATAATATCATCGGTTTTCCTTGATAGCTTTCTCCTCCCTCCGCTGTAAAGTGGATGGTGAAAAAAAAAACCAACAACAACAACAAAACAACACTTCTCCAACAAAATCAATGATAAAAAGATATTATTATGAATAACATATTAATCGCGGATGGTGGCCAATGTCAACTTAGTACTTAGCCGCGTTTTAGAAGAACGAATGCAAAGAAAATCTGTACTTTTTCACCACAGTCATGTTAATGCGAGATTAAGTTATTCTTTGTTCATCATCCCCTCGGTGCAAGCTCATTCCATTAGCCAGGCTTTATTCATATTGTGAATCCCCTCGGATACGACAATACCGACATGTTGTAGTTACCTTGTGAACGTTTGTGAATTCATTTCGAATTTCGTTGCGCTAGTTGAAAATAGATTTGTCTGCTTCGTAAGTTTTGGATACGACTTTTAAGTCTCAGGTCCGCGCGTTATGGGGTTAGCTACAGTTTGTGTCGTTCCTTCATTTTCCTAAGGGCATGTAGAAAATTGCATTGACATACAGATACGTCTTACGTGTGTTCCTGCAACGTTTTCTATTAAAAAGTCTTATTTCTGTACCCAGATTCTGTTTCATTGGGTGCCCGGGGGATTAAAAGCGTCTGTATGCTGAGTATTGATGTGGAACCAGATAGATACTAACTGACGGCACTGGAAATGCCAGATCCTTCATCAAAAAACAACAAACTCGGTGGATTATTGGGAAATAGTGAACGGAGGATGTTGAATGCGTTTAATATCATCATCATCATCGTCATGGTGGGCCCTTGTGCGAGGAGGACGTATCTCCACAGTCACCTGTGTGTGCGGGAGATTACTCCCTAGTCCAAGCAAAGATATTAAAAATGATCATAAAACGAGACAGCTCGGGGTTTTGGCGTGCACGAGTTTCGCGGTGCCGTCTAGTGGTGTAAGCGTGAGAGATGTAAACAACGGCATTTTTTACAAAACCGATTAGAGAAAATGCCGAGTTTTGTTCACTGTTCAGCTATCACTAGTATCACCCTAGACCTTGCTGGAAGTCGCTTACTTTGTAATTATAAAGTAATTCGTTATAGGAAACCTCTGGCCATTTTTTTTTTGTCCTTTTTAAATATGGTAACAATGCCACAATCGTTTTTTTTTTAAATTAATTTACCATCATACCGAAGACAGATTTGGTATATTTTTAGAATACCATGGGATCGAGGCTGGATTCTTCGTTCATGAAGTAACCTGCGCGCGCCCTGTCTCCCAGTGACAAATGCAGTTAAGAAAGTAAACAATTTAGGAACTATGAAGGGTTTTGAAAACGATTAAGAACTTTCCTTTGACAATAACAGACTAACCTTGGATTTTCCCTCTTCTCGCTCTCCCTCCTCTTCTTTTTCTTCTACAAATTCACGAAAAATACACCATCGTCGATAAACACATCAGGGACGCATGGCAGTACAAGCACTCGCAGTTGAGTGCCAAACGCTGTCGGTAGGCTAAAAATAACTTGTCGCGAGAGAGGGCGGGGAAGCCGCACGCATATTACTAGATCTATGCCTATGCCACCTATTTCTCCCTCTTGTTCCTTCCTTCATCCGCCCTTTTTTGCTTTGTTTTATAGAAAAATCCATTATCAATTAGATACTACATATTCTAAAAATATTTTGAACGTGAAACTGCCTCTGGAAGCGAAACAGGTCGGTGTTGTCTTATTTTCTATGTAAATCGATTGTACGAAGCGCTGGCTCTGCGCGCCTAGAGTGGGCGGTGCCCGGGAGCGGATATAAACCGTATTTTCAGAGGCCGGAAGAAGGGAGTGTCTGATCTTATCAATCTAGTATCTTTGGTCCAAGTTGGGACTTGCAAAGTCACGAGCGCACAGGGGACCGGATGTCTCCTGTTGTCGAGGGGATGGAACCCCCCCCCCCCCCACGTTTTAAATAAGCACTTAGACATCTACTAACACAGAACACAACAAAGTCAGTAGGTTATCGGAAAATAAATGAACATGTGAAAAAAGACAGGGAAATGGAGAGAACGTCTGACACAAGTATCAATATACTTGAAAAAAAAAAATTACACAACTCATATTAAGGTTAACAGTCTCAGTACAAGCATTGGTTTGACCCACCAGCACTCAGAGACTGCACTTATTCTTGATCTGCATGTCAACAAGATATTGCAATTGCAATTCAAACTTCGCTTAGTTCACAAATTACCCAACATATGACGTTTTGTGTACTGTATTAACTTTGTTCTCTCGTCACATTTATCTCATTATCTCATTTTTTGTGTGTGTGTGCACACTCTTTATTCCTCATTATCCTCTTTCAGCCTGTGTTCTAACGATTTCTGTGTTGCATAATCCTCTCTCTGTCTCTGTCTCTCTCTCTCCTCTCTCGCTCCTGTTCTTTCTGTCTCTCTTTTTTCTCTCTCTCCTTCTCTCTCTATCTCCCCCCCCCCCCCCTCTGCCTTTCTTCATGTTTCTGTCGCCCTTTAGATTCTCACAATCTCAGTTTGGAAGAGAATCACTATTCCACGGTTATGTGGATCACACTACTGCATCAGCTGGTTCCTATCAAAGTCAATACTGTCGCGATGTGGGTTAGATGGGGAGAATTCGACTGACACTCTTTCGAGGTCCGCTCCCACAATCGACGAACACACAAAAAAAATACTTGCACTCTAAAAACTAAATAAATCAATTGCCTTGATTTTTAGCAGAACTGTAGGGCAGTTTAATTATAGGAATTAATGTAACAAATATAATTATAAATATAAATATCAATTCAAAGGCAACTGAATCTAACTAATGAAACTACAGCTTTCTATAAAGACTAACTTATTCACTCTAACTACTTGCAGGTCATATGAGTTATATGCCAAATAGAATCCGCGCACGTGGCGGCGGATATAACAGTTTAAATTCTATTAATTCAATGAGACATGTTATGATATGGACATTTCCTCTAGACACGCCATGGAGAATGCTTGTACATCCATGCGTTGTCTGGCGGTAGCTCTGAAACTGTCTTCAAAAGTAAGTAGAACGGTTCACTTTCATCATTACAAATTAGTATGAACTCTCACCATTAGGCCCTCACTGGGAGTGAGAGCGCTGGATGTAAACGCTGTGGGTTCATATCAAACCAAGTAGCTTAGGCTCTGGAGCTTTAAATCATGGCGCTCCTCACAATATGGACTGCTCAACTGCGTCTCTATGTCTCTCATCTGGCTGAGGACTATCGCCGTCCACCTCGTAAATGGATTGTCTACATGTGGCCACTATCTAAGCTCTGCACGGGTTTAAATACTAAAGCTATGTCTCGACCTTCCGTCCAGATTCATACATTTGATTGGTGCAGTCGCTTCAGCTCAGCCTGCAATATTAATTTATGCTTGTCATGGCCTTGCGCCAAAATCAAGGTCAATTTTACGGTCTAGACAAAATTTAAAATGCGAAACATTAACTACTAAAATCTTCAAACCCCGTGCTTTCTACTCTTATGCACGAATTTCCGAACGCCAACTAATATATATATGGCCTTTAGCGTCTTTACAGACGGTCTTAGCAGCTAGAATATTCACTTCCATTTTGACTGACAGCTTCTCTCGTGGCTTATTCTACCAATGTTTGACCCGAGAGTGCGATGGCAGTGATTGCAGGTCAGTCTTTTGGGTTCACTTTGGCGAGTGTTTTCATTCCGCCTCTGTCGTTTTGTCAGGTATGTTTCTTTTGCCTTGAAGTCTATTGCGAGCGTGCCACTGCGCAATTTTTGTCTCCATCTGCTTCGATCATTTGCAAGGTTCTCCCATTCATTGGGGTCGATGTTGAATGCTTTCATCGTGACCTTGCAAGTGTCTTTGAATCGCAGATGTGGCCTACCTCTGGGTCGGTTGCCAGTAGCAAGTTCCCCGTAGAGAATTTGTCTGGGGGAATTCCACTTGTTTGACAAATGATCGCATCCCCAGACAACGCCAACTAAGCGTCTAAATAAACTACCTTTACTCGCCCCTTATCTATGTTAATCAAAATCACGGGGTCGAGAACTGCTCTGTCATTCCTAGCTATACATTTATTCTATCTCGCCCCTCCTTCTCTCCATCCATCAGAAAAAAGGTGTTTCAAAACAAACTGTTCACGAGAACAGCTCAAGGACAAATTTCGCTGGTTATAATCAACAAGATCGTAAAAATTAACTCACTGACGTCGTGACCTAGCACGGCATTTATGGTCCTAATGTGATCATGACAAATACTATAGCGTCCCGAGATGGGAAAGAACGAAAACTAACTGGAAAACACTTTCACAGAATCTCATAACTGAAGAAGTTAGTTCAAGAACGAGGTAAAGTCACATTTTGCTAAAAACAGAACTGCGAATATCAGTGGACCTAGATAAAACGGGTTATCTATTTATCATTCTATCCTTAACCGGCGCTGGGAAAGTTTGCTTTGAAGTGGGCCCCACCAATACAAGGACAAGGTGAAGTCAAAAGGTTGTTTTTTTTCTTTTTGAAACGACTCAAAATGTGACTTAACCCTGGTCTTGAATTTTCCTCTTCAATTATGTTATGGTCTTAATGTCTTTAAGTTTAAAGCTTTTTCAATTCTTCACCTGCATCACTGTCAAGTAACAACAGCCACGATGAGAGAGTGCGTGAGGTAAAGAGAGAAAGGACAGACTGTGGAAAAACATAGTGGGGGGGGGGGAGAGGAAAGAATGCGTGACGTAAACAGAGGAGATGGGTAGAGTGCAAAAGTGGAAGAGAGAAATGTGATGGAAAGAGCACGGAGCCATCATGAATATTTTGCTTATCAGCGCGTCGTGCTTGGGGATCCTTTGAATTACACGTCCTATGTGATAAAACCGCGCTGCCTAATTCCCGCACTCGGTTTGACATGGACCAGAATCCATCACATGGTATCCTTGTGATGTCTGATTTCTGAGTGCCGAATGATCTACTGTTCAATAATTTCTCACCGCATGATCCCTACATCCCTGACTTTAAACTTTCCACCAAGTCCTCAAGTGCATTCTCGGCCCGTTTCATCTCTTACTTCGTTGTCTAATGCATGAAAAAGATGTACCCCACCCCCCCCCCCCAAGATGTCTGTTAAGCTAGGTTTTCATGTGTACGGCAAAGGCAACGGAAACGTTAAAAATCCATCAAGTAGTGAAAACAAAGAGTGTTTCTATGTGTCCAGAAACGGCATTTCCATATAAAGAAAACATTCTCTCTATTTCACATCTTGGTGGGTTTTTGATGTTTCCATTGCCATTTCCGTTTCCGTCCACATGAAAACCCAACTTAAGCCCTCCAGAGTAAACAACACTGTCAATTAGCGTTCAAAGGATTCAATCCTCATTCTTAACACTGCCTCATTTCATTTGAAAGATTTAATTTCAGAATTCCACTTGTTTGACAATCTTCCTGCACTCCGAGAACCCTGTTCTTCCTAAAAACACAGGAAATTATCTTCTTTATTCCAAAGAGGCTGTTTTTTTTAGCAGTCCCTATACAGCTCTGGCGGAGCCCGAACAAAGAATCTGGAAATTAACCAGTAGGGAGCAATCAAAAGTGAAATCAAACTCGCATAGATTAAGTCTGGTCGTTTATAATTTACGAACCCGAAAATTTCCTGTTTATCTGGAAAGTGATCACGAGAGAAGGAAGTGTACTCTTTACTTAGACACGGTAACAATGTTAGCATCCGCAACGTAAAAGGAACAACTTTTGAAGCTGTTATAACAGGCGAAAAATCCAGTGAAATTCACGACCTTCAAATTCTATTCTTCCCGAAGATCCAGAGGCGAGGGGTTTTCAGGTTCACAAAAGAGTTATGGTCCAGAATAGGCAATTTCACCATTTTTAACATAACGTCATTTGAAGTCACACAACTCTGGCAATTGTCTATATAATAATCTTTTGCCTTATCCTGGTGTCTACTTCAATATTCATTTACTTAAACAAGGGTTTTCGTTTGTTTGTTTGTTTTGTTTTGTGTTGGTTTTTTTTTCTGGGTCTTAATTACCTCAATATTCGGGCGGAAATGGGCATAAGAGAAAACAGTTTGTTTTTTAAAAAGAAATGATGTTAAGCTTAATCAATGTCATTTTACTATCACCAACAATAGCGTCATTTGAATAAAAACACTCTTTACTTACATCACCCAACCCAATGAACATGTGATGATACAGCGTGTGTCTTGTCCAAAGCATCAGCTCCACTTTTTTTATAATGATTTATGAAACAATAAAACGCTCTTTGCCTCTGTATATTTGTCCACAGCATCCGCTCCGCTAGTTTTATAATGACGTATGAAAAAACCAAACACTCTTTCCTTCTGTATACCTTCCTACAGCAAGCTCCGCTCCTGACGGCTATAGAGGCAAAAGAGTTTTACTTTTTGTTACGCCATTTTCCGTATAAATAACGGTGCGGATGCTGTGGACAAGTATAATTATTTTCCCTGGACATACTCAAATAGTCTTTTTAATACTTGTTCTTTTAAATTCGTGACTTTAAATAGCCGACATTTATTTCTACAGCTAGACAATGAGATCTAGTGCACTTTCGCAACATTCCATGACACAGGGAGATTGAGTCGAACAGAGGAGAGAAAGTAACGCAAAACTGTTTTGGAATCACTAGAAAGGCAATGTCTTAAAAGTTCAACAGCCAATTATCTATATTTAGACAATATAATTAATGGGCGATGCATTTCAGACGTGTGATTTCCATTATGAAGTGCGAAGGCTGAAATCTCAGAATGCGTTCAGGGCTGACGTCACCTCAATCCTGGTCTTAATCAATTTCACCTGTGTTTGCGGGTCTCATACATCACTGCAAAAATTGCCATCTCTCGGGCTTCGGGCCATAATGTGCTTGATATGCCACAGTTTAGGGCAAGCTCGGGAGAAGTGACATTTTCCTGCCCGATAACGTTTTCAAGCCCTCTATCCCCTAAAGAAAAAAGTTTAAAATGTGCCGCATCCAATGCAGCACATGGTTGCACAAGTTTTTTGTTTTTGTTGTTGTTTTTTTTTTAAAACAAAATAATAATGAAATGTTTGGCCAAAGTGATACGGTAAAAAAAAAAAAAGGGATAACGTATTGACTTGTTGGTTTTTTAAAATTTTTATAATGAATCGAACACAACAGAATCAACAATGTAGGGGGAATAAAATAACGGAAAATCTGCAAAGTAGCAGCAAAGCTTGGAACAAGGTTAAAATACGGCAAAAAAAAAAAAGAGAAAGGTTGTATTTTACAAAAGCCCACGTAAGAACAATGAAACTTTTCTTTACTGTTTCCTACTTGGCGCTTTGCAACCTGTAATTTTTTGTTGTTTTTTTTTGTTGCCATAATTATTTGGATTGAATCAATAAAATTTGCTGGGTTTCGAAGCCCAAGCACTGGCCCATATCAGCAGTCTCAAGGGATGTTCATAAATGATGTCGTTACACAGTGAACTGACATCAATTCAATTTATATACTTAGTTTTATTGCCCAGCTCATTTTACCTGAATCCAAAAGTTGCCCCACATTTAACACCAGGACAAGTGATTTGAGTCAGAATCCGGGCTTTTCTGGGGGGGGGGGGGGGGATCGAATGGATGGAAGTTATGTGATGGTTACTTGGTCGTCACAGAACTGGCTCTTCTCCGAATGTTTAAAAATATTATTCGTAAAATGGCGACAACATTGCGTAAAGGCCTAAAGGTCTTAAAGGCTATGGTAAGGCAAATGAAATTAGTACGGCATCCTTTACCATCGACCAAAAGAAAGGTTATCTACTCTCTATAAGAAAAACAAAGTCATCGCCCTGTAGGTTTCTTGAAATAACCATCTCCATCTTGTTCGAGAATAAAGTCATTTCCTTTCTTTAGAAAGTTCTGTTTGACTAATGGAGAGATTAGACAACTAAAAGACAGTGAATTTAGGCGGTCAAATTTAATTCTGATGTATTTTTTTTCTTTTGCTCCAATAGTACGAGCGATGAAAAGGGCACTGAAGGGGGGCACAGACATCTCAAATTTCAGCGAACAACAAGGAACACTTGCAGAAAGTTTTCATATTCCGTGAAATATTCGATTTTCTGCTCATCCATTTCTCTTCAAAACAGGCACAGAGCAGCGCGAAAAGGAGATTGTGTCGCCATGGATCTAGGCTCAGATCAATGGTTCTCAAGGTGGGGGCATGGCAATATTTTGGTGGGTCGGGGGACTTCACAATGGGGGCATGGGGATTTTTCACTGAAATATGTGACTGGGACTTGAATAAAGTTTTAATTAAAATTTCGTGTGAATATACGCATACTTATTGAACATATAAATATTTTTCAAATCTTTTTCTATGTAATATATACATTGCAAAGTTGTGTAAAATCAGAGGACAACATTACATCACAAGTACATACCTCGAAAAATATTTAACCTTTTGGAATGAAACTTATACATAATGAAATTAGGAATGAGAGAACCATTTTCAGGACAAAACCTCAAAATCTGCAAAATGTCGCATATGACAACATGGCAAATAGGCCTACCCCTCCATATACTTGTTTACAACAACAACAACAAAAATAATCATGAAATTACACTGCATAGAATTTGAAGGTTTTACTACTACTGCTATTATTTATTAACTGAAGTATGGGGAAAAGCTCTTTCAAATGCCGTAAAAAATCTCATTTGTTAGTATAGATCTTCTAAGATATTTATATCCAAAATACGTGTCTACCAGACAGAAACATCGCAACAAGTCGTTATGGCCTGCAATAAAGATCCCCGGCGAGGAAATACTCTGTAAATGAGCTCCTTGTGTTGGGTTTTGGTTTCGTTTTAGTAGTGAAAAAAGTACAAATGTTTCTGCTCCACAGCACTGAAACTCATTGATTCTGTCCAGAAAGTCCGTACAGTATGTCTCACTTTGTAGATTGATGGAATTTAGTGAATGGGGAGGACGGTATCATGGGATTTGAGCAGCCCCAGGGCTTGATAACGACTGGTATCACAACCACGACCTGCAATAATACGCCATTTAATGGGGGCTTCATCAATGTTCTTCATAGCATTCGCGTGGCAAGTTTCCGATTACTGGAGGCTTTCCAGCGTCTCTTCATGGCCACCACCTTTAACAGATACAGATACGAAAAATAATAATGCAGATTTTTCGCTCCTGGTTTTTTAACCAGGCCAGATCTACCCAGACATCCATTTACAAAATTAATGTTTTTTTCAGCACCATCATTGACGCGATAATCAATGTAACAGCCAAGAAAGAATACTTTGTTATGTGACATCAACGAGTCGAGTATACAGTCATCAAGAAGATTTACGTACTAACTACTATGCGAGTTGTTAAAGTCCAATAGAACGGCTGCGATGAAAATAATGATGGTAGGGAGAATACACAAACCATTATTAAAAACTCTACTAACTGTAACATCCTCGGAAGGTGGGGGAAAACAATCAAACACGTTCTAATGTTGCATACACACCCTTCACCCCTCTTCCTCCCCCCTCTTCACTTCCTTTTCTTGGGAAGGGCTTATCTGGGCCACGTAGTCGTAATAAACAAGATAAGATTTTCGCTGTCAACTTTTGGAAATAATTATTGTCTCCAACGAAGGTTTGAAGTCTTTATTCTGGGAGGATCACTGCCCTTGGCATTTATGCCTCCCTTTTCTTGTATTTGGTTATCTTTTCTTGTGTTTCCTCTGTTCCTTCCTATCTCTTGCTTTTCTTCTGACAAGAAGACTTCTGTCTTCTGCCTTGTCGCCAACGAAAACGTTGTTGTGGCGAACTGGCTAAAATTAATCCTTGTCCTAACTTTAACCCCAAAACTCTCTTAAAAAAAAAAAAAGCAGTGTGCAAACAAAACACAATTTAACCACATGGCGCAAATAATACATTTAGAAAAACTGGTTCTTTTTCCTCTTCTTTTCTCTACATGGTTAATTATTATTGTGTCACCATTTTTGCTTCCAGTAACTGAGACAGGTCAAGTATTAATGCAGGTTGAACAGGCAGACGCGTCCTCATTTAACCTGTATTATACAGGGAAAACAGGATTCCAGTTAGCATGGAGTAAAATAGTTCAATAATATGAAAATCGTGAGTGAAAATCTCTTGTTCAAAATTAGGAGGGCCAGAGAAGGAAAGTTAAAAAAAGAATATCACTTGGCCTATTATTCCTTACATAAGCAAGAATAGAACAGACAAGATGTCCTAGGAAATGGAAAACATGTCATTCCCAAGGATTATGAATAAGTCTGGCGTCGGATTGTTAAAAGCAAAAGAAATTATTGAAGATACATATGGGGAAAGATAACATACTTGGCTAATAACAAACTGTGTAAATTACACGACAAATAAATGCCCTGTCCTTGTCCATTATCTGCCCTCGTTATTCACAGATGGTATATCATTCATTTCTTCAGCTTTCTACATGATGCTGATTTTCATTCCTGTTTTAGCCTAATTTAGGCATAGACAAAGTATAGAGAGACGCCCTCACGTACCAGTAAATATATTATACCAAAGTAGTATTTTCTGCACCATTTTCCTGTTGTACTATAAGCTGAATGGACAGCGTTGCACTATTCAGATTGAGAACGATTTTATTCTTTCACGACTGTACATTTAATTTCACGCTTTTATTTTCGGGCTGGTAAACAACCAGTTCCTCGGAAGTTGGATTTTGAAGAAAGCACGTTGGCACAATATGGGCCATATTGTGCTAGGAAGAAGTAAGACGATAGATAGAATATAGCATAATGACAGGACAGACTGGGACCCTACTGCGACCTACACTAATCCCTCAGAGAAATGAAAAAAAAATGCAAAATACCGGTACCGGTATTCAAAGTCACGGACTTTCTTTTTTCACGCACCAGGCAATTTAACTTTATTATTTCAGTGGCTACAGGTATTCTCTGCTCGTGAGATCGTAATAATTATGCTCACGGCCCTCTTAACAGACTTAATTTTCTTGTTTGTAAATTATCGTTTGTGTCTAGCTCTATGTCTTGCAGTTAATCAATCCGGGTACAACTGTTTGACAGAAACGTTTGGATGAGTCTATTTATACCAAAAAGCTCGTGTCTCCCGGCACAGCGGCCATCTCCAACTGATAACCTGATTTTAAGAAAACTCCGTGCTTCATGGAGTAAGTTTGTCCATGCGTTCAGTGTCTAGAAAAACATCCCAAGTCATAAAGTTCAAAATATGGCAAAATGAGGTCATATGCAGCAAAGCATCGCGTGAGAAATAATACTGAAACGATACAATAAACCGGAAAGAAAAAGGGAAGACAATGATTTACAAACAGCTTTTTTTTGTTGTTGTTTTTTTTTGTTTCCATATTTTGAAATTAATGACTTGGGATCCCACAAACCTTGCTGCGATCTCACAATTTTTCTGTGGTTTTTATATTTCGTCATTGTTTTGTATCTTTGGGCCCGGGATTATTCCATTTACACTGCACTTGTTATCATTGGTACACAAGAAGAAAATATTGAAACTGATACTGATTCCTCGCTATTGTTGCTCGACATAATATATTATAATAATTTGTACAGTACAATGATCATGTCTTTCAAACTAATCATAGAATACAGTGACCCGATGGATTCAAACAATGCCAACAGCTCGACACGGAATATTTTTGTCATTTACACACTGAAAAAAAAACACACACCAAAAGTCTAGTACTTTGTGTGGCTCAAATAGTGTAGAGTCTAACTGTTTAAATAGCATTTCAGTACCGCCAATGACAACGTGATCCCACACACGTTAAATTGGACTTTCCTGTATACAGAAACAGATTTTATAATGCGATATATGGTCGTTGTTTAGAAGTTCAAGCTGGGTTTTCATGTGTGCGGAAACGGAAACGGCAACAGAAACGTCACAAACCCTTCAACTAATAAAGTTGAAAGAATATTTTCGTGCGTACACATGGAAATACTCTTTCTTTTTACTACTTAATGGATTTTTAACTTTCCCTTGCCGTTTCCGTTTCCGCACACATGAAAACCCAGCTTGAACTTCTAAACAACGACCATATATCGCATTATAAAATCTGTTAAAACTTTATCACCCACAGGTCAAGACAAAACAGCGACAGCAATAACTGAAATTAATAATTGTGTCCATTGTGGATTAAAGTGCAAATCTGAAGTTGTGTCCTTTAGTGAGTAAGAACAGTTAGCTTTTCCAAATATAATACGAAATGATATTTCTGGCAATCTCAGCCAGGCGAATGTTTTGTTTAACCAAAGAGCATGTTTTTCCCTTTTCTGGTTAATGTCGTCGGGCATCATCTTCAGCCACATGCCCTAATCTTGTGCCATTTTGTTAAATGAACGTATGCCTAATAATTACTGAGCCGGCTGATTACACAGAAAAGTCGAGCGACATGATTGCCATTTAGCCAGGTAGCCGTACAGAGAGAGCAGACTACACGAGTTTATGCTGTCCTTTTAAAGGCACAAAAGCTATGATGTCCGCGAATTATCTCTTGACCAGACAAAATGACCAGTACCCAATCATTATTGTACACCATGCATGGACAGAATGCCATTCTTCTATCAGAAAAATACAACGGAGACAGACAGCGATGATTCCAGAGCCTTGTAACGGCTCTTGTTTCCATCAGGTGGTTATAACAGTCAACTAGGCACGGTTACCATCAGTTGTCAGTATAATGGTTTTGCCTCTTCAGCACCTTAGCCCAGCGAATCTGTATAGGTATGGGCTATTGTTTTGGACATTGGAACATTGACAGGTAATTTTTCTCTCATGGTATTGACCAAAGGTTACGATACTATGCAATTATATTGTTGTTGTCGCTGGTGTCGACCCTGCTGTACTTTCACGTAGCAATTTATTGGTCCACTTCAACACGTGACCTTTCATGATGTTTATTTTTCACTTGTAGAGCAGTACCAATGCCAGTGCATGTTTTTCCCTCTTGTTACTACTGGTAAGGAAATTACGCTAATTTATTGCTGTGCTTCGACCCAAAAAAAACGTATGAGTGAGGTTTGATTTCGAGAAAATGTAGTGTTTGTTGCTGTCATAGATGTCATATAGGTGGTTGACCCTAAGGGCGTTGCCGGTGTGGTCATACTTGTGGTATCAGCGATAATGATGTGCCTGTTGTCGTTAGAGGTACAAACAAGAGCGCTATTGTTTTGTTGTTGTTGATGGTGTTTCAACGCTGTTTTGATGTTAGATCTTTACCCATTCTGTTCTTATTTTCACTAAATATTATCATCGCAGTTAGTGCAGTGTGGTGAGGTCCTGTGAAAGCCCTAATGTTGTAGAAAACATACTCATTGATGTCATCAAACCATAATATTGACGGTATAAATGGCGCTTCTGTTGATTCTCGCGATCTCAGTTCCTGTTCGTTCTATCTCTATTTTCGGAAACAACTGGAGATCATTTAGTCTGTGGAAGAGGCATATCAAAATGCACACTCTGACACTTGTTTCAAATGCACTGTGGGCACCTAACAAGCTGTTTCACAGTCCTGATTTATTCTAACTCCTTGTCATAATACTAAAGCTGTAAACACTTAACGTCGAATTTCTCATTTGTGCAAAAAATGGAGTTGGAAGAAGAACTAAGGTGCTGGAGGAAGAATATAACTGCTGGCGTTTGTCTTTAAGCATTCTTATATTTCTGTCTTGTTCTGCTGGTTTCTGATACAACTTGTACGGGACTGGGGATAAGAGAGAAGTACATTATGGATATCTGGTCGGCGGAGATGATAAAGCGATGACAGAAATGAAGAATGAGACGGAAGACATACAAATATGATAATTATGACACTGTTGGAAATGAAGAAGAGAAAGCAGACACACGAACACGATACGGCAATAACGGAAAAGAAGGAGATTGCCGGTATTCATAGTGTATGGTGTGTGTTATGATGATGTTGGAAATGACGACGGACATGGCGGATCTACAGATACGATTAGACAGGGGATGACGGAAATGAAGTGGAGATAGCTCATACATGTAAAAGGATATGATATCGAGGATAGTATGGAAAACTGAATTACTTTCTTTGTCTGCCTTAGTTACAGTCATGTTAAAAACTATTATTTAACCCTCAGTTTTCAGAATTTAACCTCCAACTTATAATACAACCTGCGGGATGCCTTTGGGCTAGACTCGTGCATGCCAAACATCTCAACTTTTAAACAAAACAGAATAACGCCAGTTTACCGAGCGGCCGCCGACGGTGGAAACGGAAGGAGGAATATGGAAGATATGATTATTGTGACAACGATAGAAATGAAGGAGATAAAACATAATTATAAATGGACAAGATATAACGATGGTGGAACTGAAGGCGCAGATAGATAACGGTTAAGCGAATGCATGACTGTGATGAAAATAAAGAGGGGGAGAAATTATAATTGGAATGATACGGCCATGTACATCACGAGTCTCACCTTTCCAGTCATCGTTGCAGGCACATGCCGGGTGGGTGTTGTTCCCATGTAGACATTGTCCCCTCCCGCTGCACAGAGCTTTGCCACAGGCTGCAGAGTTAAGTTCACAGTTCTGACCCCAGTAACCTGGCCGGCAAGTGCAGAAATATCCAGATGTGGTCATGGTGCATTGACCCTGGACGCATGGAGCCGTGGAGCACCACAGACTCTGACAAAATAGCCCTGAAGGATTATTGAAAATAACGAAGTGAAACAACAACCACAAAAAAGACTGATCTGACTGCTTGCGATAAGAAGCCAAAATATTTGGTTTTGTTTGCACTTTTTTCTTTTTCTTTTAGAAAGTTTCTGGATTAAGAACGATGATTGATGTTATAATTGGCGAGTTGACTAAAACAACTCTTGTGAGCTGGCCATACTATTTTTGGAAACTGGCCACAAATTAGTAATAGCAATAAAATAAAAAAAAACAACAACTTCTGCCAGTTTACACACGGCTAAAGGCTCCAAGTATCCAATACCAAATAATGACTTTTATAACAATGGTATCACGACTACCAATGCTACTTCCACTACTACTACGAATAATAATATTTCAGTTTCATAAAATAATTCCAAAGAGAAAAATAGACAAGAATGTAATTTCGTATTGAAGGAAACTCGACATAACTATGATTCGAAATGTTGGTGTTTTATATCAATTTTGTTCTTCTTACTACACAATATTGTTTTGTCCGGAGCTATCTGGGCAATGTGGACTAAAGTCTCACATTAGGATTTTCAGTACCAACTTGTGGCCTGTTTCTGTGAACGTTATTGTAGCCATATCGAAGACGAAAAAGACTCCTATGGCCTCCTAGCTAAGGCCTACCTCAGCCATAACCCTAACCTTATAGTTTGCCAAACAAATTTACTGTGAAAATAAAACCCAATTTGACCACATGGCGCATATTGTAACTGGTTGAATTTCAAAACGATAAGACATTTTGTATAGTGAAGTGATAATAAAAAAAATTAATAGCTCTTATACTTCGTCTAGATTGGACCATATCAGCAGTGACATGTCTTGTGAGACGTTTGTAAAAAGTAAATTAATACAGTGCTAGAATTCGGCGTAATGCTCAACAGGTTTCAGTTTGGGGTACAACAATCCTCACAGATCCCAAACAATTTCAGAATCATTGTTTTCTGGCTTTTAAATTTCATTGATTTGTATTTTTCACTTTAAGTACCCTAATATGAAATAAGTAAAGGACACAATGTTTTATGTTTTCAATTTTTTTGTGGCGACCCAAGGTCGTGTTTTGGTACATACGCTTGTGAGACTTTCTGGTGTAACACTTTAACGAGGAGCCAGTAAGTTTTATATTAGAACTTACAGCTTCGCCACGACTTAGTCTGGCATTGACCATACTCTGTGATGATTAAGGGTTAGTTCTTATAGTTTAAAACCGCTCCCGACTAGTTCCTCCATCTTGAAGCTTTGTTCATACACAGGAATGCCATCACTCTGCCATTCGCAGAATGCGCGTATTACATGAAAGCATTTACACAATCGTTACTTCACACGAAATGATATAGAACCTGTTGAGACTATTGTCTCTAGCATGGGTGGGGATATCGTACTAATTGTGCTGCTTGTTTCAGCTCAGAGAGAACACTGACTGTAACAGATCATTACTACCCAAGGTCATCTGAGATTTTAAATTTAAAGCTGAAATGCTTTTCCGGATTTCTACGAAGCTTATCTTTGCCCTTCTCGCCCCAGAACATCAAACAAACTCAACTGCTGCTGCGGGTTCATGTACGAAAAACATGATCAAAGCTTCGAACCAAAATTATATTCAAAAAAAAGAAAAACATCTTTCATTTTGTCTATCCATGATCTGATACAAGCTCCAGTAGGTTGGTTAAAATAAACACTCGCTTAGCCTTGTAAGGACCAAATGACAAATCACCGTTAATTTTCGCCATCTTTGACTTAGAATTTGAACTAAGATCAAACTGGCTAAGAAAAAAAAAACATACCACAGTTTCATTGTGCAAAAAGAGAGAAAAAAATTCAGCAGGTTTCAACCTAAAAGAAGTAACAGAAAAAAGTGTGTAGCTCAGTGACCCCAACAGATGCCGTTACAGGTAAAGAATCTCTGAGAAGTTCACGCGTTTTCTTCCTCCGACTCTGATAGGATTTTGTAGCTCGATCCTTTGTGATTGTCAGAAATTGCTGCAAGTCTTTTCCATATTTGAGTACCACCCTAGGACATGCCAGGAGCCGCTGAAGACAAGAGGCTTTCTTTCAAAAGAATTGCTGTCTCGTAAGCCTGCGGTAAAACATACAACTGATCGTTTATCTGATCGTTACCCCAGTGTTAAAATTTGTCGCCAGCGAAAGCGTGGTGCAGCTGATGGTGCTGGCATGAAAGCAAGGCAGAAATAGGACAATCAGACATTAAGAGAGAATCTAAATGGCGCAAGCACTAAGACGGTAGTTTGATCAACATTACTGATCACAGTAAATATGAGAATAGTAATTTGACTCGTTATTATTTTCTTTGGAAACATTTTTATCGGCAGAATTTATAACAGTGGTGACGGTGCCACTCTCTTGCCGTGTGGAAGCCTGCTACCTCAAAGCTTCTTATATGAGGATTGGAAACTAACAGACATGCTCACCTGTATAGCGTGGCTTACAGTCACAGGTTGCAGTGACGTCATCAATCTGACGACACACACCGCCATTGAAACACGTGGTATCTTCGCAACTGTCGAAGTAGGCGTGATGTAAGCGGCTTGTTTTATTAATATAATCAGGATCTGAAACCAAGCAAAGCAGAGATTTATGGAAATGCCAGCAGGTATATGCCCGCTAGGATTGACTCGGTTTTGTTTTCTTCCACTGTGCCAGTGTATGAGTGTGTGGGCGAGGATGTGTTTGGGTGTTTTTCAGCTACAGCCCACGTATTAGGGGTGAACCTGATCAAGGCTGGTGTAGGCACCAAACTGGTGGCTCACGGCCCAATTATTAGGCATCACACTAAAATAGTTCTTACTGCTAACACCCCGGCGGTATGGGCAGTGAGTAGTGTTTTAGTGTCATGCATGATAATTATTTTAGGTGGCGAGTCACCAGTCTGGCGCCTACACCAGCTTTGGTCTGTTTCACCCCTAAGCTTGTGTTGATACGTTGGGCAGCATAAGCCTATTAATCAGGCACACCTCCAATGTCTGTTAAAAGAATTTATGACGTGTACTGAAAATAAACGTCAATAGCATTGAAACATAACAAACGCCTACTACTAGGGGCGTCTAGGGGATAAGAAGATGGTACAAGCACAGAGGATATTAAGAGATGCCATTGTGATTACAGTGGGCAAGATCCTAAGAAAAAGAAGAATGAAAGAATGATGGTAGAGAAAAAAAACACAACATATCTCCCCCCCCCCCCCTTCCCCCCACAAGAACTACAGACATTCGGAGTAGGGGGGAAGAGCGGATTAGCTCTTGGCAGTTAAGTTTTTGTTTTCTATATAGAGCGTATTTGCAAATTTAATCAATTCTTAACGCCGGATTAAATCTAAACAAAAAATCTTACATAAATAATATTTGTGGCGCTCTCGGGGCGTACTTCACTTCTGCCCTAAAGGTCTTCACGTGTAATGGCGGACACACACACAAATTCTTACCCTCTACAATTCGAGCCTTCAGGTGTATTTTGACCTCAGATTCTCGTACGTTCTGTGACGACATTGTTACTCGCATTCTGTTCAAATCTGACGTCACAATTGTACTGGGGGTGTCATTGATGATCGTATCCTGGACGCCGCTTTCATTACTTCCGTTGTTTAGACCTTCATATTCTGTCAACGTTGATCTTTTCTTTCGCAATTTGCCTGCTTTATTATTTGTGACTGGTGCCTCTGTAGCATTTTCATTTGTTTCAATGTTTACATGTTCATCCCAATTCTCGTCTTTCTCCACTGGCTCTCCTATGCTGGTTTTCCCTTGCTGATCTTCCAGGCTTTCCTTGTCAATACAAAGTTCATCGAGGAGTCTTACATCGTTGTTACCGAGAGAGATGTCCTCAAACACAATCGACACTTTACATGATTCAGATCTCACGACAGTGATGTCGTGCAAATCAACCTGGACATTGTAACCAACGGGAGCACGGACTAAAACTGTCTGAGTGACATCTGACGGCAAAGGTCCTGGGAAATTCAAGCTGTAAAGGTCAACGGCAGTGTCTTCTTGGAGGCTGACCAGCTTGTCGGGGACGGCAACGGGTCTAGGCTCTGGGAAGAGACAGACATACATGTGGGTGTCAGGAAAACATGAATTGCATGACTGATAAACCCCAAGCACAGCTTGACATACTCAGGATTCTGGACGTGATTGTTCTGTCTAGCGACGGCGGAGTATTAGAGGTAAAGTACTTGTCAAATGGGAACAAAGACTTTTATCTTCGTGAGGTCTCTATCAGTGTCGTTCAGTACACTCATTAACATTTCCCAGTTTCCAAACCGTTAAAGTCCCCCCGCCCCCCCCCCCCCTTTATCATGGTTTATCATAAGTAGATCTATGTAACGATAATTTCAGCAAGATCTCTACCACTGGTATTAGTACTGAAGTGGAGCAAAAATGACTCGGATAAGTATGCCTTGATTTGGCCAAAATAATGCGTGTCGATGGTGGAAAATAAAAGTTAACCAAAATGAACCATTCACATTTAAAATCTACTGATAAAACTGAATAAATTCAATAACTGATGATATAGTTTAGAAATGAAGCTTGACTTCCTAGAAACCAGGCAATATGTCCGAAATCTAGAGCTCAGAGGAACGGATTCTAATCTGCGTAGTAAACTGGTTGGCGAACCAGAGAAAAGTAAAGGCTCAGCACAAATTAAGCCTATTAACCCTGACATCTTAGGACTAAAACAAGTGATATTACATTGGCACGCTCGGTCTACTGTTTTGTCTGGTAATACCACTGTGGGTACTTCCACTCAACGCAACCTCGGCCTATAATGTCTCTATCATAAGCCTCTTAGCTTACACCGACGTTTCTGTGATCGTTTCCCCAGCCGATCCATTGCCGTGATTAAGAACTGGGACATCAGTGATGTATTACATGTATTTTTCCACGGCCTCTCCACGTCACTATACTATCTTGAACAGCAGTGAATCATGCAAACATCAGGACAAAGTTTGTACAACAGACCACTCTTTCAGTCATTCGTATCAGAGATAGACAACTCGGTAATTCCATCAAAGCATTAATATTTTTAGTCATATAATTATTCTACTGTCCACTGAGGAACTGCCATGACAAGGCAGTTCTTTGGCAACGAAAATAAATCAGTTTATTCTTCACGCATTGTTTTGGAACGCTTTAGAGATATTTCTACTTCACTGTCACAAAAATAATATTATGTGTCAAACATAATCTATCTTCAACTGAAAGTGAATCTCCTTTAAACTTATATAAACTGAAGTATCGTCGGATATTGGCCATATTGTTGTATGTGAATTTTTGCCTTTTCGAGAAAATAATGCTTGAACTTTGGTTGGCAAAAGGGCTAAAATCCACAAATCATTACGTCACAAACATATATCTCGAAAAGTTTCTAAGCGATTGGAATGGCACTTATACATGATGAAATTAGGAGTGAGATCATCACTTTCATGACGAAACCTCAAATTCGGCAAAATGTGGCATATAACATTATGGCAAATACCCCTCGGTTATAATAAGCAGGTGTATTTCATGAAAAGAAATAAAAGCACAGGTATGAAAGAAAGGAGACGGAGGTAAAAAGAATAGTCAGCGGACAAAGATAAACCCTTCACTGGCTGAATATCACAGCAACAAAAGCCTAATTACCAAGAATACACAATAATAATCTTACCTGCATAAAACTGTGCCTGGAAGCCTTCGTCTGCATTGTACCCGTGTTTCCAGCTGTAGCTCAGTTTCAAATACGCCGTGTCCGATACAAACACAGGCTCACCACCAGAGAGGTATAAAGAGGAATTCAGTAACATGACTTCACTGTCCAGTCTTTTGTGGTCTTCTGTAAAAGTGATGTTCATGAAATCGAATAGCGTCAAAAGTTGAGCATACTGGAAATCCAAGACTAGCAAATCTGTAGCATTGGAGGCTCGTAGCGTTAAGGAACATTCAACTTCAGCAGGATACGGACCTGGGAAATTGATGCTTCGGAATGTACCGACCGAACTGTTGACTGCAATGTCTTGATGACACTGCCCCATGTCCACCCACGACCACGACAGTGCAAAGCCGCGTCCACTTGTACCAAAATCGCTGATAAAGTGAACTTTCACAACATTGGTGTGAGACAGCAAAATTTGTGAGGAATTTTGAAGATCTCCACATAAACGCCCTTCGAATGAAGATTCCGGGATGCGCAGATAGTCGTAGAGACAATTTTCTTGGAACTCAATGTCAATTTCTGTAAATGTCATGAGAATTCTGTGGTTTTCGGGGGCCTGTATACACAAGGTCAGGTTGATATTGTCCGGGTATGAGCTGTTTCCTACGATGTCCGAGAGTGTAGTATTGCCAGGGGAATAGAACATGGGACCCTGGACATCGGTCGGTGATTCTGTATGAGCAAATTATAATAATATACATCATACAACTTGACAGGTTTCACCACAAAAATATCCTACTCTAACTGCTATGTCCTCTAAGGTGGTGGGATGAGATGACGAACATGAATGAAACGACACTAATAAATAATTATGATTCTCCTCATTTACATTTGACATACAGGATCTGTGTTGTTATATCCTTGCAGTTGCTTCCGTTTGGTTTGTGTGTGCACGTCAAATTGAGGGGCGAGTTTTTGTTGTCAATCTACTTTCTTTCACACTGAACTGCTGATATTTGAGACATCGAAAAGGAAATTGTGGTCTAGATGAGAATACGAAAATCGGACAGAGGTGAAACGAAATACCACGGATGGATAAAAAAATAAAACAAAAAAAGTATACTGTGAAATCTTCAAAATGTTTTCGAAGCAAAAATAAGGCCCATTTAATTGACTGTCAACCGTCTATGTTTATATCATGTTAAACACTTTTTACTTACCAGGATGTCTTGGAGATTTAGTGCAGATAAATAAGTGTTTTTCTTCACATGCCACGCCCCTCTCCTGAAGCAGCGTATCATTACTTGTCATGCTGTCCAGACCCATGTTTGTTTCTATGACAGAGCAGTCTGACAAAATAAACATTTGAAAAATATATTAGGACAGCACAACAATATTCATTTAAGGCATAACACGCACAGTCACAAAGAACAAAAATTTACGTTCAGCTGCTATAAACTATAAAGCAACCTTCATGAACCATGAACTTCAGAGAATTATAACTGATTTAGTTCATGCCGTTATATAACAAAAAAAGTGGGAGGAGGGAGTCACTGCACGCACCAAATAGTTGCAGAGAAAATTTTTAATTGGTTCAATAACAGTATCTGGGAGTTCATTTGTTATCTAAGTATCCGAACTGTTAGTCACCAAAATGGGCCCGAGAAGGCCCGTAGAAGTAATGTGCAGTGTGCAACTCAGTTCAGCCAAAAAAGTGGAGACAGAACCTTGTCGCTTTCAGGGGACGAAATAATTATGACTTTATCAAATGCGCCTGAATAGTCTCCCAGGCGTAATGAGCCTTGGTCTGTAATAAAGGGATGTGCTTACGTTGCATTTATTTGCCAGTTCAGAGCAGCCTCAGTTTATCTCCCCCTCTCTCTCTCTCTCTCTCTCTGTATCAGCGTATTAGTACGACAATGTGAGCCCAAGAGCACTCATGCGCAATTGCATTATCCTTTCACCCACTTTCAGCTGTTTAATGTCAAATCAATATTAAACACCAGGTGGCGATCAATTATTTTCTTTCCTTTCTCTTTTTTTCACTCTGAGATCCCCTGTTTTATCTCAACGGTTTGCATATTACACAAAATCTAAATGACAAACTGGTGGTGGAATGGGTGCCAAAACAGTGTGTAGCATCTGCAAGCTATCCCTTGCCCTCTCCCGTTTTCTTGTTACACTGGTGAGCATGTGTTCATTTCTTCTTGACAACCGCCAGAGTGTACTGCACTCCGTGACCTGACCTTCTTTTCTAGTGAGTAGTTTTTTTCCTCGCTCGCTTGTTGTCAGGTGTTTTGACTCGTTCAGTAAATATTAGTATGTTCCCGAACATTCGATAACACTGTGGATAAGAATGTTTACGCCAGATTTGGCCTTGAGTGATGTAACCTGATGACGTATTGATGCGTGATTGGTTAGTTTGTGCGAGGGCAAAGGTAACGTTTATTTCGGGAACTTTCTGTAGGAATGTTTATATATATAGACCTGTGTGAGTGGTTGGGGGGGTGAGTAAGTGAGTTTCCTTTTGTGTGGCGTAGATATTTAGTTTCGCTGGCGTCTTCCTAGTAATTTATTGTTCACTATACAGTTATTAAACTTTAATATTATTTAATCTATCGTCGGATCTCGTGTTTATTTATTTTACAGCTGTAATAGTTTCGTTTTCTAAAGGGTTGTAGTTAGATCAACTAACTCCCCCCTACTATAACGTGCTAGAACAACCTCAGCTGTTACATATTGGGGGCTCGTCCGGGATCCGACCATATTCGAACGGACCAGATCTAAATTACTAGATTTATTTACATAGTTTATAGTAGAATATCATCGACAAGCTATCTACAACATGTCGGAGGTTATTGGAAGGCTTAGCCAGGAAGCGGACGCTATGGAGCTCACTGGGCAGGAGAGACGGGACTACCTCCGTGAAGGCCTAGAAAGAGAAAGACAGCTGGAGGCTCAACGACAGGATAAGGAGGCTAAACGACAGGCTCGGGAGAAGGAGGCTGAACGACAGGCTCGGGAGAAGGAGATGAACCACGAGTTGGAGATGGAGAAGATCCGCCAGCAACGTGGAGGCAACGACTCAGCGCAGAAGACCGACGACCACGCCAGTTCTAAGAGACCCAAGCTACCTGCATTTCAGGACAAGAAGGACGATCTGAATAGCTGGTTGCTGCGGTTTGAGAGGTTTGCCGAGACAGCTGAATGGCCCAGATCCACCTGGACGACATCACTGTCTGCCCTGCTGACCGGGAGAGCTTTGGAGTGCTTCTGCAGACTACCGATCGACGAAGCCAAGGACTACGACAAGGTCAAGGAAGCGTTGCAGAAGAGGTACAACCTGTCAGAGGACGGATACAGACTCATGTTCAGACAAGGTAAGCCTGAAGATGGAGAAGATGTTGGAATGTTTTTGACCAGGATCAAGACCTATCTAGAGAGGTGGATAAAGCTGTCGAAGACGGAGGAGACCTACGAAGGAGTGAGAGATCTGTTCGTCAGAGAGCAATTCATGGAGGCCTGCCCACCAGACCTTGCAACCCATGTGAGGGAGAGGAAACCAAAGACGCTACAGGACATCGCAGATTCAGCGGAGGCGTACCTGGTAGCGAGGAACCGGACGCTCAGCGGGAGCGCCAGACTGCAGAGCCGGCCAGTGCGACAGAGGCCCAACGGAGACAGAAGCCCACAGGTCTGCCATAGGTGCCAGAGGCCGGGACACAAGGCGACGGAGTGTCGTGCAAAGTTAAACGACAAAGGTGAGTTGAAATGTTACCTTTGTGGAAAGCCAGGCCACGTTCGGAGGATGTGTCCAGCCCAGAAGGATATGGGACGAGGCAAGCCGAACAAGGCGGCGGCGGCCGTAGTTATAGCGGCGGACGAGTCGTCAAGACAAGAGGTGACGACGGCTGACACCAGCATCAACGTTCAAGCGGTAATGAAGGACGGGAAGCTACAGTTAGCGGTGCCTGTTACTTGCGGAGGATGCAGTGACGGAAGGACCGTGGAGAAGCTGAAGTTACCAGTGATGAAGGGCTTGATTGGAAATCGAGCGGTAGATGTCCTAAGAGATACCGGCTGTGAAGGTGTAGTGGTGCGGCGAGCACTGGTGGACGACGGACAGCTCACCGGTGGGAAGAAACTTATCGCGAGGATTGACAACTCCTTGCTAGCGGCGGATGAAGCCGTTATCGACGTGAAGACGCCTTACCTGACGGGCAAAGTGACGGCGCTGTGTCTCCCGGAGACCATCTGCGACCTAGTAGTCGGGAACGTGGACGGAGCGAAGGATCCGTACGACCCTGATACTGAGGTGATGGTAGGAGCGGTGACCACGAGGGCCCAGGAGAAGAGGAAGGACCGGTCTACGTCGCTGAAGGTGCCGAGGGCAGAACGGCACGCGGGAGTGGATAGAGAGGAACTTATCCGACTCCAAGAAGAAGACGAAGTCATTAGGAAGTTAGAGCAGAAGAAGATCCCAACTAATAGAGGCAATAAATCTGTTCATTTTGAGAAACATGGAGGAGTACTGTACCGGATCTACAAGGACCTGAGACAGGCGACGGTTATAAGGCAAGTGGTACTACCCGAAAAACTGAGAGAGTATGTACTGAGTGTAGCCCACGACTCGATCGTCGGAGGACACCTCGGCGTGAAGAAAACCAAAGACAGAGTTATGAGCAATTTTTATTGGCCTGGAATTGAAGGTGACGTCGCGAGATACTGCCGCTCATGCGACATATGCCAGAGGACGGTGAACAAAGGAGCGACCCCGAAGGTGCACCTGCAGAGTATGCCAGTAGTGGACGTACCATTTAGGCGAGTGGCCGTGGACTTAGTAGGACCTATCGACCCCCCAAGTGAAGGTGGACATCGGTATATCCTGGTGTATATAGACTACGCTACTCGTTACCCCGAAGCCACACCCTTGAAGAAGATCGACGCAGAAACGGTAGCAGAAGCCTTAGTGAACATCTACAGCCGTTTGGGTGTGCCCGAAGAGATCTTGTCCGACCAAGGGACCCAGTTTATGTCAGATGTCATGAAGGAAACGAATAGACTACTGGGAATTCGACAGTCGACCACTACAGTCTACCACCCTATGTGCAACGGGTTGGTGGAGCGATTCAACGGCACACTGAAGAAAACACTGAGACGACTGTGCGCAGAGCAACCCAAGCAGTGGCACAGATACATCAACCCGCTGCTCTTCGCATATCGTGAAGTTCCCCAAGAGTCGACCAAGTTTGCCCCATTCGAGTTGCTGTATGGGAGAACTGTGAGAGGACCAATGCACATTTTACGACAACTATGGACCAAGGACGTAGAGGAGCCGGAAACGAAGACCAGTTACCAGTACGTCATGGAACTACGTGAGAGGCTGGAGGACACATGGAAGTTAGCGACGGAAGAACTCTCCAAGGCTCAAGGTAGACAGAAGACCTACTACGACCGGAAGGCGCGAGAGAGGAAGTTCCGCCCCGGAGATGAAGTGTTGGTGCTACTGCCGACGAACACTAACAAGCTCCTAGTCCAATGGAAGGGACCATATAAGGTAGTCTCAGTTGTCGGTGTTAACGACTATAGAGTCAAGATGGGTGCAAAAGAAAAGACCTTGCACGCCAACCTCCTCAAGAGATACATTGCAAGGACGTCAAAAGCAGCAGCAGTGGCAATGGAACCGAGACCTATTGTGACCGAGATGTGTGGGATGGACAACAGTAGGAGAGATACCACGCCTGAACATGTCAACGCCATAAAGGACGGCGGCGGTGATAGTGCTGAGACTGTACTGGCAGAGGACGACATGATGGACAAGAGTCAACCCGTGGAATCAGCTGGCATGACAATCATCGAGGACTGCGACCTGGAAGGCGACAACAGTGGAACGACGGAGGACCTTGCCGACCTAGGAAGCTGGAACCAGAATGAAGGCTACAGAGATGTCCAGTATGGAACGCAACTGACATCGGAACAACGTCAAGAACTCTGCGATGTGGTGAAGAATTACCAGCACGTCTTCACCAATCTCCCTGGATGCTGCCAGTTGGGTGAACATCGCATCGACCTGACGACAGAAGTACCAGTTCGTCAACGACCATACCCGGTGCCCTACGCTATGCGCGACTCCTTGAAGGAGGAGCTTACCACCATGGAACGGCTGGGCATCATTCGAAGGAGCTCATCAGCTTATGCTTCACCTATTGTTGTCGTCAAGAAGAAGGACGGATCCAACCGAGTCTGCATCGACTACAGGAGGTTAAACAAGATCACAGTATTCGACCCTCATCCGACAGCAGCGCCATCAGAAGTGTTTCAGAGTCTCTCGAGAGGAAAATTATTCTCTCGGATTGACCTGAGCAAGGGATACTGGCAAGTGAAAGTTCGAGAGCAAGACATTCCCAAGACGGCGTTCGTCACCATGGGCGAACACTATGAATTCATTCGGATGCCTTTTGGGATGATGAACTCAGGAGCCACGCTGAACAGGATCGTAAAGCCATTGATCCGTGGAATGAACAATGTGACAGCATATGTGGACGACCTGCTGATTCATACAGAGACATTCGACGAGCATGTGAAGACTCTCAAGGACTTACTGCAGAGGATGGACCAAGCTGGATTAACTGCAAGACCATCGAAGTGTCTGATTGGAACGTCTGAAGTAGACTTTGTTGGACACTTAGTGGGAGAAGGTATGATTGGCCTGTTAGAAGAGAATGTATGTAAGGTACGAGACGCACCCAGACCCACCACTAAGAAGGAAGTGAAAGCATTCTTAGGATTAGTGGGATATTACCATGAATTTATTCCTAACTTTTCAGCGATTGCATCACCATTGTCTGATTTACTTAGAAAGGGTCAGCCCAATATAGTTCAGTGGGATGAAACGCAGGAGAAAGCGTACACCTCTTTGAAGAATGTCATTATCTCCAAACCCGTGTTATGTTTGCCAGATTTTTCCAAAGAGTTTGTCTTAGCAACTGATGCATCAGATCGCGGATTAGGCGCTAGTCTTATGCAGGAACACGAGGGAAAGTTGTACCCTGTGGCATATGCTAGTCGTAAGCTATTGCCTCGTGAGACAAAATATTCGGTCTCAGAGCGCGAATGTTTAGCTATTGTTTGGGCTGTAAAAAAGTTTACTTTGTATTTGTATGGAAAGGAGTTTGTGCTCCAAACTGACCATCGGTCATTAGAGTTTTTGAACTCTGCCAAGTTTGACAGTCCAAAGTTATTACGATGGAGTTTATTTTTACAGTCTTATCGATTCAGGATTCACTACGTAAAAGGCAGAGAAAATGTCTGTGCCGATTTCCTGAGCAGGGTATTTTAAAGTAGTACACTATCAGTGAAATGCATTGTAACCCATACTTCTGCCTACTAGATGAATTTCTAGGACGGCGGTATTGTACTGTAATTGGGGACATAGTTCATCTGTGACTGAATATTGAATTGATGGCTGATAGAGAGTCATGATGTGTTAGTCACATTTTGATTTTATGCTATGTCATATTTGTTACCAATGGAACTTGGTGTAATTTTTGGAAAATGTAACCCAAATGGGGACTGCGAGCAAGCAGTGTTTGTGTTATATTGCAATGTTGTAACTTGTTTTGACCTAATATGATGAAGAAAGACCCTAATCAGTGGTCGGTATGTATTGGTATTTTTGCCATTGTACGTATGAGTTATACATTTTGGAGATAACCATGTTATGTACAACAAGTTATATGCTATGATTCGTGCACGAAGCATTGTGTAAACGATGGGCCATCGTTTCACCTTATATAATTTGTAATAATATCATTGACCATTGTTTCACCACAGTGGTGGCGTTGTGTTATTTTGACTAGTAGGCCTACTGTTAACTATTGGTTTGTCACAATGATGGTATTGTATTAGTTATGGTATTAGTGATGCAAAGTACACTGCATTGTATTGTATTTGTGATGACATTCGGGAAGACACTGAAAGTGTTATTAATTGTAATAGAATTAGCAACTACCTTTGTGAGATTGGGAGTACTGTAAGATTATGTCAAGATATTGCAGACGCTGAATAATGTTTTGGAGTTGAAAGATATTCAACTTAAATTGGGGAGTTGTGTAGCATCTGCAAGCTATCCCTTGCCCTCTCCCGTTTTCTTGTTACACTGGTGAGCATGTGTTCATTTCTTCTTGACAACCGCCAGAGTGTACTGCACTCCGTGACCTGACCTTCTTTTCTAGTGAGTAGTTTTTTTCCTCGCTCGCTTGTTGTCAGGTGTTTTGACTCGTTCAGTAAATATTAGTATGTTCCCGAACATTCGATAACACTGTGGATAAGAATGTTTACGCCAGATTTGGCCTTGAGTGATGTAACCTGATGACGTATTGATGCGTGATTGGTTAGTTTGTGCGAGGGCAAAGGTAACGTTTATTTCGGGAACTTTCTGTAGGAATGTTTATATATATAGACCTGTGTGAGTGGTTGGGGGGGTGAGTAAGTGATTTTCCTTTTGTGTGGCGTAGATATTTAGTTTCGCTGGCGTCTTCCTAGTAATTTATTGTTCACTATACAGTTATTAAACTTTAGTATTATTTAATCTATCGTCGGATCTCGTGTTTATTTATTTTACAGCTGTAATAGTTTCGTTTTCTAAAGGGTTGTAGTTAGATCAACTAACTCCCCCCTACTATAACGTGCTAGAACAACCTCAGCTGTTACACAGTGTATAAAGGTTTGTCACCCAGATGACTGGATGACACCAGCGAGATTACAGTGCGGGAGTCGATTCAACGAGTCCACATTGACTTATTTGAAGCCGCATTGTTATTGTTATTATTTATTACCAGGTTATGGAATAAAATCTGATAAAGCATACATAAACCAGTTATATTTTCCTTTTTTTTTTTTACTCAACCCCAGAAAAACTGATCGTTCATTTGCTCAGAATTTTCAAAAGCTTCAGATGGACGAATTCAAAGACCAGCCTCTCCCTCTTGCATGAACCACTGGCCTATAATTATCTCGAATTTTTCATTTTGATCGTACAATGCCTGTGCATCTCAAACGAGCTAAAGGAAAAACGAACCTCTCTAATGCCCATCGATGTATACATGAAAAAAATATTTCCTTTGTGTCAAAAAATAGTATAGACGAAGAATATTAAAGTAGTTTGGCTTTGTTCGTTTTTTTTCTGAATTTGTATAGATATCATATATGATTCAAAGAGTTCTTGTAGCTGTATCTATTTCATTCATTGACTAGCGTATTTTCTTCAACATTTCATAGTATTCAGTTTTTCCCCCAAGTTTGTAAAATGTTCACGGTGACTTGTTTAACCGCTCATCTAAGCTCTAGAGGAGGAAAATATTATTACTAGCGTGGCAGAACGATCAATTTGTTTCACCTCTGGCAGTTTTATACTGACAAGACACAAGCGATTTATTACTCAGCTTCACTCAGCCGTCAGTTGTCAGGGAGACAGTACTAGCACGCCCATAGGGTTCCGTCGTATATAACAATATCAATGTCATGAAGAGAAAATGGGATGCGCATTTTGAAATACCCAGCTCTATTTTGAAATTCCTCTCTTTGTAATCGGTTCGGTATAAATCACCAAACAAATTTTTTCCGAGGTTGACTTCCAAAATAGTAGTGGGCATGACTTTTTAATGCTATTCTGTCTTACGGATATTTGAAGTTGTCACATTGTGTAAATTACAATTTTTTTTAAAAGCCACAAAATCATCCCAAAATACATGGATATTTGTGTGTGCGCCTGAAGAAAGGTCCCAGTTGTCGGTACAGCTATTTTTGAGCTAGGGGGTGAAAAGGTAGAAAAAGTCGTGCCTAGTCGAAAATGTACTTCTAGCAGAAAACACAAGTTTAAGCATTTCTAAATAGCATATGAAAAGGATTTTGGAATATTTTATGTTTAAATATTATTTATTAATTATTTCTACATGTGACTCTTCAAGAAGTAATATTGAAGTGATTGTTGCTAGGGGACCGTGGACTAATTACAAAGCCGTTATAGAGATAATACTGAGTAGTGTTCACTGCTCACCTATAGTTCACCGTGTAACATGCCACGGTCCCCTAACAACAGCCAAGTCGGAAGTTTTTTGGATCTTGTTAGGAGAGCGCAGTATTTTACATAGAGAGCTAGAGGTGAGCAGTGAACACAACTCAGTAGTTTCCCTATTTGCCTTTATAATAAAACTACGCTCCCCCAACTAGATATATCCAAAAAGTCTGTCATGGGAGTGAGCAGTAAAAGCTGTTTTTCTCAAAAGTTTGTTTTTGCCCCCTGTCTTACAAAATGTGTCATATCTTCAAACCTACTTAAGATATTGTTAAAAATTTTAAAAGCAGCATGTTCAGCATTGAATTTTCTAGAAGAATATGCCCTTATCTCAAAATCCAAAATTTGCGACAACTGGGACCTTTCTCCAGGTACACACCCATTTCAAGCGTTTCTTGAGAACATTTGTAGCCGCAGCATAACAACATAATGAGAGCTACGTGTAATACAGCAGTGCACCATTGTGACTGACAGCTTCAAACATTATGAAGATGGTTTATGATCCCTGCTGGTGAAGGTCTCTTCAATATGAGCACGGCTACTTGTTCCTTTGCCCAGACAATGTTGCCCCCTCTTCTTTTACACTGAGTTGCATTCTTGCCTCAGTATTGAGTTAATACTGAGTCCTGGAAGACCTTGCTGCTGAACGGATAGGATGGAGAGGCACCCTGAACCAACGCCTCAAGTTGGGGGAGGAGGAGCTGATATGAATGCTGTGGAGGAGAAGCAGGCGCGTAGAAAGGAGCGCATCAACTCCCACAGACCAGAGACAGCGCATGAATGTGACATTTGCGAGAGAGCCTGCCACTCTCACATTTGTCTCCACAGTCTAGACAAGCAGACAGACAGGGCAAATTAATACATTGGATGTACATCCATGACCGTACGCGATCGACGAAGGCCTCACATGTATACTTGTCAGTGCCCGCCCAAAAAAGGAATACCATTTTGATGCACTGCCCCAGAAAATCTAACGCGAATCCGAAGAGCAAAATATTGACAAAAAGAAGGAACAACTCCCACCTCTCGCCATCCTGGCCGAAAAATGATACCAAATCCAGGACAGGTCACTAAGTCAGGAACTTTCCAAATGTGTGTTCGTGGGCGCCGTGTGGACTCATTAATTTTGTGCCCGTGAGTGTGAGTCAGTGTGTAAAAAAAAGGATGGGGGAAGGGGGGGGGGGGGAGAGTGGCACCTCATTCGGCTCTGTCTATGTTATCAATATAATTATTATGCTGATCTTGTTACTTCCTTGGGCTGGCGATTCTACTAGTACTATGGTCTCTGTATTAATCCTAACTTATTCAGCAGTCTTGACTATGGTTTCTGTATTAATCCTAACCTACTCGGTCCTCTTTACTATGGTTTCTGTCTTAATCCTAACCTACTGGGTCTTCTTTACTATGGTCTCTGTATTAATCCTAACCTACTTAGTCCTCTTTCTATGGTCTCTGTATTAATCCTAACCTACTCGGTCCTCTTTCTATGGTCTCTGTATTAATCCTAACCTACTCGGTCCTCTTTCTATGGTCTCTGTATTAATCCTAACCTACTCGGTCCTCTTTCTATGGTCTCTGTATTAATCCTAACCTACTCGGTCCTCTTTACCATGGTTTCTGTATTAATCCTAACCTACTGGGTCCCCTTTCTATGGTCTCTGTATTAATCCTAACCTACTGGGTCCCCTTTCTATGGTCTCTGTATTAATCCTAACCTACTGGGTCCTCTTTCTATGGTCTCTGTATTAATCCTAACCTACTGGGTCCCCTTTCTATGGTCTCTGTATTAATCCTAACCTACTGGGTCCCCTTTCTATGGTCTCTGTATTAATCCTAACCTACTGGGTCCCCTTTCTATGGTCTCTGTATTAATCCTAACCTACTGGGTCCCCTTTCTATGGTCTCTGTATTAATCCTAACCTACTGGGTCCCCTTTCTATGGTCTCTGTATTAATCCTAACCTACTGGGTCCCCTTTCTATGGTCTCTGTATTAATCCTAACCTACTCGGTCACCTTTCTATGGTCTCTGTATTAATCCTAACCTACTCGGTCACCTTTCTATGGTCTCTGTATTAATCCTAACCTACATCGTCCTTTACTATGGTTTCTGTATTTATCCTAACCTACTCGGTCTTCTGTACAACGTTCCTGTATGAATTCGAACCTTCTAGGTCTATTTTGATTACTTTTATTTTCTGAGAAATCATTTTCCACTGGTCTTTCTTTACGCCTGAGTCCACCTCTCCTTATAGAACTCACCGAGGGGATGGAATATGGGCTGTCCTGTCTGCACAGTTGAAGAGTGTTTTTTCCAAAACTGGATGAGAAACAGTTAACGTGGGACGTAGCAAGTGTAAGCTGAACACTTACACAGCGTCTTACGCTAATTTTGAATGACTATCTGAAAGGGGCCATAACTCATGCAAAATTTGATTTACCCATTTCTGGAAAAACGCTCTTCAATCTTGATTGCAAAATTTCACACAATCTTTACAGTTTTTTGTTTTTGTTTTTGTTAGTTCCCCAACTGACCAACTAGTTTGAACGATAACTTATGGTCCGAGTGAGGCCTATGTAATGCCTGAAAAGGTGTCTTTAAAATACGTGTATTATATATTAATTACATCCAACAGTCTTTGAAATTGGCATCGAAAAAAAAAAACCACAAGAAGTGGAGAAAGAAGCTGTGGAACTGGCAACAACAAAAGAATTATGACGATGATTAACGAAGAAGGAAAAACAAATGCAGCACGCAATTCCCCAGCTCTGCACTATGGCGATCATTGGAACTGCCATTTAAGTTCACTTCTACACGTTTGGCATGTTCAGGAGTTGGTTATTTCCTGCTCGCTGATGCCCGTTCGTCCGTGAACATAGAAGGTTTTATTCAAATGTGACGGATTACCGGAAGTGGTTCGGGGTAAATGTACACGAGCAAAACGGCCAGATCAAGTTCCGATGTAAGTGAGATCATTCAACTTGAGGATAATGTGCCATGACAGAAAGAACAGGAAAGAAGGACATGGAATGCCCGAGTGCTTGAAAGTGTTTTGCGCGCCCTCGTGTGTGTGTATGATGTTGGTGTGGGAAGTTGTGGAGAGTTACCGAAAATGCCGATTGAGTACGTAATATTCTGTGTGTGTGTGCGCGCGTGTGTGTGTGTGTTTATGTGCATCTGAGTCACCTGTCTGGGAATGATAGAAAGTATGAAACAAGAGCGCTGAAGTGAAAAAAGACGTTGACGAATATGCTAGCATGCTAGACGAGTGTACTTGTATATTATGTAGGCGAGTGCGTTTGCATGTGTGGAGGAGTGAGCGTGTATGCTTTAGTAGGGAATTGGGTAAAGGCGATTGGAAAACTAAAAAGTAGACAGTTAAACACCACAACAACAAAAAGATGACGTCAGATTTTACAACGTGCCGTCGCCATCGACTTTGTTTTATAACTATTATCTCACATAAGAAAACGACGTAAAGGCCAAAACAATCAATTTTGCCATGAGCTCAAACAGGCTTAGTTACAGGGAGATTCTCAAAGCGAAGCTGGCAATACGAACCAGCCAAACATAACCGGTGTCTGGCTTAGTATCGAATCCAGTCTAACAAGGCAAGCTTAGCTCCCTGAAGGCATTTAGCCAAGCCAAGAGTCACGCTATAACTTTTCAATAAATATACTTTCAATTGTCTCTGTCTAAATGGCTCTAACAGGTTTAACTCTACTTTGATCAGATTAGACTCTAGCAAAAGAATAACGTACATGAATATAATCTAGCAGTGGGTTGTTCTGTAATCTCAGTTCTGACAGTCTCCATCAACACGCAAGAACAAAGAATTTCACTAACAGATTACCGAGACAGAAACCGAGGCGTATTTGCCATATTATTGTTGTATGCGAAAGTTTGCCCATTTTGACGTTTGGTCTTAAAGTTAAAGTGGTTCCCTCAATCCTGGTTTTACTATGTATAAATGTCAATTGTCATTCCAATCGGTTAAAAACTTTTCGATATATGGGTTTGTGATGTAATATATTGCATTCGTTTTGGCCCTTTTGTCGACCTACTTTCAATCTTGATTTTCTTGAAAAGGCAAAAAATGCACATACAACAATATGGAAAATTCCCGACGAAAAAAAAAAAATAGTTGAAACCGTATGGTGTAATCATTCTTGCTGATGTGGATTCAGCATACACGTAAAGCCCTAAAGATGTCATCTAGTTTCCAGAATACTGGTATGTTTTTCATTTACTTGGCCAAGTTTAAAAGTACAGACGTCCATGCAACGCACTGCTGCTTTTTTGTGTAAAAGTAATTTAAAAGATTGGAGAAGCGCAAGGTGAGCCTAGTGAAACCTATCCATTGCCTGACTGTTTGTTGTTGTTGTTGTTTTAAAATTCAAATTCCCATCATGCACGTCGGGGAGTACATTATTTATAAAGAAGTGATACTTTAATGCTAAGTTGTAGGCTAGGCTTAATTAAAAAAATATCTGATCTGTACCTGCAGAAGATAGACATTTATTTGAAACAAAAAGATTTGCCTAATCTTTTATCAAACCTACAGAACAAACTACTGGCTCAATCATTAGGTAAAACGGTAAAGTGTCTGACGTTTCAGCGTGGTGTATGATGATGGTTGCAGTAACGGGGACACACCATAATACTTTTTTTTATCTACAGTTTTCGTAGTATTTAAAATCCATTACACACCTTTTCTTACGTCAGGCTTCAAGCCTTGTTACGGCCCGACCGTTTTTATGTGATTTTTGTAACATTTCGTCAATTTCCTGCCTCTGCTCGCATACCACCTGTGTTGTATTGGTCTTTAGTGTTATTTCCTTTTATTTTGAATTCTTCCGTTTTTCTCCGCGTTTTATTGTATCGTTTCGGTATTATTTCTTACGTGAGGCTTTGTTATAGCCACGCTTTCCTTTTTGCCATATTTTGACTTTTCACCCTCAGTCATATCCATTGCTCACGTCCTCACTCATGAGCTCATGACGTCATCAATTCCTGCCAGTTATTGTGAATTCTGTGCGATTTTTTTTTTTTAAATTTTGCAAAATTAATGACATGGGAAACTTAATGATCGTTGCCGATTTGCGCCACATGCTGCATTTATCAATTATCGTTCCGTGAACAGATTCAGCTCTAGTTTTGTATTTGTAATGAATTTGCAACGGCATCCCAGGACAAAATAATTTTGAGACAATACAAAATGTGAAAAGCGAGATTTTTGTAAATTCTTGTGGACGTAGTCATATTCAGAGTTAAAATATTTACGTGCCAGATTTCATACACTAAATTTTTCTCTCTAAGTACGATGGTTATTAAAGAAAAAAATTGTGATTAAAGAAAGAAAGATTTCATGAAAATGAAAATAGACAAAAACAAAGTTACTGACATTATTGGTAATATGACCTGTCTGTCTCCATTTCCCCAGGATTGTGGAAAATTAAAATGTAAGAAATGAGAGCAATTATACATTTCATTACATGTACAGTTATCTGTGTCAAACCCCTCCCCCGGGCAAGTAATGAGACATTTCCACATGGAACAATCTTCACGTTTTCCATAACGTGCCAAGTGTTTGTTTACTTTATCGGCCTTTTTCTTGTTTCTTTATTGATTACTAGCATGGAACCCACTCGGGGGTTAAATGTTGTTCAGTGGTAGGAAAAAAACTAAGGTTGCAAAGCACAGCAGGATGCAAAGACTGTAATTCCAACATTAACAGCTATATTCAAGATTCAGAGAGTAAAAAGGAGGGAAGGGAGTGTGGGGTGTCTGGTATTTTTATGGAATGGATGTATAGAGGTCCTCGTGCCTTCGGTTTCAACAAACACGCACAGTTCTATATTGATCATTATGTCATTTTCACTGTACATCTACCTCTTTTCCATCGATATTGTGTTCTGTGTTCACAGAAACTAGTTATCAAAGCTACATACATGTAGTTCATTATAGAAAGTATCGTATCACCTATCACAGCATGCAAACAGTGTCCTGAGAGAGTGTCCTCTAATGAAAAGGTCGATGTTTTATATCGATACGAAATGCTCCATCTCGCCCATCTAACCAAGGGAGTTGTCACTAACGTGCCAGGTTTGCAAATCCTCTTTCATCACTTCTTGCTCGCCTCTAAATATGCGTGACCTTCACTCATCATCGGATTTGGGTCACTATTTCCTTTACTTCTTTAACAAAGTCGATTTTATCACTACAGAATTATATCTGCGTAAGTCTGATTACATTATTTTATTTACGCATTACTTTGTTGCCGTTTTCTCCTGACATTAGGGACGAATTCTTCGGCGTCATTTCCATTTGACGTCATGCCAGAAATAGTATCGATAGGTTTATGGAAGCAGAAAAACCAATAACCCATCTAGACCTTACAATGACAAGGTTCTAATTCCCTTCCATCAACTTTTGAGAAATTGATGATTGAAGTTTCATGTGAACATAGATTTTAGAGATACGACTTTTTTTCTTTTTAGCAATTCTTACAAATTACACACGAATCTTTTTGATACTTTGGACACACAAAGGAGGAGGGCTGAAGAAGTAGTGTGTATGTGTAACTCAGTTCAGCCAAAATGTGGAGATAGAACCTTGTCATTTTAAGGAGACAAGTAGTAACATAGAATCGTTATTCGGGGCGACTATTTCCGCCATATGTGTGGGTTTTGTTTTCTATTCATTGTGAATTTTTTGGGGAAAGTTTTTAGGGTTAGGGTTAGGATTATTGGCCACAACAATATTTTCGTTGGCGACGTGACCATATCGCCACTGCTCTAAGCTAATGGCATACGTCATTTTTGAAACTTTGAGATATTAAGCAAAAACCACTTCATTTTCTGTCATTTGGTGACTAATGCCATTATGATGCTATTGGATTATTGCATTTTCCTATTGGCCCTTTTCTTTTTCTATAATATCCGATAGCCCTCACGCACAGGTATCCAATGAACCGTCAGTCGCCTTTTGGTGTTTGTCTGACTAATGCCATAAGCGTAGAGGAGGGACCATATTAACCTTTGGGGGAGGGGGGAGGGGGGCTGGCCACAGGTTGGTGACAAAAATCCTATTGTGACTAATTTTGGCTTTATGGTCCAGACAGAATCTTACTTTATAAATTTTACTAGTAGGAGTTAAAAACTATGGTGGCAGCTGGATGTAGATTGTGTGGGGTCGTAAATATTTCCTAACTTAAATGACACCATGGAATATGCAGGACCTCAAAAGCGTACAGTAATACCGGACAATACGTAGGACGCTAGAAAAACAGAATAAGACCAGGCAATATGTAGAACGTCAGAAAACATGGGATAACTCCAGACAATATGTAGGACGTCAGAGACTCAGAATAAAACAAGTTAATACTTAGTCCTTTTCATCATACCAAACCTCACACAAACAGAATGACCATCTTCTGTGCTTTCTCAGTATTTGGATTTCAAATAATGTCGTCGGGTATTTGCCATATTGTAGAATGTGCATTTTTGCCTTTTCTTGAAAATGAGGATTGAAGTTTGGTCGCAAAAGGTCTAAAGCGCATAAAACATTACGTCTCACATACATAAAATTATCTCAAACAGTTTTAAACCGATTGAAATGACACCTATACCTATTGAAATTACGAGTGTGAGAACCACTTTCATGACAAAAACCTCAAATTTGGCAAAATGTCACATACAACATTATGGCAAATACCTTTCGATATGAAGATGTAAGAACAATGTATCTCCACAGATGTTTAGGCGCTTTAAAACACTTGGTGCTGACCATGTATCAGTAAAATTTGAAGTTCATCAGATACCGAGAGTTAGTGGTTTAGAGAAATGGGTGACTTACGTCAAGGATTAAGTTAGACGGGCCTTGTGCCAAATTGTATTGTCATTGGTTGAATTGTTAGGAAAGTGGAGCACATGTATTAGGATAAGGATCAGGTTTAGTTATGTTTGGCTCGCCAGCCACAATAATCTTTTCGTTGGTGAAATGGCAAGGGACACCTTTTTGGGCTGCCAACTGGTTTGAAGAAAAAAATCAAAAAGTGAGTATTTTGGATAACTGGCCCAAATGGAATCTACTTAAAATGATTACCTACCAAAATGTAGTTCTTTACTTGTTGTTGTTTCACAGTGTAATGCCGTTTAAGCTCATTGACCCAAGACACTGAGAACTAGGGGCAGGGGGAAAAGGAAGGGTGGGGGTTGAGGAAAAAAATTTTTTTTTCATTTTTTCCCCTGAATACCTCGGGGCTAGACTGATCACATAAGCAGAAGATGAAGACACGGTAGAGACAGGGGGGAAGATTACATAATTTAATTTCCAGCCAGTAACTTTGATGGCACCGCAGTAAATTCAGCACTTTATCTAATCAGGACGGAAGGTGGGTAACCTTTGTGAAAGAAAAGAAAAAGAATTTTTTTAATTTGAACAGAAGGAAGAAGGAAAGTGATAATAATGGTCAACCTCCACACAGAGAAACAAGAAGACACGAGGCAAAATCGAGGGCAGAAGTATGGAATCTCGAAGGCAGCACCCAAAAGGAAATATACCATCAAACATAAACACACAAACAAATCACATCCACACAAACAAAAAACATGTTTGTCTTTATATGAAACAATGATAAATCAACAAAAACACTGAAACACCGACAATTTGCTGGCAGGTGGCGCTGAACGCAACGTATTGGTTGAGGAATCATCTTTAGGCCTAATACTATAATGGTTGCCTTGCTTTTCGCCACACACTTGTTCACCACTGCATCTGTCTGTCTGTTTGCTTACTTGCCAGCCTGCCTGTCGGCCTGACTTACCAATTACTTTCTCAGTTTACACCTATTGATTTTTTTTCTGCTTGACCACGTCGTTTAATCTTAATTTCATCGTCTCTCTCAGACTGTCAGGGCATTAGCCCTTGCTTCCTCCCCCCACCTCCCCCGGCCCCGAAAAAAAACACCTGCCGAACTCCTATTTATTTTCCTTTATCTCAAATAGTTTCAATTTTCACAAATACCTCTGACAGTATTATTTCTTCACACACAGTTAACTCTCGTTAACCATCAAAAACACCTAAGACGTCCATTAGCTTCAACCCTAATACATTATTCTGCTTTTAAGTATGAATGTTTTGGCATAGACAAAGTCTCCCTGTGAGTTCGGTTTTGATTTTGCCACCATCAGGAACAATGGGGATTTCTCTAGCAGTCAGGACGAACAAAGAAAGCTCGTTCTGTAATGTTAGAATTTCTGTATAGTTTCTGAAAGCTTCTTCCTACGTCAGTGATTATCGTTCGTGTAGTCCGAACTTTGACGAGTGCTTGAAGGAATACATCGTTGTTTTCTCAGAGAATCTCTCAACAACGGATTGTCGGTTTATTTAAAGACAAAGTGATGTATGTGAGAATGGAACAAAAGCTGCAGGGAAGAGATAGTAATTGTCGTTGTAAGCCGTGGCGTAGCTTGGGTTGCCAGCGCCCGGGGCAAGGCAGTTACTGCTGCCCCAGAGCCGTGGGCCGTCAGCACGTAGCCACGTTTATCTGCCCGTCATGTTGAAAAACTGAGTAGAATGTTCGAACATAGAGATATTTTCTGTGGGTGTGTTGGGGGGAGGGGGGGGGGGATTTTTATTATTTGGCATTTAATTTATTATTGTTTCTTTGAAATTTTGCGTCCGTGGCACCGCCCACGCAACGCCATTGGTTGCAGATTTGGTAGATATACATGTAGTGAATGTCGTGATGGTGGTAATGACAGTAGTGGTTATCACGACAACAGCCATATTAAATATAGTAGAAATGGGACGAGACGAAGATGGAAGAAGCTGCAGACGTTGTCGTATTGGTAGACTGTGGCAGTAATTGTACTTTAGCAGTGTCAGGTGGAGAAGGAAGAAGGAAGGCAAAGTTTCGATTTAAACTGAAGAAAACTTTAAGCTACCAGTAACTGTCGTTTTTTTTTTCTTTTAACTTTTGAAGACAAAAGATGAAAAGAAGTCCGCACAAACAAATAGGTTACCACATATGTTGAGATGTGTAGGGTCATGCATAAAATTCAACCAAGAAAATTAAATACATAGATAAAACAATACAATTGTGCGCACCGAGAATTTTACAGGAAGTGATGGCGTCACGGGCTCATGTGATTGTGAACATGGTTTCGTGAAAACTAAGGGATGGGAGGCGAAATCAGAGGCACGAAGCAAACTGAAAAAAAATACTTCTCCATCATTTCGAGTATCCAGATTTAAAAAGCACTTTCCGTAGGTTGAACTGACGGCATCTTCATTATTTCACCTTAATCCAGGTGAGTTGTATGAGTGGCGGCAGGTTTTCTCAAAAATCGCATGTTTTTTTCCCTTTGATTTCAAAAGCCCTGTGCCAAGACTGAATCAGATAATGAGAGTTGTTGGGAGTGATAGAGTGTCAGGTTTCGGTGGGGTCTGGGAAATAAGTAAGTCGAAAAGAGGTAAATATTTAAAGGAGGGACACGTTGGCCTAGAAGCAAGCCGAAGGTATGGGTTCGATCCCCCATCAGTGCAGGCAAGATGGAATTTTTTTAATTTATTTGGGGGGGGGGGGGATTCCTGTCCCTGATCCTATACTAGGTAGGATGGAGCACCTAGACTTCTCGGATAAGGACGAAAAACTCGTTGCTCACGTTAAAGATACCTTGGCAGTTGAAACTCGAGAACAAGCAGGCCGAAAAAGGGAATTAATGTATGTCACTCTAACTGCTGGGTCACTGTACTGTTAGGTCACCGATCATAAAAGAACTTTTTCAGAACGTAAGTTAAGAAAGCAAATCGTGAAGACATGAGACAAGACAATATACTAACAACTTTTAGCAAGAGATAATGCTGTGTCAAAACCTCCTTAACGCAGCTAATAAAAAATCCATTAAAGTTTCTCTTACTTTGATAACATTTATAAAGTTATGATATTTATTCTTTATCATATAAATTACATTTCGTGATGTTCGCTGTAATAGACTTGAATATTTCTGTTTTATTTTTCGCTATCAATTTTATTACGATGAGTTTTGCTTGATCGGGTTGTATTTCCGGTGCGATTTGGTTCCCATTAGGTTAACGCACGGTAGAACTTTTGCCCACAGGGAATATTGTCCTCGGAGTTTTGTCCTTGAGGATTTTAACCCTATCCTGCAATATGCATTTTTGTTGTTGTTGTTGTTGCTTTCCTTTCCAGAGGCAAGCCACAGTAATCATATGTGTTTTCATATAAAAATGGGTTCTTTCATGTCTACAATATGAATATTCAACGGTCTGCATTTATTTTTCATCTCAAATTGAACCAGGAGGAAGGGGCCAGAGGGAATCCACCCTTTCAAATCATCCATCCAATACGACAGATTTTTTTTTTTTTTTAATCAGATAGCTTTATCACAGGTGAGGCCAGCAGGCTGACAATAAAATGTATAATTTATACCCATTAATGTTTCCACATTATGTGAACTGCTGAAATAGTGGCAGACACAGGAATCCTCCGTAGAAGAGGGGATCTTCTACCTTTCCTCCCCCCCCCTTCCCTCTTAAAGACAACCTCTACTTTCCCCGCCCGCCGTTCATCTCTTTCGGTTCAACCACACCACTACAACCTCTCCCCCCCCCCTCCCATATCTCTCCCTCGCAACCAAAGTGACTGCTTCCATCCTCTCTCCCTCTCTCAGCCAAAGTCATTGCCTACATCCTCTCTCTTCATCTCTTTCTCTCTCTCGTAACCGAAGTGACTGAATCCTCTCCCCCCCCCCCCCCCCATCCTCAACTCACCCCCTTTCAAACGGCAGCTGTTACCAGTTGTTAATGGAAGTGGCTGTTGCCATGGGGTCTTTCCTACAAACACCTCCCTCTAAGCCGGCCGCCGTAACCACTTTATTGTCAACGGAAGTGACCGCTCACACATGGTCCACTCCCACCCCACCCCGCCCCCCATTTCTCCCCCCATATCTGTCGCTGGCAGTTGTTAAGGCAACCCCCCCCCCCCGCCCCCTCTAGATTCGTCGTTGTTACCAGTTGTCAGTGGAAGTGACCGCACCCATGCATCCCCTCTCCAAGATCCGCACTTGTTACCAGTTGTCAGTAGGAGTCACCGCACCCATGGCGCTCCCCCCCCCCTACTCTCTAGATCCGCTGTTGTTACCAGTTGTCAGCGGAAGTGACCACTCCCATGGAGTCCTCCCTCATACCACCCCTTCTAGAACCGCTCCTGCTGCCAGTGGTCACCGGAAGTGACCGCTCCCAAGGGGTCCTCCCCCCCCCATCCACCCTCTCTAGATGTGTGGGAACCCCCCCCCCCCACACACACACACACACCCATCTTTTCATAGATTCGCCGCTGCTACCAGTTGCCAGAGTATGTGCTCTCCAAACATTTCACGCGCAATTAATCAGGGGGACCGAATAGGCAAATAAAACTGACAACCAACGGCGCGTACAAACACGATTAGGATCTGTTGCGTCGGGGACCAGGCCTGGTGCCAGTCACGATACCTGAGTGTCAGGTAGATGGGTCACAACAAGTGACAGACATGATCGTTTGTCAACAGCTTCCAGGCCAGGAAATGATATTCCGCTGGTTTTCACACCGGCAGTAACAGCGCTTGCTGTGATATTAACGTGCATTTTCGGGCAGTTGGAAAACTCAAAACATACGAAGTGCACAGTTCATACTTTTGAGAACAATGAAATACTGTTACTGTACTTCACTGAAGTAATTACAGCTAATGTGGTTTTCATCCGTATTTTTCCAACACTGGTATGAAACCCATTCATGTGAATGGGGGTTAGTAGTGTTAAAAATGGAGCTTATAAATAACAGAACAGAAAGTAATATCACTTATTCCAACACTAACAACAACATGGAAGCTTCAGTGCACACAGTGCGTAACATGTTTCCTAACAATTCTCTCGAGCTAGGAATTCAATTATTTGTACATTTTACTGAATATTCCTTGGCGACAGTAAATGGTTTGCCCCTAGTAGCCTATGTGGTCTGCAATCACATTTCACATCTTCATATCAAATTTTCGAGAGTTCCGTTCAGATGTTATCGAGTCCTTTAACATTCTATTTTCTTGTGTTTGATACAATAGATTTTGGCGCCTTCAAGTTTCAACATTTTGAAAGGAAGGTAATATTCGATGCCGAATTTCTGACAGACTACGCGTCGATCACTTATGTCAAATCACTACTTAATACAGTTTGATTTTGAACTCTTCATTTACACACACGCACTGCAGTCAGTTACTAACGCTAAACTAACTGTATGCATCAAATTCATCAATCTGACCCACCAAACTGAGCCAGGTGCACGGTAGCTGCTTTTTAAAGTACATAATTACATTCATAACAAATGAATTTCCCTCAGGGGATAATAAAGTGAACCTTATCTTTTCTTAAGGTGATTTATCAAAAGACAATTTCATCAGATGCATTTCTGGGTCACACAGTTTTATTTCTTCTGTCGTCTATTTTGCCCAGAAACCTAATTAACCCTGTAATGCCCAGACATACATTTACCTAACCAACATAACAATTCTGAATTTTACCAGACTAATTCGAAATGGTTCACTGAATGCAGAAATAAGGTTATTTACCACAGAAAGGTCTTTATTTTGTAGATGAATTCAGAAATATTCCAAGTACAGAACATTAGACTCTGGTGAAGTGTTTCAGATCTGGAATGCTGGACAAGAGAGGCTTAGCCTAATGCATTTAAAGGTGTCTCGCTCGACACGGTCACCACCACCCAGTTACCTTTTTTGTTTCAATCTGCGCCTACCACTTTCAACAGTTTTAAGTTTATCAACCCAATCATTTCATCTTGTCTGTGTCGACATAATTAATCAATTCCTTCATGATGTCTGTTTAAATACAAAGTCCTCTTCAAAGCATTAATCATTGTTATCTTACAGCCGTGGCTTTAAAGCTGTCTAATCAGCCAGGTCTGTCGCTGTGTCTGTGGTATCAAAAGCCATAAAATTCCAACTTTTATTTAGTTTTGTCTCTATGGACCCAGGCCATAGGGTTAATACAGAATTGAAATTCTATTGGAATAAATGCTCAACACTCGATTTGATCATTAACTCACTGCTTACTATGACTATTTCCAAGAAAATGCATGCACAGAATCATGCAAAAGAATGTCATAACAGAAAATGGAATTAATCAATATGGCCTACACCTACAGATTTTTCTTACCCGAGCTAATTATACTTTTCTTGGGATGACCCCATTAGTGTATGAGTTCAACTTTTGTAACAGGCATTACGTCTAGCCAAGACCGTAAATATCATAAACTAGCTGAGATACCCGGCACTGCTAGGGCTAAATCTGTTTTCTAGTTTCAGTTCTGGATGTGTTACAATAGATTGGCTTCACCTTGCCGGTTCCTTTAAATCTATTTTGTTTTTATAATTGTATGTTTGTTTATGTTATCTTATTGTATCTAGTATCTTTGGTCTTACTGCACCCGCTGCATCCTCTTTGCACGTTAAAATCCTACGCACGCCGTCACCAATCATGAAGTGACACTGAAGTGTGCACTATGTGGGTTGTGTAATAGTGAACACATCGGAAGGAAGTGATGGCATCATGGGCTCATTTCAATCGGACGGAAGTGATGGTATCGCGGGCTCATGCATTCGTGAAAATGGGAATCGGGGTCGAAATCAGGGACACAAAGTCAAAAAATACCTCCCGGCATTTTCAAGACTCCAGATCTAAAAAAGATGCTTCTGCAGGTCAATAGGAAGGCACCTGTAAAATTCCAGGCAAATCCGAGCCGTACTTTTTGCGAACACACGAACACGCACATACACACTCGCTTTCATTCATGCAGATTACCATCCTGTTGGACTTTTTTGTTGTTGTTGTTGTTTTCAGTTTGCCAAATGCCACTTAACTGAAAAAAAAAGTTCTAAACAGTAGAGGCCCGCTCTAAGGCAGCTAGTTATCTTAGTACTGTTGTCCTATTCAGTAAATGACTGGATTAGACACAGTACCCGCAGATTCCTATTGTACGCTGTTTGGCTCACAGTCAGTTTCTGATGTATCACTTGAGTTTTCATTAGGGAGGACTGAGGAAGCGGGATGGGAGAGAGAAAGGTGCAGAAAAATACGAGAACAAAAAATAGCCGACACTGAAACGTCCTCAATCCAGATAATTATTATCTTCATTTGCGACAAGAAACCTTAACAAAAGAGCACGGCTGGGAGGGGAAAATATCGACGGTAAAAGTCTGGCAAGACTTCGCTAGTTTGTGTCTAACAAGTCTTTGCTCTACAGTGAACAACGCCCAAGACCTCTTCAGCACATCACACAGACAGATAAAATAAAACGTTGAAACTTTAAAACTTACTTTGATCTTGTTCTGTCTGAGCTGTCCATACGGGTATTGTGCTCGTGGAGACACCTGCAGCATCAAGACAAAATAAGTACCTAAGACGTTTTCATATGTGTATCTAATATGCATAAAAAAAGAAATAATATCGGCTCATAAACCTGGGATATATCAAGATTCAAATGTTAAGTAATTATGGGTAAATATAAATGGGTACAATTTAATGTAGGCACGCCGAAGAAAAGAATGTAGATACAGAAAATCAGGGACAGAATGACATTCATCTGACACGTTCTGGAGAAAGAAAAGAGCTGAGGAATGGGAGAATGAGGGTCTGGGAGAAAGGAATGAGCTGATAAGGGGGAACGTATGGGTTGTGCAATGGGAGAATGGGTGTTTGGGAGAAAGGAATAGGCTGGGGAAAGGAAAAATGAACATTTGGGTGAAGGGAATGAACTGAGGAATGAAAGAATAGGGGTGTGGGAGAACGGAATACGATGAGAAAGGGAAGAATGGGGTCTGAGGAAAGCAAGCAGAACTGGAAGACCGAAACGCTACTGGCGTGTCGTACGGACGCTTCATTGAGTCATTAAGCATGCTTCAATGACATGGAAATATTTTTCCAAGTCTTTTTAATTATAGTGGGTTTTTTTGCCTATCGCATGCGGAGTGGCGGTTTCAATATCAAATTGAAAGAAATAAATACTTCATAGCCATACACGTTTAATAATTCCCACCATTCATTCAAATGGAAATCAACATTTCAAATAAATTGTAAATCCAATCAGGATTTAATCAGTAATGCATTGGGCGTAACGTAGGCGTCATTTCTGCTTACACAAATCAACATTTCTTCACACTCACAGCTAATTTCGAAATTGCAGGTCACACTTTTGTGATGTCCTACTAACCTAATGCTCACACTGTCGACAAAGTGCAGGCATAAATGAAAATTGCTTTAGGAAATTAGATAAAATCACTTTCAGCGATTTTAAATTAATCACATGTCAAAATGAACCAGAATACAGATTTAATTAAATTCATGTCTGTATTAAACAAAACTGAAAACGGGTTGTGACATTTGTGATTCTTGTCATGGAGGGCTGAGCATAGTGTTAGATTAAAGATTGGCTCCAATTGAAGTAAACACGACAAAGTTACGTTGTGCTGCTGTATGAATGAAATTCACTAAACTGACACGAAAGACTATCTCATTTTCTTTCAAATCTGCTGAAACTTTGCCCATGACAGATAGCTGCATCTTAAAAGTTTTATTTCTTCTGACATATTTCTTTGCTACATGAAAATACGTAGAAAAACACAAATATTAATGTCACCCTCTGGGGTCCAGTGTTCATGTCAATATTTGCAAGAAGGCACCTGCCCAATGTTCTATATTTGGAGCACACAATTATTTAGCCAGTAATTTCTAGTGATGACATTTACATTTCTACATTTTTTGTACTATTCTAGATCACTTTATTAGTTTCAGAATTTTTAGAAAAGGCAGTCTTTGTCTGGGAAGTAAAGGCTTAAAATGAGTGGGAAAAAAATTATTATCATTTTCCCGTCAGAATTAGACTGGATCTGAGCTGAGACTGGATATTGCCGGGCGACCAAGGACAAACACTGACATAGGACAAATACCCAGATATGAAATGTACCTGTATCATCTGACGCCAAAAGATGTGACAGAGCGCCGGGAATATTCTGCAGATCTGCTGTGTCCAGAAGGGTGGAGGCGAGACTGTCACATGACTGTTTGGCCTCGGCATGCTTGAGTGAGACATCTGACGGCCAGTAACATCGCTGGTGGCTGAGAAACCATGAATCATCGCCACAGAATGCCGAGCCTGCGGTTGTTCAAACAAGTCGACGCTTATAGTGTGTGCGCTTATGAATTTTTTAAAGAGACATTTAGGCTGTTTTATCAAGTGATGCTAATACCCTCCACAGCTAACAGAACAGATAGTTTACCAAAAAAATCGACAGACGATTTGCTCCAAAATACCGCAAAGGCAAGAACGCGTTTTTATCTCTTCACATAAAATTCGCATGAACCGTGTTTCTGTGAATTCTTGAATGAAATAATAATTATGGTCTATATCTACCTTGGATCTTGCGGAAAATTAATAATATTCTCTGAGACGGAAGATTTGGGTGAAAGTCCAGCCATGACTTTGTTAACGGATCGTGGTGAGGAATATTGGGGAAAACAACCTTTATAATTTAATCATAAATACTCTGGGAAGAAAAAACAAGAAAGAAACATGAAGAAAAAGAAAGCATTTTGAAATAAAACTATGTTCTATCTAACTATCAAACTGAGAGAAAGGGCAAAATGAGCTTAAAAAAAAAAAAAATTAAAAACAAATAAAACACAAACCCCTTGTGACGTCATTTACCTAGATCTATATATCTGTCAAAATTTCAGTACCATTACAATCGTACCGAAATAGTTTTTTTTTTCTCTCTCTCTCTTTCTCTTCTCTCTCTCTCTCTCCCACTCATCAAACAAGAAAAAACTCTATTAAACAGCATAACATTGAGAATTAATTTTCCATGCATAGTAAATGCCTCAGTGCGTCCATTTATTTCTCCGCAGTCCAATTTTTTCTAAGCATTTCTGGTGTAAAATGAAATATTTTTCCTGAAGCATTAAATTTTAATAAATCCATAGTGCATCCGTCACCTCATTTTGCTTTCTTTCATAAAACATTATTTTATGTTAAACATTTTATTAGGTTAAGTGAAAGAAATTAGATCATCTTGAAAGTAAATATTCTTCTGTTTTTGAATATCAATTAAATTTGTCTCCTAGGAACGGAAGCCGGCCGGTCACGTGTGTGTGTCCACCAATGGAGATGCTGTATTTCAGCGGATATGCGTCAAACCAGAGCAATGATAATTTCCAGGTGCTACTGCACGCTACAAAACGATCTTTCATCGCAGATAAAAGCTATACGCGAGGGGCTTGGAACATACTTAAATCTGGGGTAGAAGTACGGGAAAAAATGAAGAAACATCTGAATTTGTATCATCTTTTCGTATGCAAAATTATATTTACCCCAGAGAAATACTTTTTCTTTCCATCTTTTCCAAACTGCATAATTATGCCGTTTATTTAACGAACAATTTGCATTTGAGGAGATTTATTCTCTGCAATCTTACGGAACCTAGCTAAAACAATGGGTGTTGCCAGAAAAACCTGATCCTTGCCGTTTTTCATATTTCTCATATTTTCATATATTCATATTTTTCATATTTCTTGGCGTCAATCCGCCAAATCTGCCAATTTCTACAGTGATAAGAGATCTTTAAATTACCATTGACAACAGACGCCGTGAAAGAAAATCCCTTGAAAGTCCGTGAATGGTCTGTTACAAATGATATGGTCACATGATTAGCATGGACCAGGTGATGCAAAAGTTTGATCTTGTCAGTCCAGTTTCCACAAAGTTGTCGACTCTGATTGGACGAAGATGATATCGCCACGCTGTCGTAGTCACAGGTAGCGCTGAGGTAGAAAGTGACATGGAACAAGATATAAATAAAATTAAACAGACAATAATACTGGCATGTATGTAAATGTTCAGTTTACACAGGGAAATCATTATTCAGTTTTAAGGGGCCCCATGCATGCGCATTTATATTGGTTTATTGAAACGGGGAAGAAAATCCTATCGCTTTGTCCAGGGGCCCATTATGATGCTAAGACGGCACCATGACAGTAATACGTTACCTCGTAGAACCTTCTTCCAGAACAAATTCTTCAAAGTCTAAGGCAATCCCAGTGCCTGGGGGTGAGCTAACCCTAATCTGACAGTTCAGGAAGTCGCTGTAGTGATCAGGGTAACCAATGCTGGTGATGCTGCCGCTGTTGCTGTATGTGTGGGTTAAAGTTACGTTGATCTCGCATCTTGTCGATGATCGCCAGGAAGCTGAGGGCGAGAAACGGGTAGGTCTTAATAGAATTAGCACATATTATTTTATCAAACTAGTAGAATTTCCCAAAACGACAATGAAACAGAAGAGACATCAGAAAAAAAATGGGTTTACAGGAACTAGAATCCTACCACACCGGGCATCCCCATAAGTGCTCCTTCCCCAGCTCCAAAATCCACTCGAGGGTTTTCCTACTTATGGTCCCAGAGACCAGCCGGTTTCATATTTCTGTCGGGTTCGTCCAGCCTTATCACACATCCTTCCCTTACCCCGTCTGTACCCCGCCACAATCATTCTAGTAATGAGGGGGAGGGGGCGCTCAGAGTCTTATTCCGCTGGCGAATCGTTTGATGGTCATCTGCAGGAACTCTTTCCTGTCGTGCTGCAGGTCTCCGCGGACAGCAGCGTTGCCGGCAAGCAGGGCCAGGGTGAGGTTTTGTCGGTCACCGAGCCATTCGTGCCGAAGTATGCTGCTGCTCTACTTTTAGCAGTACGCTTTGCGAGTCGGAGACGGTGACGGCATGGTCTGTGCTAAGCTCCTGAGCGGCAAGCCAACTGAGCGCCTCAGTAAGAGCCTCTACCCGCACCTGCATGCTAGACACAGTGACTTTTTACGCACTAGACTCCTTAATCCCACGGGTTGACCTTCCTGTATGCCACATAGCCCCATTCACTCTTGTTGTCGCGAATGACGAATCCATCTGTGAAGAGGACAAAATCGCTTGATGACAAGTTGTCATGTATGAACTTTCTGACCTCAAAATCAGTGGCACCAGAATTCCATTCCCGGCATGCTTGTCACAGAGTGAATATTAATTTGGTGAGGCATTTTTGGTCCTGGCAAAGCCGAACCCATTCTTCTCCCTTATTGATGTCCTCAGTATTGCACACCAGACTGAGAAATTCCTCGCCTGCCGCCATCCAAGATTTCTCACTTTTGATTCTTCCCCCCTTAGAGTCCCATAGGGCATGATGCAAAGGGTGCCCCTTCTTTCCAGCAACCCAAAGGTCCATCCTCACCTAAGCGAGTTTGTGGCGCATCCTGACACTCAGCAAGTCCAGGAGAAAACGAATATATACAAAACAAAAAACAAAAAAAACTATAGGTACCAGTTGTAATAGAAATAATTGTCAAAACGACTGCACCAATTAAGAAGTACTTGTACCCAGAAAAGAAATATTGTGGTCGCTGGATTTTCACGCTGACGTCTGATACTTGGACTGGTAGCATTGGGCTTAGGGAGGTGTGGCCAGTTTCAAACTATATCACTTTAGCCGTGTCGCCAGCTAAACCGTGGCCAGCTAGCCAAACCTAATCCCACTCCTAATCCTAACCTCAACTCTAAAACGTTCCCGGTAAACTCAATGTACAAATAATTAATTCCAATTTCACATGGTCCAGATAGTTACTCCGAAATAATTAAAAGAGTCAGGTTCGCCCAGTTATCACGGGAGGTGTGACAAATTACTATGTAATAGGACACATTGCTGAACGGACAGTTAAGAGTGCAATGCTAAGTTCATTAGACACAATTTGTTCGCAGTGGTTTGATTTCGCCCACACGGGTCTGTGTCATCTTTCCATGTGAGGACTTCCTGTTCTACTCTTCTGGAGTCGGGTAGAATAATAATTATAAGAGTTAATCTTCCTGATATTCTCTACAACCTATTTATCAGGCTATATGCTTTCAACCTCTTTGTTATTTTGCTCTTAAAATACCTTTCTTGAACTCAGTGCATTAATTAGGCCAGGGTTTAACCCATTCAGTGTGCCCACCAGCGCACATCCGGGAGTATCATTCAACATTAACCCTGTTCCTTTAATTGGGTCAGCCGTTGACATTTACGCTCGATACCAGATAATACATCCCTAATGATAGCCACGTCACCAGGAACTTAACTTTTGCCCGTCTATTAAAATTTGCTATTCTGTTATTCTTTTTGCGTACCTGACACGAGGGGTCGTCGCCCTAGAAACAAAATGTGGTTAAATTAAAGTATTTATATTAAAAGAAAAGTTGTCAAGATAACCATAAAATTTTGCACTGTTATTGTTCTAACTCTCAAGCTCAGATGTTTGTAGGTTTCATCTGTTTTTAATGTCAAGAAATATTTAAGAATGTAACTGCCCACCTACAGCCTTTAGGGGGACACGCTGGCCCAGAGCCAAGGTGCATGCCTCTCATACCGAAGATACCGGGTTCGATTCCCGGTCAGTGCAAGCATGTTGGATTTTTTTAATTTTTTTAATTTTTTTTTTGGGGGGGGGGGGTTCCTGTCCCTGATACTATGATAGGTAGGATCGAGCACCTAGCCTTCTCAGATTAGAACGAAAAACTCGGAGGGCCTGTGCGCACTTTGCGAACGTTGAAATCTAAAACATCTACGGTTTTTCATGTTCATTTGATTTAATTTCATTCTGAAAGTTGATTATAAATATTGACGGTTTTCGGGAGCCAAGGACGGGGTCCAGGGGAGTCCTGGTGGGGTCAGGATTCAAAATGCTAAGGTCACAGATAACAGGCCGTTGTGTGCGAGTTATTTTTTGGCTGTCCCTGTTAGAAAACAAATCGTTTCAGATGTGGTCCGTTTTAGAGACAAGTGGGATATATATACATTTATCAGTCACTGCTATTTATCTTCACTATTTGCTTATATAACAAACAGTGTTTACCTGACCCCTTCAAGACTACAACGCTTCATGAAACAGAAAGTACATAAAATGAGAACAAAATTTAAACAAGAAAAACAACACATTTCCATTCTCTCCCCCCCCCCCCCCCCACACACACACACAAGCCATTGTTTGTTCACATGTAGGCCTACTACTCTTCTGTCTACTAAATAACATGGTAAATGTTTGAAAACCAAGGAAAACGCAAGGTGGGCCATGACTGTGTACTGCTGGCAGCAAACTAACAAACAAACAAAACAACATTTCTCCTTCTCATTTCCACTCCCGATAACTATTCAATTCAGCGCTGGGAATGCGGCAAGGAAGAGAATAAAGTTGTCTGTTATGACGAAGAGGAAACCTTTTTACTCACAGAACGTTAATATTGCCGTTGCTAAACAGAAAACCATGTATATGGACATGTTAGATAAGAAAAAAAAATTACACAATTTCATCTTATATAAATTGTCTATTTCCTTCATGACAGACCTTTGAATAAGGTCACCGATATTATGCTCCTATAAAAGTAGCTGCTAATTTCATGACCTCCTGTTCTTATGCAATATAATCACACCATTATGATCTGCCTACTGTAACTGCGCTGTTGCTAGTGCTGGCACTGTAAAACTGAACTTAGTTGACAGATTGCAGTTCAATAGGTCATTCTCATGCCAGCAGTGCCTCTCCGTTATTCCAGGCATCTAGCCGTCCGCCCGACCATCCAGTCATCCATCCGCCCATCCATCTACCCATTCCTTCATCTATTCACCCTTTCAATCTTGTCTGTCCGCCCGTCTTTCACTCACTGAATAGCCATTTTCCATTCATCCGCAAGTCCATCCATCCACCAATACATCCCTATCTATCCTTCTATCCATTCAACAATACTTATAACCACAACATGCCATACCCTTGCTGATCTCAGTGACTGCTGAATTTCGTCTTCCACACCTCGGATACTCATTTAATGGGGGATTGCTGATCGTTATACTCGTCATTTGATTAAACTTCAGACATGAATACACGAAGCGATCTGAGTGACACAATAGCTCCAGTTTTTAATATTTGCACTGTCATTGAATCTTCCAACTTTCGAACCAAAAGAAACACTGGGTTTGAGTTTCAGTTTGGGTTTTACGGCCTATCGGCACGACAACGGCCATTTTGCGCCCTTCACGGTCTATTGGGTACATTTTCGTATTCAGAGTTGTTAAGTTGAACATTAACATAGAATTAAATACATGTACATTCATATAATTTTAACAGATTGGTAACATAATAATTTTAAAACGTTGTTTTGTAAAGGTCTGGAAAAAGTTTTGTAAACGAGTATAAAAGTTATTAAATCAAGTTGTAGATCTTAGCCACTCCCAGAAAGGATAGGATGTGTTGAGGGTCCACGTCAGAAAATAATTCTTTCGTGGATCCGCAGGCATAGTGCCTTTTTCGGATAAGCATGAATACTACACTGTTAATGTCCATCTGATAATATGCCACCTTGAAGCATTTGCTCGACACTGACAGTGTTATCTGTCGAGCAGTTATCTCACTGGAGACTGACCCATTTATTGGAAATCTTTCTAGTGAGCCTGACCACAAAAAAGGCATCTCTTTCCTTCAGGACAGCGAGAGTTAATTCTATCATTTTATTTCAAACTGCGTCTCATAATTTACCCGATGGAAATGGCGTGACTACAAAGAAAATACCATAAATGTGCCAATAGAACAGCTCCACAAAATAAATCTTACAACCGAGAATGAGTTCGCCTGTAGAAATATCTTTCCCAAAGATGTCATAACAGTGACCTTACGCTGGCCCAATGATGTGATAACATGTCGTTAAACACCAGGAGGAAACAGTCAAAGACACAATGGCGTGTTGTTAAGTCTCCGATGAGTTAGCATCACTTTATTATCACCTCTGCCACCTTCATTATCATCTCTATAATTACCACTAGCGCCATCACAGACTACACAAAACATCTGCTGGCGCCACGATAAGTATCGTATAGCGTATCAGATTTACGATATTCCACAGTACTGCCGTCAGTAAAACTACCGCTGTTGTGACTGCAACCGCAGTGACCACCATACCACAGCTGCTGTTACTATAACACCATCACGACCACCACCACTACAACTGCCACCAATATCAACACTTTGACAACTACTCCCATAACTACCACCTCTACCGCAATCACTAACATTACCAGCACCACCGCAGCGATCATCACCATCACTATAACTACCCCCCCCCCCACACACACAACCCACCCACTAGGCTCTTACCAATAGCTTGTAAACATACACTGTTCCTTCAACATCTAAAACACATTTAAAGCTCCCCCCTCCCCCCTCAAAGGCCAACTATTCCCAGTTTACGACAGCTTAATGACTAAATAAAAGTGCAAGCGTGTCGAACTATCCTCGCAGATGCCGCCAGGCTCTTACACAGCTGGTAATAAACCCAGGCCAGGTGGTAAATGTAGGCTCTTTTTCAAACTGCTCATTAAGTACTTTTTGTTTCAATCTTTCATGAATGTTCTTTAGAATACGAACATTTAAAGAGTTCCCATTGACTCTCTTTTCAATATCAATATTCTCTCTCCCCCCATTTTCTTTTCCTCTACGGAGAGGGAGGACACCCCCCCCCCCCACCAAAGCTCGCAGACCTATGTCAACTGGCCCACATGTCCCGCCCCCCCCGTTCTGTCCTGGATTCTGTCACTTTAGATATTATAAACTTGTTATTTTGTTAAGATTGAATGTTCCATTTCAGCCCAACGAGGTTATTACCATATTGCTCTGACCCCCGTCAAGCTATAAAGGCACCGCGAGAACGTAGTTAGGACTGACCCCGTCCTTGTGGGGCGCCCGTTTAATTGAAGGTGCATGATTAAAATAATTTGTATAGTGATCCCATCGGTGAGAGTATAATGAGTTGTGCATTGCATGACGTCTACACCTTTTAGGCATGCCAACATGGTTATGTATGCGGTTTTGCCATCACTACAGGTTCTATGCTGAAAATTCTTAGCAGTTTTTTACTTCTTTAATCCTATTTGGGCATTTTGCCTTAGTGGGTCATTGCAGCCCAGCTGTAACTGGAGCAGACACGTCGTCACCATAGTGCAGCGCCGGTCGGCGTTATTTTTTTTCCCTGGCAGAGGCGTGTTCGGCCTGCTCCTCTCGATCTCCAACTGCCAAGGTATCTTTATGGTGCACAAGGGCCACCCGGGTTTTTCGTCCTCATCCGAGAAGACTAGGTGCTCGATCCTACCTACCATAGGATCAGGGACAGGAAAATATGAGATAAATCTCACAATTCTAGCATACCTGCACCGACCGGGAATCAAATCCAGTATCTTCGGCATGAGATGCGAGCACAATGCCTCTAGACCAACGTGTCTCCAACATGTCTAACTGTAACATTCCATTACCCACCTCTCAGTCCGTACAGGATCCAATCCCGAAACATTCTACTTGTTTGTCAATTAATTGCCCATCGTAAAGATAACGACGGTTGTTAGGACTATGTCGTCTATTCAGTCCACCTATTATATTTATCACCACACGTATTTTGGCTGCGATTTTCAGAATGGATAACACTGTGATTCTCATTATTTCTATATCTTTATTCTTAAGATCCTGGAAATCTCTGGAACGACAGTATAAATACGGCAGTCAGCAAATCGATACTACGAGAGAAAAAACGAGTAGTATTTTCAAGTTGTCTTCGACCCAAGACAATAATTTACTACTTAGATGTGGCATATTTTCTTGACAAACCTCTGTCAACTGGTTGTGTTGATCTTTTTGATTTGTTTTGAATAAAGGTGGCCCCAGCTAGGAGAATGTTGAACGTATGATTATCATTCAGTGCGGTGTGGTCACCCCCTGTTACTTCAATTATATTGTCAGATTTAATCACAAATCATTGGCTGAGGAGTAGACAAAGAAATCTGAGAAAATGTATCCAGTAAAAGCTTGACTAAAGGACGGCTCTACGTTTTTTAGGACATGTTTTTCTAGCTAGCGAAGTCTTCCCTTCATTCACTGGTCAGTGTTCTGAGTAAATGACCTCTTAACAAGCCTGTGTTAAGTGGCTCGAAACCACTCAGCAAAAATTAGCCGCTCATTAAATGAAAATCTTGGGTAAATATCTCAAACTTGAAAGGCAGTCTACGAGTAAGGTTACCTTAAGTGCAGACCGCGGTTAGACAGCTTGAATATCTAATCGTTGGCGAGGATCTCGAGAAGCCAGGTGACACTATTATATGAAAATCCGATTTCTCAGTTGAATTACAATTCTTTATTCTGTTAGGTTCGATTGTTTCAGGTCCTTAATATACGCAGTTTGGAATAATATTAAATACTTAATAGTGTTTTGTTTTGGTTTTTTTGTGTATTTTACAGGTCCTTGCTAGAAGTTTGGTTGTTTCGGCCCTACAATTTAATTAATTTAACTCTGAATATTTCATGTGACCGTGGTATTTCATAACAGAAGCCAATGTTGGTTCAGTTTTGAAGACGTTGACGACGTCACAGAATTAAGAACAATCATGCAACTCACGTCACGTCAATTTTCTGGGCCGGGAAATGTGAAGAAAATCTGCCAATCTTCAAGTTGCGCTGGGTTTTCAATGAAATACCTCAGACGTTTGAAATGAAAGAACTGCTGGGAGTTAAGAAGCATTCGGTGGTTTCAGTCTGGCCACCTAGAAACTGCGCGTTGATGCCTTGTCAAAGCTAAGAAGTGCTGTGGACGATTATGCATTGTTAGAGCACGGAAATAGAGTTTTCATGGTATCAGTGACCTGTGCCACACACCATCACATATCCAACCACAACGCTCACGGATCAGGGTTTGTCGGTACCCTGAGCAAGCCGGATCTGATTCGCGTAACTGTCTTTGTCACAGTGGGATGGGATTACATCCGCACGTTTGCTGATATCAATAATTTGTCAGGGATTGATACGTCTGGCGGGATTTACATGACTATCTGTATTAGGTGCTCACTCAGCCGTAAGTGACTGGGATGAATTTCAAACAAATTACTATTGGTGCTGTGCTCTAATAAATAAGTGTGAAAACAATGGGTTTACCAATTCAGCTTACGTCAATTAGTCACCTGTTTTGATGTTATATTTTGCAACATGAAACACTGGTAAAAGTTTAATGAGAATGACAAACAGAAAACTATAGAATAACTTCGAAAACAAAATCCCAGCTGAAATTTCAATAAAATACAAGATTGCTAGGACCCTCAGCAGGTTAATTAAAAAATAGAAAGTCCAGAGACGTAGGGGAAATCGAAATTTATTTATTTAAAATTAATTAATGTAAAACAGAAAACTACATAGACCAGATCAGCAGTACGAGGGCCTAAAAAAGAATACTTGCTTTGTCCTGTTGTTTTTCTTGCCAATCTTTGTCCCAAACTTTTCTGTGACCACATAGCTTTTCTGCAGCTTTGTTAAAGTTAGAATTGCAGGTAGTCAGCTGTCCTTTGTGTATAAATTCACAGGCTCTACTGTTTTTACTTTTTTTTAAGCAGTAAAGGAAAAAGGATGTCCGTCTCTCTACAGCTCAATCTTACAAAATCCCTTGTCTCTCTGTCTCTGAATCTCCGTGTCCGTTGGCGCCCGCTACAAAAAAAACCTTTCATAGTAGAGTCATTAAGTGTGTTTGTTGTTTTTTTTTTTATATGAAATGGGCACATTGTGGTAAAGGCACCAAACTTTGGGCATGAATAGAGTACTTCAAAATACACATAATGTGATATAGAACCACACTGAGAGATCTCAGATAACGAGACAGGAAAAATTTAAAGTCGACAGAATTGTTTTGTGAGCATGCGTAAAACAGGAACACCACCAAACTTTTACACTGCAAAATATTGCATACGTAGCGCAGCGACATCGAAATGTATGGTCGAGATGTTTGGAGCGGAATGAAAGGTTCCGTCCTTCTTATTTCAAAAAGCATACTGTGTGAATAATCTTAAAGTAAACGCAGTCTTTTAGTTTTAAAAAAATGTGTAATGGCAGCAGCAGGGTTTGGGACAAGGCTAAAATGTGGAAGAAAAAAAAAGTAGGCCACAAGGCTCCGCGTTCAACAAAAACAACAATAAAACTAGACAATGAATTCCAAAAAGAATTATTGCATTTTCAATTCTTTGGGAATTAATTGTAGGAGTTTTTTTTTATGAGTTGTTTCTAATGTTCGGCTTTGTGACCAACATGTTTTTTTTCTTTTTGGCCACATTTTAGTTTGTTTAGTTTATTGTTCTGTAGCATTCAAATCTGGATCTCTCTAGATCAGAATTAGGTAGAAATACAAAGTTACGTTAGTAGGTCGAGTGTGTCTTAGGCTAATGATATCTTTACCATTCATCATCATCATCATTGCCTTTCTCACCCTGGATCAGGGTATAGGCCACCAACAAACACTTTCCATCCCTCTCTATCATGGGCCAGCCTCTTTACATTATTCCAAGTCTTTCCGCTTCGTTGCACATCATTTTCTCTGGCTCTTCTCCACGTTCCGCGCGGCCTTCCTTTGCATTGTTTAATTCTGTTTAAATGTAATATACACCCTCCACACCCACCTCCTCCATTTGAACAGTTACAAGGTATAATAATAATTTAAAAGTTTCCACTTCCATCTCCAGACCCTTTAAAGAGAATAAGAAATGGAACCGCTTTGAAATAAGGACATAAATAACATACATCCTGACCTAGCCAGCACTTTTCAGGTCTTGACTTCAGTCTGTAGACTGTAGAGTATTGTACTGTTAGGCTTTTGATGCAATGGTAAAAAATATTATAAACACTCGTACCCGCGCAGCTTTGAGGGGACACTGATTACCACGGTGTATTGTGTCCTTTTCGACGTTGGTTTTCCCCACAGTAAGGGACAGTATAATTATTAGAGAAGTAACAGTAATAAACAATAACTGAACGCTAATACGTTATGGCATAAAACGTTAATTATTGATGTGTTGTTGGTATGATTAAAGATGGAAACAGAATTATGTCGTAGCTATAAAAGAATGCATAATTATTATTAGAAAAAGAATATTACTACAGAAAAAACAGTGCATTGGACGCAATAATTACACCAACAAGATGTCAAAATAGGAGACCTTAACAATATTATGGAAATAATAATAATGTAAATACTGACGTAAAATGGTTAGAAATGATCAGAAAGATAGTTATGAGGATAATCGCAGAACTAATTGTCTGACAGACGTCGGGCCTATAAGACTTTGCCGAGTAATAGGAGTAGACATGGGAATAAGAGTGACGATGAGAGTAGAAAAAGCAGCTGTTATGCTCTTACAGTTTATACAACATTAAAGGTAAGCTAAAGTAGTAACGGAGACATAGTGGCAGTAATTATGATTGTACTAATAATCATAGTATGTCTAACAGCATTCTTAAATGTTGTTGCAATCGTAGAAATAAGTAATAGAAATGGTATTTATGTATTTCTACAATAGTAAACCCTACGGCATTAATGATATGGCGAGAGAAATGATTCATAAATAAATTTTAAGTCTTTACTGTTTTGCTTGCAAAAGGTTTCTTCACAGTACTGATCTTATCATCGTCATCATCATCATCTTCTTCTTCATCAAAATCATTCTTCTGCTTCATTTTCCCATTATTCACTTACCTCGGACTGGAGTAACGGATTCCATCTGACAGATGTACGCATTTTTCACACTGCAGTTTCGATCGTTCCAAAAATAGCCTCTTGTCTCCTTGCTCCCCTTCCAGGGTAAATGGAATCGCCTCCTGACCTCCACACAGTCCTCGCTGGAAAGCCCGTCGTCACTTGGTTGTTGATGATATTGGTTGTAGTTAGACCAGCCTGGAAACCACCCTAGTTACACAAAAACATGCGACATGTACAAAACCTGATCACACAAGTGGTACAGGATCTAATTATTATATCAAGGGGCATCTGCTATATTGTTCCATGCGACATTTTGCTGATTTCGAGGTTTTGTCATTAATTTGGTTCTTTCACTCCTAATTTCATTTGTACAAGTGTCATTCCAATCGGTTAAAAAACTTTTCGAGATATGTGTTTGTGACGTAATATTTTATGCATTTTAGCCCTTTTGCTGACCAAACTTCAATCCTTTTTTTCTCGAAAAGGCAAAAATGCAGATACAACAATATGGCAAATCCCCAGTGATATTATACATGAAAGGGACATTATCGATATCTACTGTCTGGACTTTTTCTAGACGTCTTTGAATATAATTTAACCTAACATATCACTGGCCCCATCGAGAACCCTCATGGATATTCGCGCAAATGCAGGTGACAACTCTCTTCCGCCAAATAATCTACGAAAACCTTGACGAACTTTTTTTTTTTTTTTTGCCTATTGATTAAGGAAGAGTGCAATATTTCAAATGTCTGTATGATTAAAATACATAAGAAAAGAATGTACGTAAGATAAGTCTTACACTGGAAGTAAAACAGTTTTGTTTATTGTATTCTATCCTGTAAAACTCTCCTCAGCAACTGTGCGGTATCATGACAGGGTCAGAACGTGGCAGAAAGAAAACGGTGTATGTAGCAAAGCCTCCCATAAGAAAGAATACCGAAACGATACAATAAAACAATATATCATGACAAGGGCAGCGATATGTAATACTGTCTAAATTGGTGAACGATTAACCCGAATAAGGAAATATATTCATTAAAGATGTGCTGAGCACATATCGGCAGAGAGACAAGGCGTGCATCACAAGGATGGCAGTAAAACAGCAATAGTTCGTCAGTAAAACAGCAATAGTTCGTATTTACTTTATTTGCATAACTTGCGTCACATTTGTAAGCCACGCTATAGTTGGTTTCTAACTCGTACCCATGAATAAAACACCGAACTGACTCCACTTTAATTGTTTTTAAGAAAACACAAGTCCAATATTTGCAAGATTCTTGGGTTGCCAAAGGCCGCGGCAAGGCAAGTATAGAGCCCCCTGACGGGTGGGCTGTTGTTACGTGGAAACGTTTATTTGACTCGTCATGTTGAACAACTTTGTAGAATGTTCCAACACTGGGAGATTTTCTGTGTGTGTGTGTGGGGTGGGGGCTAGTTTTTAATTTATTATTCCTAATTTATTTTATTTTCATTTTGAAATTTTGCGCCCCTAAGAATTTTGTGCTCAGGGCAACCGCCTATGTGCCCCCCCCCCCCCACCACCATGCTACGCCACCGAAGATTGCCTCCGTCCCGAACAAAAGTGGTGTTAAACCACTAGCTGTTACCCGTAGCTGTAATTGCAGTTGTTGGGTCATGTAGCCAATATATTCACTGGAGTTTTCCTGTATGTGTGCACATGTTTATGACAAATGCCATTTTCCAATGTGCTTACTGTGGCAATTTCACTAATGTGTACGTCACTGTGGCTAGCTAGCCAAACTATTCCGACCGTAACCCTAACACCTATCCTACAGAAGATAGTTATTGCATTTTTATTTTATTATATTTTATTGTTGTTGTTGTTCCTGTTGTTGTTGTTGTTGTTGTTATTGTTGTTGTTGTTGTTACTATGGTACAAATGGAGAGAGATCTTACTTGGATGGGTGACTTTCCCTCCTGTGGTCCAGTAAAAATCAGACTCCCATTGAAGATCGTTTGCACCGATCCAAAATGCTTGTACGTTTTGGCATCCACTGTGAAATAAATAAATAAATAAATTCATTAATTAAATAATTATTAAATAAATACATGTCTGAACGGCCATTTGAATCGCGATAATATGGCCTTGATGCACTAGGACTTTAAGCGGTATATACGATTGTTCCATTAGTTACAGGATTTTCATGAAAAGCCAACAGCTGGATTTGCTCGGAAAAAAGTAAATAAAGTAAAGCAAGCTCTTTAATACATTGTCATAAGTGAAACAAGTGACGAGTACGCTCCCCAGGACCGCCCCTCTTCCCATGTAGGCTTTTCACACGCTGAGACCATCCCTCCCCCTACTCCTCTCCCTGTACATACTAAATGAATGGCCCCATACCGGAGACTGGCCAACCGATCGGTAAATAGGTTAAGCAGGCCGAGAACCAGGACAAATGTTTAATCACACACACACACACACACACACACACACACACACAAATACCCCACTCATATTACAAATTACAGTACGGTGCAAACGCTCATTTTCCTAACTGACTGATTACTTCCCTCCTTTCACACTGTCGTTTCAAATCAGGAACTCTTCAGACCAGTTTTGTTTTTTAGCGAGAAATAAATCCTGGCGCGTGGAATGATAATTATATGCCCTGAATGTTCATACTGTGAAGGCAATTTTATTTTCTCAACCATTTCTGAAGTAGCTGCACTGCAGCGCCTTCAGTAATATAAGGAAAAGATGAGATTGTGTTGTTGTTCTTGTTGTTGTTGTTCTGGAAGAAGAAGTAAGTCAAACTGCAAGATCTGCCTTAGGGAGAATGGATGTTTACCTGAGATTGAAAATGTCAATTAAAAATAAACTTTAGAAAACAGTTAGATCAAAAAGAAGAGAGAGAGAGACAGAGAGAGAGAGGGGGGGTGAGAGTGGGGAAAGAGAGAGAGATAGAGGGGAGAGAGAGAAAGAGAGAGAGAAAGAGAGAGAGAGAGAGAAAGAGAGAGAGAAAGAGAGAGAGAGAGAGAGACAGAGACTAAAAGAGAGAGAAAGAGAGAGAGACAGAGGGAGAGAGAGACAGACCAAATATCAAATACATTTTCAATGTACCACATTTTACCTTTTTAATTGTAATATCCCCACCATCCCCTAAATCTGGGTTATTTCATTTCCTCTCACAGTCTAACAAATCTTCTCAACGGTGAATTTTGCAAGGCGCAAAATAGCCATTAATGAGATGAGACGCGGTGAAACCCAAATTGAAACAAACAAACAGACAATGAACATAGAAACAAACAAACAAAAAGTATAGGAGTAAACTGGAAATAAGATTTTTTTTTTTCAGAATGGCACTGCACACCACAAACACAGTTATGTTTATCAAAGGTGAGTGCACCTCCCAACTTCATTACTGATGCAGCCAACCAAAGATGGTTAACGGGGTAGAAATGACTCCAAACCACGATCAGTTCTCCTCATTACCACCATTTTCATCATGCGCATCACTGTCGCCGGCATCACCACCATGCATAATAATTAACAATAACGGTGAAACTCCGTATTCCTGAGTAAAATATTGCCATTAATGTCATTCTAATTAAAATGTACAAGACAATCATTCCAGCTCACCAAATGTAAAGCCTGCTCATTCACAAAACATTCTTTCCTAATCAGCTCTATTTATAATAACATTACATGGCTTGAGATCCAAATATATTTGTTTATTCTAATATCAATTTGTGAAAAAAGTGGCAGATAGATGAAGGAACGGATGAATTAATGAAATTCGGTCAGCTCAGCCGGGCAGTTTAAATTGTAATGTTGACGTAGGTTTCGAAAGCTGGTGTCAGCTACGTAAAGGAATGGTTTCAAATAAGGCACATATATTTTATGTCCCCAGGGACAAATTAAACCATTATTGTTGTGTTAGTGTTTGAGCTCTGCAAAATGTAGAATACATCGCGTAGTTTCCGTTGGCGTCATTGAATTGTATTATGTGAATGTTTTCTTATTCTGATGGAAGCTTGGAGAGTTGGGAGAGAGGTGGGTATGGAAGATGCATTGGAGACTGGGTTTGTGCGTGTCTTTTTGTATGGGAGGGTGCATGGACGGGTGATTCGGAATTATCGGTCATGACTCTCAGAACCTGCCCACAGAGAACGCTCTCTTCTGATAAAAAAGACGATAATTATGAATGCGATCTTATGCTTATCAGGTGGGGTACCATGCATACATTTTGAAGACTTTATGAAGCAAAACGGGCCAAGAAGTGAGAATGATATCTAAAGTAACAGTTTAACACCCTTTAAAATATTAGGTTTGAAGCATGGCATAAAAATGTGGGTAACATTGAATATGAAACAAATATGCGCAGATCAAAATAGTCTCAAACTGGACAAATTATTCCCAAAGACTTTCAGAACAAGGGTCCTCGTAAATTCAGATCAAATCCCATTGACAAATGGCAATTTTCTTGCAAAGAGAATGTTTTCTGGAATAGTCCTGGATAATACCCCGTCCGTCTTCGTTTCAATTTTTTTTTCATCACAAACAATCTTGCCGACAGCTGTGTTGGGTAATCGTCATGGTCATCAAAACAGTTGTCTCATCAATAGCTGCCTGTCATGATCTCAGTCAATTACTTTTGTAATCTTATAGACTTCAAATCTATTTGGAAATATTCTCCGCAATAACAGTAAGGCGCATCATGCGCTATCTAGGGGAAAAGAAAGAAAGAAAGGACGTACTTGGAAGCCAACCCCAAACATTTCATGGAACATAAATATAAAGGTAAGCAGACGCTTGAGGGAGACAGGGCACTAAGAAAATTTAAAGAAAAGGCGATGTGTCCAGAAGTGCACGCCTATTTAGTGCCCAGAAAAAACATAATTATCGTGTTACTGCCAGACTGCGCTGGTTTTTCGCATTGTCAGCAATCCCAGAATGTCAGAATTTAAATAATGGGACGAGATTACATTGCCCGCAAGTTGGAAGTTAATTTTTTTCCACCTCTCTGAAAATGTCACAACAACCAAACCTTGATTTCTAGTGGGTTTTCTCCAATGTATATTAAATGATACGCTTGTGACTTTCAGCTAGAAGATAATATCTAAGTTGGAAGACAGGGCCTAAGCCTATTGCTGTTGGTCCTTTCAGCCAGATAAACTTAAATGGAACTAAATATAGGCCACTTTGTCTACCCATCACGTACAGAACACTACTGTTTTTCCTAAGTCCGCTCAGAAGTTTATCAAAATCTTGTTATCTGTATAAGGGCACATCACAAGGGAATTTGCAAGGAGCCCAGAGCAACTCCTCCTTCTCGCTGCACAAGCCGCTCTGTGTGTATCAAATGCATGAAGTTGCGCGAGTTTTAACGCCGACAATAAACATGATCCCTCTGTCTCTGTTCGACCATGCGAACATGCCATGCTCGTGTCGATGTGGACACGAGCGGCGACAGCCTTAATTGGACTCTGTTGACACAGTCAACACAGTTCAAAACAGACTAATGGATTCGAATGACAAACATTTTGTTTAGACCGTGCTCAATTACACAGAAATTCCAGGCTCATCCCATGTAAATGTAGCTTTTATGCCGTTTCAGTAACCAACACCTTATTCAGCTCTTAAAAAATTAGCGTGATGAAGTTCCTGCGGGTTTAAAAGGTTAAATTCTCGTACTATTTGTATGAGTGGTGCTATAAGTCAGTGCTGAGTAAAGGCCTTATTTATTGAAACTTTAAAAACATGTTTAATATTTGATTTAAATGTTGCTGGATTTTCCATGGCATGGATCGTGCTCAAGAGGACGTCAGTGCCACAAGAATAGTTGTCCGCTCCTCGTACAAACAACAGTGAAACTAATACAGGCAATTAAAGAGTGGCACGCAGTATAATTGTAATTGTTTGGATTAGGGCGCTGTATAAATGATCTCCATTATTATTATCATTACTAGTAATTTCCCCATTCTTCGAACGGTTTAAAAAAAAAAAACAAAGCACAGCACTCCAGACTGAAAGGAATCAGCACAAAGACATTGATGTCGGGACACTTTGGGTCATCCACAAAAAAACTGGCGATTAATTGATAGGTGGATAGGATAGAACACAGTGCGTGACAGAGCGCACCGAGAATTTTTCAGGAAATGATGATATCATGGGCTCATGTGTTCGTAAAAAATGCAGGATCGGAAGTAGTCAATTAGCGGCATAAAGCAAACTCAAAAAAATACTTCCCCACCTTTTCAAGACTCCAATCTAAAGAAGAACCTTTTGCGGGTTGAAGGGCAGGCACATGTAAAATTTCACGCAAATCCGAGCTGTGTGAGCCAAGGTCTTGTTAAAGATCCCATCATTTTTAAAAAATAAATATTATTATTACATTTTCCTTTCTTTGAGCATTAGCTCTAGAGGCATGAGAGGCCTAGCCTTCTGACAAAGTTTTCTTGGCATGACTGACACTCCGAGATCTACAATCAAAATATTTCCTTCCGAGCTTGAAGTACATTATAAATGTTTCTGCACAGTTTTCTTGGTATGAATGAATGGCACTCACCTCATCTGTATAACACTATACTTAGTATCAGGATTTTCTTAGCGTGGCTGGATCTCAAGTGAACTCTATTTCGAAAGTTTACATTTCCGGTAAGAGGCGGAAATGACGAAATTGACGGAAGTACATTATCACGTCGTATTCGCAATCATGAATTGATAACTGATAATTATAACTGAATTTCTGGAAAAAGTAAAGAGTTTCGGGAAAAAATGAGCACGACACGCACAGGCTTGATACATTTTACATACATGTGCCAAGTTTCATTTCTCTACGTTGCGTAGTAAAAAAGCCTTTGCGGGAACAAAGTTGGGCCCAAGCTCCATTATTATATGATGATAACATATGTCTTACTTTTTGTTTGTTAATGCCGACTTGTTTCTGTTGCTGTTGTTAAGATTTATATTATGATGTAAAAAAAAAGATAAGCTAAAGCTATACAAAATCAGGAACGCATTTTACTTTCCTAGATCCTAGACAACATTGACTGGATTTGCTATTGCCTTTGCTGACATTGGCAGCCTGAAACTGATCAAGCCTGTTTCCATTTGCTTTATGACACAATATAAAGCCATATCTTCATAAATATATCAAAATCTTAGGTTTTATAGAAACGACAAGACTACAAAAAACAACACAAAAACAGTTCGTCATGAAAAGAATTTCCACCTGAAGGATTTTTGTAATCTCTCGAAAATCAAATACAAAATGTGCACTTGTTATATTGGGTCGGAGAATACACAAAACATTGGATCATTCTCCATGTCACACAATTACTCTATTGTTACTTGCCAAAAACTGGTTTTAAATACCTGTTGGATGCTTAACAGCTGATTCAGGGCCAGGAGACCAAAAGGACACATTCATGATCTCAGAGGGTATAGACATACTTGAATCGATATGATTTCCAACTTCCATATAGTAAAATTATTGCTAAAGTGATTTCGGATAATTTGAGATCTCCAATATATTATCTCGTTTCACGTTTTCCAGACTTATTGGGGTTTTCCTTTATTCATAGTATTTTCCGTGTCATTTGAGCAGCAAGGGTTGACTAATCCGGTAATCAGTACGGTACATCAGTGCGCCAGAAAATGTTACTTTATAAGTACAGTTTCAAAAAAATATTTCTTTTTCTTTGTTCAGATTTCTTCTCTAAATTTCACGTAGGCAAAGTTTGTGGAAACGGCCTGAAGGAAGAGGAATCTCAGAAAAAAACTTCACAATGGGATGTGTAAATTTCAAACATGATGTGTCAATGCCATTTTCCAGAGAAACAAGGGAATAGTGGGGATGGAGGGGGTTGGGTAAACAAGGAAGAAAGGACAGGGTGAGGTCGAAAATTCCGATAAATAAAAGTTCATTTCTGTAGGCAATACAATACTCGGTCCCACGACCCCTTTTCACCATTATCAGCATCCGAACTGCCCAGAAGGAAGAGGGTTTTTATCTGATACAATTTTCGCGCATGCCTGGCAGAGCTTCTGGGGGGCCTAGGGCACCAAGCTGCCGTCCTACCCGTGTTCACATTGTCAGGACTGCAGACAGTACAGAACTGTTTGTTTGTCTGTCTGTCTCTCCGCCAGTCCACCCGCCCGTTCACCGTCCTTCCGTCTCTCTCTCTCTCTCCCCTCGGGCACAGTGTCATCAATTATAACGCCTGACTCTCAAGGTCTCCTTTTTGCACTGGTACTGGCACTGAACCCGACCCCCATTGTTGTACCAAATATCAACGCTAGCTATTCATTCATGCTGAAGTTCTGTTTGTGTACTTGCCTCATAATTGCCTCATAAATTATGAGTTAGATCATTTCCATCCTGAATTTAATGGAAACAATTGGTTTCCCATCAAACAAAAGGTGTTAATAAAATGCTGACGTCACACTCTCTATATTTTAAGCGGAGAAAATCAGGATAATGGATTCGCTTGGGCTAACTTATCCATTTAATCTAAAAAAAAAAAAGTCATTATCCCCAGTGACGTTAGGGATATCAATAGCTACTCCCCACTGCGCACACTAACTGTCATCAATTTATTATGGGTACATTTTTATTTCTAGCACTTTCGCCAGGGAGCACGAGTGTTTTCCTTAGTCACCCTTTGTCCTCCCACACTCCCCTCCGCCCCCCCCCCCCACACACACACACGCACTCACCCACACAAACCCCAATGACCAGGGACCGCCTGCTGTGAAAACTATGCTTCTGCTGTGTTGTAGACCCTGACAAGCGGTAGAGATGGGATGTGTCAGAAGAGTACTTGGCGTCTCGTACACATATCACAAAGGAAGAAATGCGCAATATCATCACCCTACATGTGCGCCACTATGAAGACCTCCTGACCACGGTAAAAAAAAAGAAAAAAGCTGAAATGGTCTGGACATGTGACAGAGCCAGCGGAATATCAAAGACCATCCTCCAGGGTACAGTCCAGAGAACGAGAAGACAAGGCAGACAAAGAAAGAAATGGACGGACAATATTACTGAATGGACAGGGAAAACTTTACCGCAACCCAGGCCCTTGGCCATGACCGCCAGAGGTGGAGGCAGTTGGTGCAACGCTCACTAACTCAGTGTCTCCACCACTCTGGAAGGAATTAAGGGGTCCAGAGAGACCCTGGCGAATGGAATCTATGGTCCGGGTCATCATAGTTATGTTGCAAAGGGTGCAGTGTGTGATATACAAATCATTTTGGGCCTGTTTATAAAATAGTTAAGCAAATCCTATTTGGACGTTGCAGACTTGCCAATTGCCCTGAGTTTCCTGGGACGGTCCCAGCTTGGATATTGGAATTTATGAGAAAACAAAAATCATCATTTGGTTCCTTCTTTGCACGCCCAAACCAAGTCGTGAATGTTTAGCGGCGAGTTTCGGTCAATAGATATTTTTGGCGGTAATGTGTAGCACTCAAGCACGCCCCTTCTGTCACCCTGTTTACAACCCCATTTCCGGTATCGACATGTTTCTCTTTCTAGCATGTTATTCCGAATTTCAGATATGGATAGATTTGTCACGCTCGATACAGGAAGCAGTTGCTCTCAGTCTTCAAATAAAAGACGAAAATGCCAAGGCTATTATCGATAAGAATACAGGAAGTAATGGCCATTTAAGAAAAGAAACCGGCATAATGATACTTGAATGCGGTTCTATGAATCGTGCTGTGCTGATATTTTGATCAGAAGTGGGGGTACAGATGGCACTGCCCGGCATATTTTATTCTCTTAAACACAAAGTCATAAAAGCAACAAAACGTGCAATATAAATGGGTGTGAGCAGGGGAAATTTTTCCCCAAACATGGACTGAATAGACCGGCTATTTACAAAACAATTATTGATAAAATCAATCTAATCAAATTCAGTGACAAGCTTAACGAACTAGTTACACAGATTTTCTTTATTCTTCAATTTGAATATCTTATTAATTACCGTATTGCCTATGGTTTGTTCTTGTATTCCAGTGTGTAAATGAGCTTGTATTTATGATCTATTTTTACTCGTTTTATGTTAGAATGCGCCGAGTATGCGATAAAATTGTTTCTGATTTGGTAGTGGAATTGTTCGCATTTGCTCAAAATGTCATGGTATTTCTCTGAACCAAGGACACAGCACAGCCCAAATTTACTGCCGCCATAATAATAGGGAAATCTATGGCAAAATTTCTCTGTTCAGTTTATGTGTATTTGTGTGTGTGTGTTTATATGTATTTGTATGTGACTGTGTGAGGGTGTACGTACCATTCTATGCTGATGAAAGGCTGACAGAAGCTGTGGCTTGAAATAGATTTCAGAAAAAGAAATGTGCAATATGATTATTTTGTTAATAATTGTTAAAAATTTGATTGGCCTTTCCAGTGGTGACAGAAAGGGAAAGGCAGGGCACTTGGTCTGTGCTGTGGGTGTGGTGTACTTATGTTGTGGAGCCTCAACTCTTGCATGACCAAGCCTTCCTGCAGATGAACACGATATCCGCAATGTTTTAAGCCTATTATTGCCTGTTCGTTGAAAAGTCAGTCAAATTATGCCTTTGCCTGAAAGTGGATGTAACTATGCTGAACATTTCCTGCCTTAGCAATATCGCTTCGAGTTACTTTTCCCACATCTCATTTTCTACATATCATTGCATAGAACATAATAGTTCCATGTCTTTAAAACCAGACAAATTAATTTGAAAAAAACATTTTTGTGGGGCCAGGAATTCTCTACGACTGAAAAAAAAAGTAGAAACATACATAGTGCAATAATTGTTTAGATGTTAAAGGAATGTTGCAGATCATCTCAAACTGTTTTATTAGTGAGGGTTTTCTGAAGACTTATTTTACGTCCGCCCGCCCTCCCGCCCGCCGTAACCTGGGCAGCCCCCAGGCAGTTGGGTGTTGTTCCGCCACGTCAGCCTGCTTCATAAGGTGGTTGGAGCTAGACCAAAAGTCAAAAAGCTGACGTAAAGTGTGCACCTGGCAAAAACAGAAAAATACTAAAACTTGGTACCTGGAACGTCAGGACAATGCGCCCAGGCTTGCAACAGCAAGATCTCACTGATATTGACTCCATCAGGAAATCCCAAATTATTGATCGAGAACTTCAGCTACTAAACATCGACATCGCTGCCCTTCAAGAAACTCGACTTCCCGACTCCGGGTCAGCCAAAGAAGAAAACTACACCTTCTTCTGGCAGGGCCTTAGCAGCGAACAGCCGAGAATCCACGGCGTGGGCTTCGCCGTAAAAAACTCCCTTATCAATTCGATCGCAACTCCAATTGGAGTGTCAGAACGCATCATGACACTCAGACTGAACACCCGGTCTGGTTTTACCAACATTATCTGTGTCTATGCCCCAACACTTACCTCCTCTGACGAAACCAAAGACATTTTCTACGAGGCATTGCAGAGGACTCTCCACAACATCCCTCTCACCGAAGGCCTGCTAATTCTGGGTGACTTTAACGCTCGAGTGGGAGCAGATCACTCCGCATGGCCAAAGTGCATTGGGCACTTCGGCATTGGCAACATCAACGAAAACGGGCAGCGCCTTCTGGAGCTATGCTCCGTAAACTCATTATGTGTTACAAACACGTACTTTGACCTTAAGAGATGCCAAAGAACATCATGGCGCCATCCCAGGTCTGGCCATTGGCATCAATTAGATCTTATTCTCTCAAGGAGGAAGAGTTTGGGCTGTATAAAAATAACTCGTTCCCTCCACAGTGCTGACTGTGACACTGACCATGCACTGGTAGTCAGCAAAATCAAAATTTCGGCCAAGAAAATATACAGATCAAAAGCCCCTTCAATCCCTAAGATCAATGTAACAGCAATCAGAGATGAATCAAATAGAAAGTCATTTGAAAAGTTATTTGCTGAAAGCATGGATAATGTCACCCAATGTGACTCGGTAGATGAAACATGGAACACTCTCAGTTCAAAAATTCATGACTGTGCCATCAAGTCTTTTGGACAGCATAAAGTTTCAAACAACGACTGGGTAGCCCAGAACAGCGAAATTCTCCTACCTCTCATTGAGCAAAAGAAATCTGCTTTCAATGAGTATAACAAAAATTGCAATCAGAGTACAAAAACTTGTTTGAAAAATGCAAAAGCTAAACTTCAGCTGGAGGTAAGACGTTGCGCCAACAAATACTGGACAGACTTGTGTAACAGCATACAAGAGGCAAATGAAAAGGGAGATATGAAAACCGCCTTTAGTCAGATGAAAGTAGCTCTTGGGCCAATCATCACCAAGAGCGCCCCACTTAAGTCTGTAAATGGTGAACCCATCACAGATAAAAATGAACAACTGAATAGGTGGGTAGAGCATTACTCTCTGTTGTATTCAACTGAGAAAAATATTCCACCAGATTTTGAGGAACACCTCCAAAAACTGCCAATAATGGCCGAACTTGACGCTGAACCTTCCTTAGTCGAGCTTTCCAATGCAATCGACCACCTGTCTGCTGGAAAAGCCACAGGAAGTGACAACATTCCTGCAGAGGTATTAAAAGACCTAAAAGGCCCACTATTACCACACCTGTATAATCTGTTACTGCAGTGTTGGAAAGAAGGCGTGATACCACATGATATGAGAGACGCCAAAATTGCCACACTTTACAAGAACAAAGGAGACAAAGGCGACTGCAACAACTATCGAGGCATATCCCTCCTCAGCATTACTGGAAAGGCTTTTGCTCGCGTCATCCTCTGCCGCCTTCAACAACTGGCGGAAAAAGTCTTACCAGAAACACAATGTGGCTTTCGAAGCAAACGATCAACTATTGACATGATATTTGCACTTCGGCAAATCCAAGAAAAATGTAAAGAACAAAACAGGCCGCTTATAACATGCTTTGTGGACCTAACAAAGGCTTTCGACACCGTAAGCCGATCTGGCCTGTATGCAGTCCTTAAATCCATAGGCTGTCCACCAACATTGCTAAAACTTATTGCATCCTTCCACACTGACATGAGGGCATGTGTCAACTTTGAGGGCTGCACATCCAATTCATTTGCTGTAAACAGCGGTGTGAAGCAGGGATGTGTTCTTGCTCCTACCTTATTTGGTATATATTTTGCAGCCCTACTCAAGAATGCCTTTGGTCAATGTTCAGGTGGAGTACTTATTAACACCAGAGTGGACGGCTCCATTTTTAATGTTGCCAGACTAAAAGCAAAATCTCGTACAGAGCATATTATGTTACAAGAGCTCCTCTTCGCAGATGATGCTGCAATCGTGGCCCACGATGAAACCACGCTCCAGGCTCTCATCAATAGCCTTGCCAAAGCCTGTGACAAATTCATGCTAAAGATCAGTGTCTCAAAAACTGTAGTTTTGACACAAGGCTTGAGAAACCCCAACCCAATCATGCTGAATGGCTCTCCTCTGGAGCAAGTGGGAAAATTCTGCTACCTAGGCTCAACCATCAGTGGTAGCACAGACATAACAACTGAAATAAATGCCAGAATAGGAAAGGCGGCCACAGCTTTTGGCAAACTCTCAAAAAGGGTGTGGAACAATAGCAAGCTGACCATCAAAACAAAGGTACTCGTGTACCATACTTGCGTCCTAAGCACCCTGCTGTATGGCTCAGAGACATGGACCACCTACTCCAAACATGAAAGATCCCTCAACTCCTTCCACCTGCGCTGCCTACGCAAAATTCTCAAGATCAAGTGGCAAGACAGGATCTCAAATATCGAAGTTCTGAGCCGAGCCAACATTCCATCAACTCAGGCTCTCCTAGGCAAAAAAAGACTGCGGTGGCTTGGACATCTCCACCGTATGGAAAATGATCGCATCCCCAGACAAATTCTCTACGGGGAACTTGCTACTGGCAACCGACCCAGAGGTAGGCCACATCTGCGATTCAAAGACACTTGCAAGGTCACGATGAAAGCATTCAACATCGACCCCAATGAATGGGAGAACCTTGCAAATGATCGAAGCAGATGGAGACAAAAATTGCGCAGTGGCACGCTCGCAATAGACTTCAAGGCAAAAGAAACATACCTGACAAAACGACAGAGGCGGAATGAAAACACTCGCCAAAGTGAACCCAAAAGACTGACCTGCAATCACTGCCATCGCACTCTCGGGTCAAACATTGGTAGAATAAGCCACGAGAGAAGCTGTCAGTCAAAGTGAAAGTGAATATTCTAGCTGCTAAGACCGTCTGTAAAGACGCTAAAGGCCATATATATATATACATATATATTTTACGTCCAAAACATTACTTCGTGTGAAATAATTTAACGGATGAAATGACATTACAGTAGATTACATATCAATAAGATGTACTAAAAAGATACAGTTAGATTACAAGTAAAGGCATGGCAAGGAAAAGCAAGATAAAATAAGTTGGGTTGTTTGTTTTTTTTTCGGGGGGGGGGGGGTGGTGGTACTTTCTATTTTATTATTGTACCGGCAGACAAGCTGTGGGAGGTTTCTGACCTGATGAAGCTTCATATTAACACAGTAAATCCCCTAGGTTCGAGAATAGGCACATTTTCAGATTTTCAGTGCCAGTCATTTGGATCTTCTTGGCACACAAGTCTTAAATGTATTGTTAATTGTGTTTTCACGGTAAATAAGCTGGTCTGATGAGATTCTGCCGCATTAAGCAGAATCCACCAACAAATTACCCCATAGAGAGAACACAGTCCAATCAAGCAGACTACGTTAATAAAGTTTCCTTCTGCGGAGGCAAATGAACATCAGATTGGTTCTAGTCTAAATGGCAGCAATCCCAATGATCACGGAAATAGGTCATTGCCAAGACCGCCGTGATTTGCTTTTGACAGCATTCTGTGCACATCTTCCACTTGAGTTCATGTCTCATATTACCCTGATCTATTTGCCAGTTACAATAAACTAAACGGCTTTGGAATTCCCGACCAATGACGTTGTGTGAAATTCGTAGATCGCCCGTCACCTTCCAGCAGATGGCGATCGTGCCGAAACGGATTTTTTTCTTTTTCCTATTATTGTTTTCTAAAGATTAGGACCAATGACCGATAGGGCGTGCGTTATAAGATGTTAGAAATCAGATTAAACTGGAGAGAGGGTTTGGAAGGATGTTATTGGAATGCGAATGTGCATGATGGACCTTAATTATCAAAACTATGCGTTTCACTATAAAAAAAAAAAAAATGTTTACGACCTTGGGCAAACGAGAACATTCTCGTATTCTCAGCGTGACGCTGCCATTTTTATTTTTATTATAATGTTGAACGCGTTTTATATGTGGCACCCTCGGGGCAAATAAACACAAGACACAGTTCTTTGACAACGGATTGTCCTGATGGTCCGTTGTTGTTGGGTTGTTGTTGTTGTTGTGTTCGCGGGTGGTATTGATTAGGGACGTAAGTCCAAATTTGGGCTTTCCCGGGTTTTTTCATATTCTTGAAGACCAGGTTTTCCCGCATTTTTTAAGCTAGTAGCGGTACCTCTAGGCCTTTTATTTGCGAAGTTATTTCAGTTTACTCAATGGACGTATGTTTATATGCTTTAAGATATTCTTTGATTACAGTCGTATGAGTACTTACGGCTTTGATTAATTGCTTTTCTCTCGAAGCACAACCAGAATAGGCATTCATACAGTCGTATAGTTGCTTACGATACTAATCAAAAACCTTATAGTGCCGCAAAGTACACCATCCCTTCATACAGTGAGTGTCACGTACGTCTATGCTCAAATGAAGATCAAGGCTGGATGATGGCTGGTCGCCTTAAAATGTGTCCCAGAGGTATCACATTTTCGAGAAAAGCCCCCAAACGTCCATGGTTTATTATCTGTATTAGTATGATGCACTTGAGATTTTATCAGCGCTTTATTTTTTACGTTACGATGATGGCGATTTCTAATGAAAGATTAGTTTGTTAACTATTTTGTGTGTCTACAATTCACATGCAAAATATGAGCAAGATTTCTGTTGTACTCTTTGATTGCTCTGCGTTTAGTAGGAACTAGTTCCAGCTTAACATTATGAAAATTTAAGGGTTGGATAGGTAAACGATACGCAGGGTATCTACCGCCAACTGTGGTCAAACTGCCTTTACCTGCCTACGGCATTTGGATAAAGGGGAGGGGTGTTCTAAAGAGAGAGAGAGAGAGAGAGCCAGAAGGAGAGAGTGAGGAACACACACACACTGACAGGGAGAGAAAGTGAAAAAAAGATGGGGGCAGAGAATACTAGAGAAGTTTCAGTGGAAAATTAATCCAGCAGTGCCTATCATGTTATTTAGGTCCTTGATCTTTGGAGGCAGTGTAGGCGAGTGGCTGGTGAGCTGCTCTCATGAGGCAAACGCCTGTTTCATTGAAGGGCGCATGAAGGTTCATTTCATCAGTAGGCCGTGTGCACCATTAGGTCCTTGATGAGAAAGACACTGTATTCTCGGTGTCCCTACTGGACTCAGATGCAAAAGGCGGCGATGTGGGGTGTTGTCCAATGTTAGTGTTCAGAGCCTTGTATGCTCCCTAGGGAGCCAAGATTATGATAAAGTGATTATGCCTGCTGAGGTAAAAATGTGGGGGCATTTAGAATTTTATATGAGGAGATGAGCACAACGTAAATGTACTCCATGTAAGAATTATTTAATTTGCCACGAATGGTTTCGTGCTGCACCAGACAGTTCCTGTCACGAACTAGAATACAGAATGATGTTCTAAACAAAAATTCTAAAGAACAGAGACTGGATATGTGCTAATTCTTGCATCACCGGAAACTACCCATTAGTTACTGATCTAGCGAAACCATTTTGGGCAGAAGGTGAACAGTGCGAAGTGGAGATTTTGGATTCTTTTTATGGATTGACGTCAACAGCTGCGGCTCCCTTCATTTCTTTGTTAGAAGCCATTAGAAACTGTGACAAGTTCAGTATTGTAACCATCGGCTCCAGCACACCTGCCTACTCATGTGGGCTAATAAAGACTGAAGACAGAAATACGTCTTTGATTCTCATGCCGAGATGGGAATGTCAACAGCCGATGGGAAGGCAACATTGACTGTGAATTCCTACAACGGCCTCGAGTTGTTCTCTAAGGTAGTGGATCTCACTTCCTACAGGTGACGGCGACCTGTTCGAGTTAACACTGGTGAATATTAGGTGCCCTTCACAAGCTGACACAGGTCCATTCCATGAAGTTAACCATGAAGGCGAGAGTCTGCCAAGAATTGCACTTTGCTGACTGATTGTGAAAAATTCCTCTCAGACATTTGAAAAAAGGATCAAGTGGAAGAGCAACGTAACAGACAACAGCAAGAGCAAAGACAAGTAAAGGAGCAAGGCCTGAGAGCCTCAGAGGAGACTCCTGTGCAACGAGGCAGCAAACATAGAGCAAAGAGGAGTCTGGAAGAATTCCTCTTGATGGAAGACGACAGCTATTTCCTCCCTACTCCAAAGAACAAACATGTCGGAAAAAGGGTTCCACTTTTGGTTCTTTCCTCCACCCCACTTCCAGACAACCAGTTCAGCAGAATACCTTGTCAGTCCATTATTGCATAATAGACAAGAGCCTGTGCCTTGCGACATTAATGATCCAGGTCCTGTTCGAAGAAGGCAACTGCGTCTTTAATATAATCAAGCGAAAGAGGAATCGGGGAGAGGAGTATATTTCAAGAAGTGGAAACACTGTTAAGGCAAGAGAGATGAAGGCATGATGTGAGCGATTTAGGTACAGATGCAAACGCAATGTAAGTGGAAGTCAGAGGGAAGAGATTTTCCATGGTTCTGACAGCTGGCTTGCAATGTGACTTCATCAGTCGGAACGTCAAAGAAGTGTGTAAAAATCGAGTGAAGGCCGCCGGAGATTCACGTAGGAAGCGTACATTAAAATGGAAATTCGAGGTACATTCAGTGGATGTTGAGGTCTGCAAAAAATGTTCCCTGCAATCAGGAAGGACGGCAGCGTTTTGAAAATATTATTATGTTTCTGATTTAAACATCTGCACACCATTGCTACTTTGTATCTGTGCATAAATTTAGCCTCCTGCCAATCTGCCTGGGTTAAACAATGGCGTAACGTTTCCACCACACCAGTTAAGTACACTTAAATGCTGTAGGGGCGGATAGGAAGAATCCTCATATTATAAGCAGATACCCTTTGGATGTTCGTATGTTATGTGATAAAAAGTAAATACTGAATGGGGCCAGTTGGCAGTGGTGTTGTGACACATTCATGCAGTTTCGTCAAATATACACGAAACTAAAGTTCGTATTAAAACTTGAAATGTTATAATGTAAATAATAGTTATTACGTATTGTGAAAGTGTGTCCCCAGGCGTCAGTTGTAGCTTCTGCTCTTTAGGGAGACAGAGGGTGGATGACGGCGTCATGTCCTGCATGTGAATGAATGTGTGAATGATAATACAAATTGGAGGGAAGAGCGAATAGAGTCTGACAGCTCCCCCCAATTTGTTACTTACATTATATTGTTTGCTAATATGTCACTACCACTTGATATTGTTACTGCGTTGATTAGTTTCACTATATCCCTCCAACAATCACCATGGGCCTTGTGGTGCGGTCTCAATGTTGCGTCATCATTGAACTTGACAGACAGCATTTGAATTCGGATAGCACGTAGAAGCGCATGAAAGTGAATGCCAACGCAGCGCCTTTCCCTTTCAAATGCCGGCTGGGTAGCCCGATGCGTGGAGGTGCCCCTCCCCCCCCCCCCCCCCCCCCCGTGGATGAAAAGGGTCTGAGGTTCGATTGTCAGTTGGGCTCAGATTTTTCTGAGGTGCCTCTGGGCCTGCCAACCAGTGACGGTACGTCCGCGGAAGGGCCAAGTCTTTTCTCCAATGTAACCGTTATGGTGATTAAGTGGGACGTACGACCCAAACCCAATCCCTTTCAAATTGAAAAATCAAAGACGAATGAAACCACAAAGGTGTCTTGTTATAGTCAAATAAATAGTAGAGTTGTACTTTAGATGCATGTCCTCGAAAGGACACCAAAGCCGATTAAATATGGCAATGCAACAGACGTCTATAAGGGAGAGGTAAGCGTGAGCAGAACAGAAGGAGCTTGAGTAAGGAAGATGAAGAAGGAGTCTATATTTTGTCATATTCCATCAACACCAATGTGTATGTCATAGTTATATAATAAATTATATGTATTAATCAGAGTCGTGAAGTTGCTAAACTATTATTTACGTCTCTGAGAAATGACTAACTTCGGGTATAACTGGGTCGTAAGTAAACTTACACCTGTAATCAAAAACTCTTTTCTAATTTGCAAGTGACGTAAGTCCTCGCTGTGGAGAACAGGTGGTTCCAGCATAATTCGAGCAAGCTGCAGTGTCACGCAACACTAATTGTCACATTCACACAAAAGTTGGAAGCGATTAAATAGAAAATGAGTAAATGCGGACGTTTTTTTCGCTTCCTGAAAAATGGCCAAAAGTGACTTACATCCCTAATCAATACCACCCGCGTGTTGTTGTTTTTTGTTTTTTTTTTGGGGGGGGGGGTCTATAAGGGAGAGGTAAGCGTGAGCAGAACAGAAGGAGCTTGAGTAAGGAAGATGAAGAAGGAGTCTATATTTTGTCATATTCCATCAACACCAATGTGTATGTCATAGTTATATAATAAATTATATGTATTAATCAGAGTCGTGAAGTTGCTAAACTATTATTTGGAGTTCTTTGAATGTCTGTTTGTTGAAAAGAAATCTTCGCTTTGATCAGCGTCACTAGTGTTGCAACAATACCAATTAGTAATATAAGGCTAGGTTTTCTTTATGCTCCTTCTTTTTAGTAAAAAACAGGCTGTGTGTCATCCAATTCATTTGTCCAACCAGAGTGACCTTTTGAGATTAGAATGGCCCCGGGTCAGAATAGCTGTGTTGTTGTTTTTTTTAAGTGAACGGTAAAAATGCCACTGAACTCTAGACAGTTTTCTAGATTGTTGTGATGCACAGGGCGTAAATTTTGTTCATTTTTTTTTTTCTTCTTTTAAATTCAGTTTTGAATGCCCCAAAGACATTTTATCTTGACTATAAAGCGACCAAAAGCAGTGTAGAAATTACAGTTCCTATGTCAAGAGTGTGTGTCATCATTGGGGCTATGCACAACGTAATATCTGGTGGCAGTGGCAACACTTATTGGGACCGTCGGAGAAGGCAACATTTTTGGTAGATTATTTGCTTTCTACAAAAGTGAAATTTTTAATACACGATTCACTGTCTAAAGTCTCGCTTGCTGATACTCATACTTTTACCAATTTCTAAATTCTTCTGTTCAGAGAGTGTGTTTTTCGTCGTCAGTGTTACGTTTGCATATAAAAAAAACAAACTGGAAATAGGACACAAGCAGCTCGTTTAGAAATGCCGTATCGTGTGCTTGACATCTGTATTAGGTTTGAATCTATCATTAATTGCTCTCCCATTGTCTGGATTAGTCTCTCCTTGGATCTCACTGAATTGACTTGCTTTCTGCATAAATCTGTCTATATCTAGACTAGTGATTCTCAAACGGGAGGTTCATGGCTCCCAGGGGAGGAGGAACTGCAAATATAAGGGGTGGAATTTTAGCTAGGGGAAGAATCGGAGTGGAATTTCAGTTACAAGAGGAACTTCAAACTGGGAAAAAAATATCTGGACACTGTGTACATTATCTGTGTATATGTATAAAGGCTTCTTTTGTCATTTGATTGCAATGAATAAGGAAATAAACTGATTCAATAATTACCGGATGACGATTAAAAGGTTGGGGGGAGGGACTGGGGAAACTTGGGATTGCAAAGGAAGAACTGTGGCTAGCCAAGACTCTGAGAACCACTGGGCCGGACCAAACCATCCCCAAAACATGATCACTCTAATCCCATTCAGCACAGCGGAGATGTACGAGACGATTTCGAATAGAAGAAAAAAAAAAGAATTAATGTGCCGGTGGTAATCATCCTAATATGGAAACAAACGTGTCTTTTACACGTTGTTGACAATCAATTTCCGCCTTAACTGCTTCCAAAAGAGACGCATAATAATAAATTTAACGTTCATTGATCTCAACGACCCTGTTTTCAAGCAACCCCGCCCATGGCTGTGTTCTGAGCGCCGTCATGTTCTGAACAAACTCTGTTTTCTTTGGCTCAGGTCTACAATTTATTACTGATGCCTTGTTTTCCAAACTACGTCAATCTTTGTTTTATCCTGTCTTCAAGAAAGAAGGGACGATAATAACTGACATAAATGTAAATTTAATATAAACCGGTGGGAACTTTTACTCCTTGTGACATTTTCTTAATCACTCTGAAAGTCGGCGAAGCTGATCGATCATGTCTGAAACAACATATACACGCAGTTTGTTTGAGTAGATTTTTCTTACAAGACTAAATATTTCTTAAAACCATAATCAAGGATTATGATACACAAAAATTCATAACACAATAAACAAATAAGGAAAATATCAGCATAGAAGCAATGTTAAATAGGAAATGGCAAACTGTACCGTGTTATCTTTACCTTCGTAGTAAAAAATTGGCGAGTCCAAAAAGGTAATTATGTGGCAAAGCCTGAGGTAAGAAATAACGCTGCAACTCCATAGTTTTTCTGTGGTTTTTATAATATTTCGTCAATATCTCTACCTTTGAGCACGTTCAACTAGGTTATCTAGTGCGTGGCGTTCTGATTAATGTCAGAATTGACATTAATATGAACGAGCTCAGCTAATGAATGCGACCACCAGTGAAGCAAGTGCGCGCCAGGAAATCGTCCCCTTAGAATGATAAGGTTCTATCTCCACTTTTTGGCTGAACTGACTTATACACTATACACTTCTTCTACAGGCCTTCCATTGTGTGTCTATCAAGCGGATTTGGTGTGTAATTTGAAGTACTGCTAAAAAGAAAAAAAGTCGTATCGTCTGAAGCTTTGAGCACATGAAATTTCAATCATCTATTTCTCAAAAGTTTATGGAAAGGAGTTAGGACCTTGTCACTCTAAAGGGACGAAATGTCACGAGTGCTGGGTCATTATTCGAAGATTCGACATTGTTTCGAATATCCATGCGTTTCCAATCAGGCAGCCTGGCTCTGGTAAGTGGCGGGCAACTTCGAGCGAGACCAGCGAAATTCTGTAGTCTTGCTTCCTGCCTAAAAGATCTCATGCCCCATCTCCTGGATGATCTTCTTCGTAACTAGGTTTTGTCTCAAATGAATACGGTAAATTTCGAAAATCGCTACCCAGCGACTGCCTATGATAAAAACGAAAGCAAAAGAAAAACAATAATTATACTAATAAAATAAAACAAAAATGCAACCCGAATGTTGAGCAATTTCAAAACTATCCGAACAAATATTAATTACAGGTCACTATTCGAACATTCGAATAGTGGTGTCCAACATTTCAACACTAAATGTGGCACGCTCTTCGTCTTAAACGACATACGTCCTGGTTGACGAACTGTGTGGAACAAGACACTTATTAACTAAAATGTCAGATCAGAAGAGTGAGAAAAAAAAAAAAAACGTTTAAAAAATAGGACGAAGGTGAAAATGAGCCGAGATACAAAGAAAAACAAGAGGAAGAAGATCAGAAGATCAATGAATTGTATCGCCAAGGGGATTAAATAGTCAGGCCTTTAAATTAAAAGGTGACAACGTCATTCTAATCATACGTCTTGTAAACATATAGGGCGATCACACCATGATGTACCCCAGCAACGACAAGCCCACGCTACAAACATGGTATGAATACATTACAGTCAAACTTAGGTCAGCTGTGGATGGAAATAATTATGAACCTGTCAATAGGATGGAAAATGACCACGAACCTGGAATTTGTGTTCACGGATATGAAACGTTAAGCCGAGTATTCGTATCAATTAAGCATGTACACGCAGTACTGTCCAGAGAATGCAAAGTTTCACTTAGGGACGTCATCTAATATGTACTTGCAGCTCAAGAATTTTAGTATGGTTGTAAACACGGATTATTATTTGTTTCATTTCAGGTATGGGCCAGATTTACAATAACTACTTTGATCACTTCTTCAAATACGACTAGGCCTCGCACGTTTCTCTTCAGTTCCCTTTTCTGTGAGTTCTGTCTCCAGAGGTGAGCTTGCCAAAGCGTGTTCAGGAGGTACATTTTCGAGAACTGAGCGCCAGGGTAGTAGAATCTGTTCATCCGCCACTGGGGAGTGAGGCAGACAACGCATGCAAAGATAATTTCCGCCTTTCTATTTTACATTAATATAAGACTCAAGTCTTTCTGTCCCTGTGTCGCATTGAGAGCCGGGGAATACGCGGGGAGTAGATTTGGTGGTTTCAAAATCGACGGGGAATGAAGTTCGCAGCAAAATTACTGAGGTTTAATGAAAGAAATGAAAACTTTACACTTCTAAGACAATGCGCGTAAATTGTTGTACATATAGGACAAGTTGCACTCGACACCCACCTAGCTACCCATCCACCCACCCATCAATCCAACCATTCATCCACCCATCAATCCATCCATTCATCCGTCCGTCCGTCTGTCTGCCTAGACTATTTATCTATCTGCACTTTGTTGTTGTTCCCTGGCCCTAATATTCATACATGTTACAAGTACGTACGTTCCCCCAACTTGTTTGCGCCAGGGATGTGTATTTAAAGCCTTTTGTGACTCCAGAGCTAGAAAGCTCCTCCCGAAGAACTGCTAACAACAGCCTTAATTAATTATTCTTCCAGATTTTCCTTTAATTTTTTTATTTATATTATTAATATTAAATGAGAAGACATTTGATACAACCTCCAAGGACAAATTTGCCCTAATATGGTATTTGTCAGACTCGATGACTTAAGCTGGGTTTCCATGTACGCGGAAATGGAAACCCAAAAATTCACCCAGCAGTAAAAAGAACGATTGCTTCCATGTGTACCGAAATGGCGTGTCCGCCCCCATGAAATCATTCTTTCTATTCCACTACTTGAACGGTTTTTGACTGTTCTGTGTCCGTTTCCGCACACATGAAAACCCATATGCCAAGAAAGCGCACAAAGTCAAGGCTGTCTTGCGCGGGTTTTCTCTCAGGCTTGAACTTCCTATGAACCAACCAGAGAGACAGACTTGTTTAAGTCTCACCAGTGTGGGAGGTCTCGTGTAGCTCCACATCCCATAAAACCGAGATAAAACAGACTAGAGCAAGTGCGCTATGGGCCTAGAATAACCACAAAAGACTTACCTTGTCAGAAGATTTGATTCAATTAGTTCATGCGTTCTGGCGTCATCGATTCTTGCTAGATGACCTCCTCTCGACCGGCAGTCAACCTCACTATCGCTCCACATCTGTGGTGTGTAGATCACTTCGAAACGGACCGAGTCGAGGTGGAATTTGGTATTCTCACACGATTCTCTTGTCTCAAGGGTTTTCTGCCATGTTAGCATAAAGCCCGGCTGAGAATTTGAGTTGTCAGACACAAATCTGAAAGTAAATTTGAATTGGTGTGGAATAATCTCGTTCAGCCTTACCACCCCCACCCATACACAAACCAAACACTCACACACATAATACAAACGCTCAATAACAATATTAACTCAAAGTTTTTATATTTTGCTTGACAGTGAAAACAAATGCAAGAAAATGCATGTGCTACATTTTTTTTCTATCAATCGACCTAAAGACGAAAAAGAAAGGAAAAACAAGAATAGTAGAAAAGAAGAAGGAAAGAATTGTGATAGCAGAAAACAGGAGGCAAAATGGACAGGAAATAGAAGCAGGGAAAAAAAGGATATTGCAAAAAAAAAAAAAAGTGAAAAATGAAAGATGGGGGAAGGAAAGAAGAAAAAAAGAAAGACAGAAAAATTCCTGACCAACAATTTAAACCCCTGAGTGACAATCAGTAAGTGAATAAGTAGAAAAGTTCGTAGTTTTTTTTTGTTTCTTCTTTAAAAGTGAATGAACGATGGAACAATGATACAAATTTACCTCACAACTACAGGAGAAGATAATTTCATGAATGTCAGCAAATGGTCATAGCCAGTCCAGTCTCCACATAGTCTTGTCTTCACTTCCCCATTGAGAACTCCCACAAAGTCATTTGTACACAAATCATCTCTTAGTTTAATACTGGCACTATTTGACTGTGTCTGAAACTGGGAGAACTTTAGCTCAACAGCCCAATTGATAGAGTCGTCTAAGTCAGGCCGAATGACGAAGGAGCAATCCTGATTGCTGAGGTAGCTGAATGGAAAATTCGGACTTGACAAGCTTCCAGAAATGCCCGTAAGACTCTGGTTTGTACAAGTTTGCACACCTTTGTAAAACAACTGGAACCCTTTTCCCTCCGTGACGCTATCGGATTTGAAAGTGATTTCAACTGTGGAAGAGTCCGATTCAAATATAACTTCGTTTATATGATAAAAATTAACCCGGCTACAGGCAATATGCGTCCCCCTGGTGGACATAAGATCTTGGATAGACAATGAGTCGTTGGAGCAGACAGAGTTTGATCTGTTTCCAAGATCTAAGATGTCGAGGAAGAGCAAAACTCGAAAACCCTGAGGTAACTTTATGCTGGTGACATTATGGCTGTTAGCGCTGTAAGGATTTGGGAAGTTGGGACTGGCGATGGTCCCTGAGATGTCACTGTAGTTACTGGTCCATGCTGCGGAGACAATAGAAACAGTTAATGGATGGTGATGAACTGAAAGAATGATTCTCACACAGGTAAAACTAGCCTCTTGGAAGAGTAATTGTCTTAAGTGCCACTGGTTTATAGTGGGTTTTTTTTTTTCTTTGGAAATGAGCTTTTGTTTGCGTCTTTTCTTTGTTTTTGTCTGACGACATAGTTTAAACATACCCTAAAATGTTATTGCTGGGAGTTTGGGCTTGCTCCTTCATTATAGAAATGAAACAAACTGCTAATGATGGCTGAAATATCCACGACTTCCTGCACTGTATTAACTCATCCTCCCAATTTGGAAACAGCGACGGAAACGTCAAACATCCATCAAGTAGTACAAAAAAAGAGTATTTATACTGTGCAGCTCATAAATTTAACATTTGGCACCGTAGTGATTCCTTTGCAGCAACAATAGGACATTTGTCTCATGAATCGTTTGAGACAGATCCTATTCTATATCATTTTTCTTTCATATTAATAGTAGTCCCCTATTCTATGCTAATTCGCACCTTCCGTGTTTTGACAATGCGACCTTAGTTTTTGTTTGTTCCAACTCCACTTTTTGAACAACTGAGAAATTCGACGTTAAACGTTTGCGGCTTTAGTATTATGATAAGAAGTAACAATAAATCGGAACTGTGAAACAGCTTGATAAGTTTCACAATGCATTTCAAACAAGTGTCACACTGTGTATTTGTTATATCTCTTCTACTTACCAAAAGATCTCCAGTTTTTTTCAGGAAATGGAGATAAAACAAAAAAGAATTAAGACCCCCATAAGACTTCTCGTCAGCAAACCGTGCACACTATGCAGGGTGCAACATAGACGTTATAGAGCTGACCTACTGTAAAATCCGAACTGAAACTCAAAGCCCATCATGATTCCACATGACAAATCCTTACCAAAATCACTTATCCTGTATGCAGCAGTAAAATCGCCAGCTCCTTGCCTATTCATGTGGAAATGGATGGTAGCGACCCCATATTTTGTGAAGTAATAATGTAGACGTAAATCATCCGTGGTCAACTGGCCACAAAAATGCTGTTTTTCGTTGACCTCACCCAAGGAGACAGTAATGTAACTATCGCAGATTCCCGTGGTTGAGGGTTGGACTTCGACAGACTGAAACTGAGAGACAATCAGGAAAGTTCAGGAGATATGCTAATGGACACAGAAATTATAGCTGGTCACGGACTGTCATGATTCGGATGTTGTTAAAACTCACGCAGAGCGTGAGTTGTTGTTGTTTTACCAGGGCCATGAGAAATTGGCTGGTGGCCTTGAACGGCCCTCGCGAATTATAGTTGGTGAGTAAATAAATGTAAAGTTAAACTGTTAGATTCACGCTTGTCGGTTTTAATGTTCGTGATTAATAAGTAATGGAGTAGGGGTGAAACAAGGTGGGGATCGTTGACATTGTTAAGTATGACTAGACAAGTTTTTGCACGTTAACTGGCTGGTAGAATAGTGCAGACGTATTACTACAATTAAAATGGTGGGAGGTTTCGGCCAATGAGATAGCTGAACTAATTGGGCCAGCGGACTCGCACTGCTGGGTAGTTAGATAGTATAAAACATCGTGTAACGTTCAGATTTATTGAATACAGACGAGCAGAAGCATCGTGTTGTGAAGTATCTCCGGTTGGCCAGTACCTGAACTGTGATTTGAAGACTAGAAGTCCTTGCTAACGGACTGACTGAGCTCTAGAAAGAAAGGTCTGAGTGGGCTGACCTTTGAAAGCCCACGCTGCGCTATTTTGATGTTCGCGCCTACCAGTAGGCGTGACCAATGGTAATATATCTTATTTGTTCAAGCATAATAGAAGATCAGAGATAGAGAGAGAACCGCAGCCTCATAGGAAGTCTAAGGAAACCCCAGCTGGCACTCGACGACGAGTGACCTGTGTTATAGAATTATTTCCACAGTATGATTGAAGTAATATGGCACATTGTTGATGAATTGAATAAGGATTGTGCATATATATAAATAGTTTTTTTGCAACTGCATAATTACCTACAAGCCGAAGTGTGCTTCTGTAGGCTTGGAACGTACTGGGCTCTCCTAACATTCAAGCCCATCTGATTTAGGGAGAGTTTGCCTGGCGACTGGCCAGTGGCGATTCAACTGTCACTTTAAATTGATATCTAGTTTCGTATAATATACCTATTTGCTATTGATTGCAGTACATCCAATAAGGAACCATAATTACATGAATATCATAGATTAAGTTAGTAATTAGAATTTATTGCTTTGAATATACCTCTATTGTCTTTTGTTTTGTTTATTAATATTTATGTAAAACATGGCCTGACCGGCCTGTCATATATAGATACTCTAGTTGTTTAATACTTTTCTTGTGTGGTTGTCTCCGAGTGTGAGTTAGCTGCCTCTCGTGCAGTCGAATGCTCCCCAAGACCCTAACTCTGCTCGTGACATCTGGAGGGGACATCCTCACCCTGAACTGACATCTGGAGGGGACCCCACTGACATCTAGAGGACACCACTGACATCTAGAGGACACCACTAGCATCTAAACTGACATCTGGAGAGGACCCCGTCAACATCTGCAGGGATACCACTCTAGACTCCACTGTTATCTATGTCATTTTTTGTAGTTTATAGTTTTGTATACTGCTAATTTTTTTGTTTCTCCCCCACATGTCTGGCATGTCCTCTCGTCATTGATCCTGGGACCACTACGAGGGACTGACAGCTAGTAACGGGGTAAAACAACAACTCACTCTCTGCGTGAGTTTTAACAACATCCGAATCATGACACATCCCCCACCCCAGTTAAAATTTGCAATTTTAACGATATAAATGATTATCGTAAGGGGATTATCGAGCGTTCTTGGCTCGGTTCGATTTTAAAAATAACAACGGTTTATGGTCTGTCTCGATGGCGATTGTATACGCCGTAGACGCGTTTTCCCGCTACCTACTTATGACGGAATTCGTCATCGAGACAGACCATAAACCGTTGTTATTTTTAAAATCGAACCGAGCCAAGAACGCTCGTTTGACCAGATGGAGTCTGGCCCTTCAGGAATATCGCTTCATTATAAAGGCCATTCCTGGTGGAGACAATGTCCATGCCGACCTATTATCACGGTTACCTTAATCTTGTTGTATTTTAGTCTGTCATATGTATTGGCGTTGGATGGGATTGACACCTCATTCAGAGACCGAGGGATGGTATCACATATTGTTCACCCATTGTGAACACTTTTCACCTACCCCTGTGCTTTCCTTTGTTCCAACAGCTATTTTACTGACGTCGACCCGTATTTTGGCCACACCAGACGTTGTTGCCCAGGGTCGAGGACGAGAAGTCATGGCAGACCAGGAGTCCAGATCCACTAATGCCATCGATGCTACTATAGTTATCTTTTCTTGAGTATTATTCATTGTATGTATGCATTCCTGATGACATTCGCACAGGATCAATGTTGTACTCTAAAATTTTCGAGTTATGATTGTTAATGTCTACGTATTTAGAGGTAAGATTTAATCCTCAGAGAGATATATACTTTTGGACGGAGCCTTAAGATTTTCATGAAGTTTTGTCCATCAAGGATACCCGTCCTGTAGGTTTTTTTCAACTTTTGTATATATATATGGCCTTTAGCGTCTTTACAGACGGTCTTAGCAGCTAGAATATTCACTTTCACTTTGACTGACAGCTTCTCTCGTGGCTTATTCTACCAATGTTTGACCCGAGAGTGCGATGGCAGTGATTGCAGGTCAGTCTTTTGGGTTCACTTTGGCGAGTGTTTTCATTCCGCCTCTGTCGTTTTGTCAGGTATGTTTCTTTTGCCTTGAAGTCTATTGCGAGCGTGCCACTGCGCAATTTTTGTCTCCATCTGCTTCGATCACTTGCAAGGTTCTCCCATTCATTGGGGTCGATGTTGAATGCTTTCATCGTGACCTTGCAAGTGTCTTTGAATCGCAGATGTGGCCTACCTCTGGGTCGGTTGCCAGTAGCAAGTTCCCCGTAGAGAATTTGTCTGGGGATGCGATCATTTTCCATACGGTGGAGATGTCCAAGCCACCGCAGTCTTTTTTTGCCTAGGAGAGCCTGAGTTGATGGAATGTTGGCTCGGCTCAGAACTTCGATATTTGAGATCCTGTCTTGCCACTTGATCTTGAGAATTTTGCGTAGGCAGCGCAGGTGGAAGGAGTTGAGGGATCTTTCATGTTTGGAGTAGGTGGTCCATGTCTCTGAGCCATACAGCAGGGTGCTTAGGACGCAAGTTTGGTACACGAGTACCTTTGTTTTGATGGTCAGCTTGCTATTGTTCCACACCCTTTTTGAGAGTTTGCCAAAAGCTGTGGCCGCCTTTCCTATTCTGGCATTTATTTCAGTTGTTATGTCTGTGCTACCACTGATGGTTGAGCCTAGGTAGCAGAATTTTCCCACTTGCTCCAGAGGAGAGCCATTCAGCATGATTGGGTTGGAGTTTCTCAAGCCTTGTGTCAAAACTACAGTTTTTGAGACACTGATCTTTAGCATGAATTTGTCACAGGCTTTGGCAAGGCTATTGATGAGAGCCTGGAGCGTGGTTTCATCGTGGGCCACGATTGCAGCATCATCTGCGAAGAGGAGCTCTTGTAACATAATATGCTCTGTACGAGATTTTGCTTTTAGTCTGGCAACATTAAAAATGGAGCCGTCCACTCTGGTGTTAATAAGTACTCCACCTGAACATTGACCAAAGGCATTCTTGAGTAGGGCTGCAAAATATATACCAAATAAGGTAGGAGCAAGAACACATCCCTGCTTCACACCGCTGTTTACAGCAAATGAATTGGATGTGCAGCCCTCAAAGTTGACACATGCCCTCATGTCAGTGTGGAAGGATGCAATAAGTTTTAGCAATGTTGGTGGACAGCCTATGGATTTAAGGACTGCATACAGGCCAGATCGGCTTACGGTGTCGAAAGCCTTTGTTAACTTGGATTTTGTAGTAGTCTTAGTTATTACCTAGTTAAGTTCACCTTTCGAGCAATTTCTCGACTCATGCCTTCCCCTTACGATAATCATTTATATCGTTAAAATTGCAAATTTTAACTGGGGTGGGGGATGTGTCATGATTCGGATGTTGTTAAAACTCACGCAGAGAGTGAGTTGTTGTTGTTTTACCAGGGCCATGAGAAATTGGCTGGTGGCCTTGAACGGCCCTCGCGAATTATAGTTGGTGAGTAAATAAATGTAAAGTTAAACTGTTAGATTCACGCTTGTCGGTTTTTAAAGGAAACCCCAGCTGCACTCGACGACGAGTGGCCTGTGTTATAGAATTATTTCCATAGTATGATTGAAGTAATATGGACCTGTAATCAAACAGAACAGTCTTGATTTTCATCTCTTTGGCAGACATAATGGACAATCCATGACCAAAATAGTACAACATAGTGGTTTTAATTGGTTCCTAATATATCATTTTTACCTATGAATAACAATATTAATACACAGATTATATCGAGTCTTCATTTATTTATTGATATTATTTATTTACTTATTCATTCCTTTGTTCATTTCTTTCTTTCTTTTTTTATTTATTTATTTGTTTCTATTGTTTAATGGAAACACGACTCAACTCAGACCAGAGTGTGAACCCATCGGGTCAAGAAAAAAACTGACAAAAATGAATAATGTGGAGAATTAAAATGAATATAAATTAAACATATTGTATCAAAGAAGAAAAAAATGAGATACCTTACACATTTTTTTTTTTCAATTCAGGTCCATTATCAAAGTCAAATCTTGTATCTTAGATCCGAGATTTGCTAAAACAAACCTGAAGTTGTATCAGGTGACCAGGCGGACTGACTATTGTAAAAGTACAAGTCCGGCTTCCCTGAGACCACAGTTGGTGACTTGAGGAGGTGATAACCCCCGTAGGGTCTGTGTAGTAATGGCGGCAATCTGGAACGAAAACGGCGTGGGGAAAAAATGTCACATTTTCATGAAATGTAAGGTTTACAATTAAAATCAAATACACTTTAAAAGTTGCTGTATTATCATTTTTGGAGGAAGGGAGAGTTCAGGCACATCATAAATTGTGTGCTCAATTTGCCTGTTTTCTCACTCATGCAAAGGGATCCTTCATGACACCGTGACTTATTCTTTCCCCATTTGCCACAGCCAATGCTACCCCCAGGGCATTGGTTTGAGTTTGAGTTTGGCTTTTACGGCGCGTCGGCACGATAACGGCCGCTTTGGGGATTTCGTGGTCTATTTCGGTATTCTAATCATGTTTGGCATTCAGAGATTTGGCCAACCGAATTACACAGAGCATGGATTTTGTATTATGATTATATTGTCTAACTACTTCATCGGGCTTTTTTTCTTCTTCTCCTTTCTTCTTTTAAACTGTTATAATAAACCTTTTCCCTCCATTCACATTAACTCTGTGGAACCACCTTCGGCCGGACAGCGATAAAATCCTTTCATTCTCTTTTATTTTGTTAAAGGTCTGTCTCCTGGGAGGCACAACCTCCCGCTCAACGATAATTCTCATTGGAATAATATGAGTTTGAGTTTGAGATTTACTCGACCGCGCCCTGCACGGCTCACCGAGAAGGAATTTTATCGACATGATAATTATGTGTGAAGCGGAGTACAACCGATGGCTACTTGTCAATATGAGAGAAATGGATGCACATAGAACTGAAAATTTCCCGAAAGGGAAAAAAAAAAAAAAACAGGTTTTATTGATGCCTCAAAAGAGGTTGGACAAGGTGAAATGTCACAATCAATACACAAATTTTACTGTAGGCCTAAAATTCAGTTGTTGTTTTTTTATGTATTATTAATATCACACTGGGTTCAACAAAAGCCTGCCTGAGGGAGATGACAATTAAAAAACAAAAAAACAATAAACAAGCAGAACTGTGGACAAAAAAAACCATTGACAATTGCAGCAGATAAATTATTCATAACACGGATATTATTTCTGTAGTAATTCTTAATATGTTACCCTCATCTCGACGGCCGTCTTAACATCATTATGGGCCCCAGGGCAAAGCAATAGGCTGCCGCCAGCCCTGTTTCAAATATCAATGTAAATCTGCATGCATGGGGTCCCCTAAACCCTTGGGCCAATTGCCCAGTGTTCCCATGCCTTAAAACTGCTCTGTCCATCTCACCTCACACCACCTTGGTAACAATAATTAGGCATGTCTAGGAAAAGTGCAAAGGTTAGGTTCAGGCTTGGTTACGTTTGACTCGGCGGCTACCAGAACTGTTTTCATTGGTGAAATGGCTGCAGTAGTGTCTTTGGAAATTGGTCACAATGTGGTCACCAATTCACAAATGAGACCATGGGACAAAAATCCTAGCTCGTTTCTAAACGAAGTTTCGTTACCCGCTCCACAGAGATAATATGAATAATTATGGTTTAGATGTCTTCTTTATCATCTTGAAAGGAAAATCAAATTTTGTCACTCGGAAATTTGCAAATTCTTGGCAAAATACTAGTGTTTGTTGCTGTTGTTGTTTTTTTTCTGATATTTCATTATAAAGAGCATTCCCACGTTTCGTTTTCCGACGAAGTTCAAGTCTTCATGTTTTGGCTTTAGTCCCGCGGCCTAAAAAGGCCTATTGTGTATATCTTGGCTTTGTGGCCTTGCTAGCCTTTAATAATTACCTGAGGGTTTGCATACAGAGACTGGCCGGCTTCTCCACACTTCGCCTGGTACAAATACAACAGATCTGCAATGTAGAAGAGTTGAAGAGTGATGAGCGTGTCAAATCAAAAGGCAGAGTGTGAAAATAAAACGGTCTTCTTTCTCTGTTTAACGATAGGTCTCCGTGGGTTAGGGATGACCAGGGAATATTGCATTCTAACTGTTTCGACTGTCTGCTCTGCTGGAGCAGTGCTCCTTGTGACTGAACAAGCCAAAGCGGGAGTGATAGTCTTAACCGCAATGCTAAAGATTAACAGAAAGTATATGGCTGGGTGTGCACACATGTTGAAGCGCACGTGCGTTTTTGTCATTCCAGTACTCTCGCTAATAATAACAGGCTTTGGGTGTCTGGCTAAAACAAAATCTTACATTTTTTGCACTAAATTCGTCTTGTAAGCTACGCTGGGCTCACTGGTAATCCAGGGCAGTGAAATAAGAATACATTTCTTATAAAGTTAAATATATATATGTAATCCAAACTTCTTTTGAATGAAAAAGACGAAAGAAAAAGTATGCCACTGTTAAAAATATGAGTGTCATAGAAAATGAATACGTGGAATCTAGATCAGCGGATGGGATTTCTTGTAAAAGTTAACAAGGCAGTTATCCTATAATGACAGATATTGCTTGATTATCGGGTAATCATGAATTGTTCAGTTGGCACTGCGGTATTTCAGACGCGACTATACAAACTTCTCAGATAAAAATCTGTCATTGAGATGTTTTATGAGTATAACAATAATCTCTGCGATTTGATAGAGGCCAAGGCTATGGCAATAAAATGTGATTGACCACGACACAATCACTGTTTCTATCAGTATTCACCCACTCACCCACCTGCATCCCACATCATCATCATCCACACCCGACAAGAACAATCACACTGCTACCAGCAACGACCTTTAGATGTTTAATTAACTACAAAAGTACCTGTAGTTTGGTTGGAGCCAAAATCGAATGAAAGAAAATGTCATACGCTACAATACCATCTCATTTCCTATCACCTTCACCATCACCGTCGCCATCATTACAAAACTCTCTGTATTTCGATGGTAGCAAAAACCAGTGACAGAAAATGTTGAAGACCCCAACGCCCTTCTCTATTATTCTATTATTACCACCATCACCCCCCCCCCTTCACTACCACCATCATCACCATCAGAAACCACAAGAACAATAGACTTGTCAATACTTTTGTTACAGTTTCTGCATTTCTTCCCGCATGACGTCAGCAAAAGATCTCAATATATAAACCTTCACCGAGTCTGCAGAAACTGCAGAATTTATCATAATTATAAACTTCAACATTCAGTGATCTAAGATTCCCATCCATTTTCTCTCCAAGAAAATCAGAGGCTGCTCTTACTGCGGATAATTTTGATGTAACGATCACTTCATAAACAAACGAAGCACATACTTTCAAAGATGATATTTATTACGTGGAAATGGGATGAATTTCAAAGTGAGCACGGGTGGAAAGCATAAAAGGAATATTGATCTCTTTTAATGTTCCTACAAAGTTTCATGCACGCTCTGATTTAGTGAGCACGTGATAAATGCACGTGAACGAAGCTGAGTCCAGGCTGCCGCAACTTATCCACTGTTCCATCTTCTGAATTGGCCTTGATGTCTTGGTTCCATTGTGCCTTTTCTTTACCTTAGACTCGCGGCCCTTTTTATCTTTCCCATCGACCCATTCATCACAGAATAATACAGAAATATGTTTACGATAATGATGTGGTCATCTGGTCAAGGATTCACGAGTAGAAAGCACACGCAAAGCAAATCGCTCTACTACCATTCAGTCCCGTTCAAATGACAGCCGAAAGTGTTAGTGATTGTCACATGATTCCTTATTGGCATAAAATTCTGGGCCTGAACTTACTCAAGGAGAATCTCAGCCTGGAGCTTTCGTTAAAAATGCGTTATTGTCCCCTCGACTTGGAATCAACCATGGATAAAAATGTAGAATGAAATCATTAATGTATAACTTGGTATATTCATTAGTATTCATCACATACTCGTATTTTCTGACGCCATGAGGTTCTGTAATATCAAGTGCAATTTCTACCACTAAACTATTTAGAGGTGGTAGGAATTTGAGCTCACTAGCCCTCCTGAAAATATGTTATACAGGACTTTGATGAGAGGAAAGTTTTAGGAGGGAGAGGGCGGGGCAATACTGAAATTTACAAACTTACATGAATGAAAGGCACGAACTGTGTATACTCTCAAATGCTGTCCAGCTGAACGTTAGCGGCAGTTGAACACGTCCTTCAGCATCTTGGCATGGAATTTCCTTCACTGCAGTCACAGCGCTGTCGTCTATGTTAATGTTCTCTGTATCGTCATTGCTGGTAGACTGGCCGTGAACGCCGACATTCCTATTATCTTCGTATATTATCACAAATGCTGCTGTTGCTGTGCTGTACTTTTCGGCGATAACTGTCACTGAAAACAAATCCAAAATCAAACAAAAAATTTTAAATAGCGTTATTCTAGTTTCAAAGAATGAACAATAAAAAGATCTCATGCTCAGTTATCTTGAGGTCCAAATTAAAAAAACTTATCTCGCAAATAAGAACTCTCTCTTCTTAAAAAAAAAAAAAAAGCCACGCGTGCTTATACACTAACACCGTTATCCAGGTGGGACTTTGTCTTGAACCACATTATATAGGATTATACGCCTGACTTTACTGCTAGGACAAGTCTAACCACAGTGAAAATTAACCTGTTACGGAGATAATATTCTTATTTCTGGAAATATGTTGCACTCTGAAATGTAGTTTTCAAGGCGGACTGAATTACGGACGCTATTATTTCTGGCATGACATTCAAGAAATGCCTATGAAACTAAATTTTGCACTATGTGAAGGCATCTCTTGACTGTAAAATTGTATCACATTTGAACTAATCACACATAGGCCAAAGCAGAATGTACCTGTTATGTCACTGCCTATCCATAGTGCATCTATTACTGTAAAAATCATTCAAAAGTGCCAAGCCATTATCCTGAAAATAAAACTTTCTGTAATGGCCTAACTCATTTATAGACGTAGGCCATTTTGGTCATGGGGTTGTTTCAGCCCAATGTGGATGAAAGCCACTTTTACCTAGAGTCATTTTGGCCTAAGTCTGACTGCATTGCAAAAGAGTTAAATACGTTTTTTGCGATTTTCTCAGAAGCACAAAAAATGACAGGCCAAAAGGTCAGCACCATGCCGATAATATATAAGTTATATCTCTGAGGTTAGATATTACATTTATTTTCATCATCAAGCTACACACAAAGCTAATAAAAGAGACTAATACAAATCTACTTTTACTTTCTCCTACCGTTGTAAGACAAACCCCCTACTAGCTGTACATCATTTGGCATAGCATGATGGGAGATTACAGCTTGGACATCTGTATTTTCCGTGTTGTGTCGCAGGAACGAGGCTGACCAATCTTGCAGGCACGTGTACACAGAATAGTTGGACAGTCTGAGATTTGCATTGCCACGCCCCATGACGGAAGATGCTATAATTAGCAGGAACTGAAACGATCTCATGACGTCAGCCAGACGAACTACGACATTTGCACGCAGATATCAGCAGCGCGTCACAGCCGTCCCTCATGGCAGATGTTCAAAATCAAACCAGCTGTAGAAACAGAGACAAAATCACATTAAATCTTATTTTTATTTTGTATTTTTGTATTTTGCAATACTTCTTTAATCCTATTTGGGAAATTCTGCCTTAGTGTCATTACAACGCAGTTACAACTGGAACAGACACGTCGTCGCCTCAATGCAGCGCCATATTCTGTAAATCGTAATTTCACCAGATCAAAAGTGCACAAAAATCCATATTTAAACGTTTTTTTTTTACGTACACGTTTCTCTCAGATCCATCATATGTCACCAACCTTGGTAAGTCACACTGGGAACAAGATATTCCAAACACATCAGTTTTCACAATAATAATACACACATGACTCAATTTGGCATCGAAAAAAAAAGATACAGAAACTGAATCAGTTTGAGCTCAGTTAAGTTTGGGCGGGATAGACAGTGTGGTTAGTGGCATGGCCATTGTAAGCTGATGCTCATCAATAATTTACGTTCATGGCAAAACACGGGACCATTAAAGTACTCGCTTTAGGGTCGTTTAATTTATGCCCATGTTCGTCAACAAACACCAGCATTTTTATTCTTTGTACCATTACGGGACATCCATGCAATAAAGTACGTATGCTCGAATTTGCCAATTTTTTACCTTCATCCCCTACTATGTATGCTTTTATATGCCTGAACTCATATCCCCTCACCCCCCCACCCCCCCCCACCACACGCCCTCCCATAGCCACCCTTTCTCTGGCCGTAGGGCCATTACAATTGTGAACCCCCACGACAAGGCCTTGTTTCAACATGGTTTGCAATTGCATTGGCACTTTGCGTTGGTTTTAAGACTGAAACATGATTTTTCATATCGATCCAACAACGTCATTTGTCACGGAAAGAAATATAGATAAAAGCAAACTTTTTCAATGATTACTATATTTGAAAAGCCCCCGTACGCTCCTCAGAACCCACCCCCCCCCTTTCAAAAACACACCCAGTGTACGCCTTTCATACGCTGCGGGCAAGTCCCCTCCCCCTCAGAGTTCACGTATTTTATCGATGGCCCCCAAAAGTAAGGCCAGGAATACCACGTGCGAAGACACTCCCTCCTTACCCATTTCCACATGCATTTCAAACAACGAAGAGTAAGGGGAAAAGCACGAAGAATGTAGTTGATACTCATTTGGGGAAGGCCTGTTTCCAGAAATCACAAATTCCAGAGAACTCACCAATCTCCTACACAAATAAATGGGCCCTGCCACAAATGCGGGGAACCATTTTATCACTGTATTTGGTATTTGAAAGTCTAAAAGACATTAACTGTCCATTATTATTTGTATGTTATCAGTCACGAGTCATACGTAAGACAGCTAGAGAACAGAAATGGAACAAGGCAGGAGGAACAGATGAAGAACAACAAAGTTAAGAAGCGCCTATCTGTGATGATTCTGTGGAAAACAATTCACCACCTCCGTAAGAAAGATGAGACTGATTATCTCTGAAAATACTCTGAAAATCCTTCATCAGTCTCATAAAATTAGTCTAATGGCATCATTCCTGCAGAAGAAAAGTGGAGAAAACAGTGAACAAGAAGGATTACATCACACTTGAAAATTTTTGGTTCTGTTGTTCGACATTCATAATATAATTATATGCATTGCGAGTTCCATAAGAAAGACTCGTTGTAGATGTAGCTAAGGTTAGACAGTGAAAGATAAAAAAAAAAAAATGGTCGTTTCCAAGTCGTTTTGTCCATTTGAAAGTATCTGACGACAGTGAATCCCAATGCAGATTTTTTCTTTGAGATATAAACAAGTGCTGGAACTGGCATATTTCTCTTTTTCTTGGTAATGGCGTTGTAATACTATGACATTTCTGACTTTCGTCGATATCCTGGTGCCAAGAGCTACACCATGGGCATCCAATGTCACAAAAAACATTTATTTATTTCCTCGCCTCTGATAAAATCCATTAGTTTTGACACTGAAATTACATGCTAGAAACATGTCGCGGTATGAAGCTGGGCAATGGCTCACACATCAAAAAGACAAAATGGCCAATTATCGTGGGAAAATTTCTAACAAAGTTGTACCGACATAATCGCCCGGCCTGCCACCGTTTATACCGCATTAGCTCATGCTCGAAGGAACTTTTGTAGCTTGAAGGGGAAGAATGAGACAGGAAATAAAAGGAAGCGGGGGCGGGGGGGGGGGGGGAGAGAGAATTAAGAAACAATAAAAAAAATATTTTAAAAAGTTGTCACCCTAAGAGCAAATTGAAATATTTATCTAATCTTCCTTTGGTACATTTTCTGCGAGGCCGCGTTGTCCGCGTCAAGATTCAGTCCCTGAAATTATTGCCATTCCTTGGTTAAAAGCTTAGATAATGTCATTGTTTCCTTCCATGCTTATGTGAAAGGTCACATACACACGGCTAGTAATAACGGACAAGGTCAGAAGCTGTCAAGTACGCAGCTAGGTGAAAATAGGGAACTTGTTAGACAATCATATTATCTGTTGTCAGGCATCAGTGTCCTAGGGCTTTGTTTCGGGCTGAAATTTTGCATATCACTTGGAACAAGTGGAGGTCAGATAATTTTTTGACTGATTTTTACAGATCTATTTGATAGTTGAGTCAACTTACACTGTGTGCTCTTGCCTAGCACAGCCACAAAAAATGAAATACTAACTGACAGTCCAGGGAAAATTAAAATTGTTCATCTGGTCGTCCATGGGAAATCTAACTTTCATTAATTAATTTCACATTGGTAAATTCACTTTACAGAGACAAAGACATTAGACAAACTAGGGCATTCTTAGGTGACTGAATCTGATAATCGTATATAATATATTTTTAAAACTCGCCCAATTTTTAACAAGACCTATGGGCGCTCTTACAGCTCGGATCTGCTTGAAATTTGAAGGCGCCTTCTTTTTGGCCTGCAGAACGTTCCTTTTTACATTTGGCGGCTCCAAATGGTGGGCAAATTGTGTCGCTGATTTCACCTCTGGTTCTCCTTTCCACAAACTCATGAGCCCGTGATGTCATCAGTTCGGTCCGCTAGCTCATACATACACTCCTTGGTGAACGCAAAGCCTATTTTCTTTCATTGTCTACAGAACAGACCACAGCGCCTTGGCCGCCCCCCCCCCCCCTGCTCCTAAATCGCTCGCGTGGTTGGCAGGGACAAGACAGTTGCGGGAAGAGCGATGGGAAGGAGCGGAACCTAACATTATGTGCTCATTTCTTTCTGTCTAGAGTGGTGCCTTTTGTCAATTACCGTTTGATGATCGGGACAGTCACTAAAACAAATTACCCAGTGTGCAGATTACCCCCATTTCATGACGGGCTTCGCCTCAAATGCTGATGGGGTACGTAGAGATCGATGATGAAGGGGAAAGTAATAAGACTTATCTAGAAGCAAAACAAATGACGACGAAAATTTATAAACATGAAGGAACGTGCAAAATGAAGCAGATTCTTTATAATCACGTAGAACTGAAACTAATTAACAGTTTATCCCGGGCAACGTCGGGACCACCGCTAGTAATATATAATAAAACACCTGAACTGTCAATATCGCAGCTGAATCTATATAATAATTGTGTATTACTTCAAGCACCGGTGTAGCATTAAGGAATCTCCCTAATGGTATTCTAAGGTGTTCTATTATGCCCCCTACCCCATTTCCATCGCCGGGAACGAGGCAACGATTAATTCAGTAAATGGCAGCCTAGTATTCCCATAGTGCAATTGTTTGATTATGTCAAAATAAATGTAACATTTCAAATTGCAAAGCTGCTTTTTAATTATTAAAGACAAACCGAGGAATGTAGAGACACCCTTGTTCCCAGCGACAGAAGAGAAAGATGAAGAGAATGGGTAACGTCGAGAATTGTATTAATTATTGCAGAAAATTGGAGCTAGTTGCACACAGAAAGAATGGGAAAGAGAGAAAGAAAATGAATTATGACAGACACGCCAAGGCTGCTTTTGAAAGAACAGCTGGAGAACGGAAACATCGAACAGGTAAGTGGTGGGTGAAAACTGGGACGACACAGTCACAATATCACAATATCGTTAGGAGGAATAAACCCATAAATGTGAAGAGAATAAACGAAAACAGTTGTCAGATGGAAAGTGACAATTATACGGTATACGTAAAGAGAGACACAAAGAGGCAAAATGCAGACTCACAGAGATAACGTTGACATGAGAGAGAGAGAGAGAGAGGGGGGGGGGGGCGTCAAAATAAAGTGAATGGTCAAACACTAAGGCCTGAGGAAGACAAAATTTTAGGAAGAGAACGAAAATATGAAAGTTAAAATTCAGTCCCGTCTTTCTCATCAAAAGCTACCGAGAATTCCAATCCAGCGAGTTTACTTTCCACGCCAATCTGCTATGCTGCATACATTATACACTAAGTGTGTGTAATTCTGTTCTTGCGGACGATTGATTCCAAGTCTATAGTCACAAGATAATCTGGTATTTCAAACAGTGGTGTTTTTTTTGTGTGGGTGTGTGTGTGTGTGCGTGTGTGTGTGTGTGTGTGTGTGTGTGTGTATGTGTGTGGGGAGATCTGTACCAACACCAAACAGGGCGAGTCGATTTTTTCCACTGTCTGAACTGTCAGCACTTTGTACTTGGGCAAGAGACACATTTTAATGGTTAGGTAGAGATGACCTTTCCGCACGAGTACCTCCTTCGTTAATTGTTCGCAGTCCCTGGTTCTTGATTCTACGTACAGTTGTACTTAATTTTGTTTTCTGTTTTGTCAACTCCTGATTTCTCTCAGTGGGGAAAAGGGATCATTTAACTAAATGAGGAAAGCTGATAACCTTTACGGCCGCTCATTCTTTGGCTTTACATAAAGATGCGAAGAACAAAAATAGTTCTGTCTCATGTTTACTTTTATTTATGTTGGCCTTGTTCTTCACAAATGTTAACATCATTACCTTCACAGAGACTTATACAGCTGAAGAATATATTTGTCGATGGATTATGTGGGTCATTAGTGCGCTTGATTTGTGTGCGAGCGGTCGCTAGTTCGAATGCCACTCTTTGCTTTCGGAAGATCGCTGATCTAGGTACTTGCACCTAATCCAACTGAACTGAATCCTGGTGGTGTTTTGAAGGCACCCACTTATCGGTGATCTGACGAGGACTTAAGCATTGTCTCCAAGATAGTTAAAGTGTTCTGAAAAGGGACATGAAGACTTTACTGAGTGCGGAATATCATGGATACAGAGATATATAATAATTCACCAAAGTCTAATGCAACTTTCTTTATTTCCTGTAAACTCTATTCATTTTGAAAGAAATTTATCTCTTTTTTTGCTTCTTCGTTTTGTGAAAGTAAAAGACGAGGATTAACGTCTCTTACTTGGAGATTACAGAGTCATAAAGCTTGTCATCTTGCTGGGGTATTTGTATTGTCCCATTCTAAAAATTAATGACCCATAACATGACTGCAATATCATATAATAATGGAGCTTGGGCCCAACTTTGCGACCGCAAAGGCTTTTTTACTACGCAACGTAGAGAAATGAAACTTGGCACATGTATGTAAAATTTATTAAGCCTCTACGTGTCGAGCTCATTTTTTCCCGAAACTCTTTACTTTTCCCAGAAATTCAGTTATAATTATCAGTTATCAATTCGTGATAATGTACTTCCGTCAATTTCGTCATTTCCGCCTCTTACCGGAAATGTAAACTAGAGTTCACGATCCAGCCACGCCAAGAAAACTTTGATAGTGATACCGAGTATGGTGTTATACAGATGAGGTGAGTGCCATTCATTCATACCAAGAAAACTGTGCGTAAATATTTAGATCACTTTTTACGAACACATGAGCCCATGAAAAATGCTCGGTGCGCACCACTGTGCAATGTGTGCTAATGTAATACTATCCTATCTATCTATTGATCGCCGATTTTATGTGGATGACCCAAAGTGTTTCGACATCAATGTCTTTGTGCTGATTCCTTTCGGTCTGGAGTGGTGCGCTTTGTTTTTTACCATTCGAAGAATGGGACAGTTACTAGTTTATATAAAGCGAGTTTCATGTTCGTAATAGGAATGAGTTTTACCTGCATGTTATTAGATATAAACTAAACAAACAATTACCAAAACAGAATTAACCACAGAAAAGTTGTATGGTAAGTCTCCTACGTGTTCAGGATAGATCCAATCACAAAAAAATAATAATAATAATAAAATTCAAAACTATAACTTGAAAATTTAAACGAATAGAAGGCACAACTTCACCACTATTTGAAAATGGCCGATATCGGTATGGCTTCTAATGGTAACTCAACTTGATATGTCGTAAGTCCAAGAAATCGTGCATAATAGATCTTCGACTATCAGTAAAGCAGTAACAATTTTCTATTTCCGCTCCGGGGAATGACATTCTTATCAACTATCCTGGTCTCAAACTGATGAAATGAATGTTGCAGAACGTGGAGAAAATGTCATTTTCCCAGCCCGCAGTTTTGGAATACCAATGTAGTTCACTGGCGTGCAGAAGATATAGATCTCGACCTAAACTGTTACCAGATTTAGCTGCCTTGAAGCATGCACAGCGACAATAATGGATCTCCACGCTATTTCTGTCTCCATAATAGTGGGTAATACAGGATGACTTTAGATGACTCGTGCCACCGTTTCATTGTCCACGTTTTGTTTATCAAGATTCAGATTTCATTCTTTAATTCCTCATTTCGATCTATGCAAATAGTGTTAATTCAATTTAAAACCAACTTTTAATGCTTTCAGTCAAAATATGTGATCGCTTAGTTGAATGACATCACTGAGTCATCAGATCTTTATTTAGTGACGCAGTTACGCATTAAATGCTAATGCTTTATTACGTCACCACAGGCTTATTTAACTAATGCTCTTTCAGCTTCCTGAACTTGATTCGAATGTCCTTATAATTGTAGTGTAATTCACCAATGTAATTTTGCAAAGCATTTTTAAAAAAAATCTTACTTGCACTCAGTGATCATTAGTTATTGAGTATTTAAAAACTCGTTAGCCTGTGTCCTGGAAACTGTCCTAGAAATTGATTACTTTTTGATTACATTGGATAATGCAGATTTGCACTCTACTACAAATCCCTGAGTGGGCCGCTGAAGTTTCCCTCTTCCTGTTGACTGGCGGCACAAACTGTGTCAGGCAGTCCAAATGCTGGAACTGAGGAGCTTCTGCCCTTGGGAAACCACTGTTTGAATGAAGCAACAAGGAACAGATTGGGAAACACTAAACAGTGAAATAAGCATGGGGATAGTGATAAAAGTAAAGGTATTGGAAGCAGTGATGTGGAGTCGGAGTCGGAGTCGTGGAGTCGGAGTCGAGGAGTCGGTACATTTTGCTGGAGTCGGAGTCGGAGTCGGAGTCGAAAAGTATGTTCACCTGGAGTCGGAGTCGGAGTCGAAAAATTAATTTCGACTGGAGTCGGAGTCGGAGTCGGGAAAATAAATTTTGGCTGGAGTCGGAGTCGGAGTCGAACCATAAAATAATTCATGTTAAAAAAGAAAGAAAATATTAATACACTCGTACCCATTTCAGAATTGCAAAAGGTTTAAAATTTAAATGATCTCCCCAATGAAGACCACCTTCTAGTTACAACACTTTTGGTCTTGACAATTACTGTATTATAGTTAAAGTAACTATCCCGATTACAACTCTCCGAATTAAGTAAGACCTACCTCCCGATTAAGTTATTTTTCTTATTTATTTTTTAAATGATCTCCGAAGTAATCTCCTTCCAATCTTTTTGTCTGACAATTTGGTTAGTCTTAATTGGGAGAATTTACTGTATATTGTATGTTATGTTTGGTCAATACATGTATTATGTGCGTCAATGTGCTAATACAACTGCAGTTTAAAATTTTTTTTATGCAATTATCATTAATATAATTTTTGCACAATTTAATACAATTACAGTTTTTGGATTAAATTAAATTTTGAACATGTCAACTGATATGTTGTTTTGGAGTGAATTTGTTGTTAATTGGAGTAAATTTTGCTATGTTGGGTGTATCGCCAGCATCATTCCACAATGACGTAAGTCAATGCTTTTATGTTTTTGATTTGTAACAACCAACGGTCCCACCAGGGCAGAAGGCATATTTTACGAATTTCCAAGTTGCTGAAATGACAAAAATCAGGCATAATCGACTTGTGCCATCGTGGAATACTGCTGACAACCCTTAACCTGTACATCTAAAAATGTGAACATTATTTTTGTAGAATTGTGGGGGAAAAAAAATGAAATATTTGATGTTTGTCTACCAGAAAAAGTGATTTCAAAAACAATATTAAAAGTCTTGAGGCGGAGTCATACTTTTTCAAAGTCTGGAGTCGGAGTCGGAGTCGGACTTTTTTCAAAGTCTGGAGTCGGAGTCGGACTTATTTAAAGTCTGGAGTCGGAGTCGGAGTCGGAGTCGGAGTCGGACTTTTTTCAAAGCCTGGAGTCGGAGTCGGAGTCGGAGCCGTGTTTTTTTTAAAGCCTGGAGTCGGAGTCGGAGTCGGAGTCGAAATTTTTTTAACCGACTCCACATCACTGATTGGAAAACTAGAAGAGACCTTCAAAACAATCAAATAAGCAAAAAAATGAAGAACACTTTGCCTTCTTTCCTTATTTCCACTCCATGGCTTTCCCTACGCGCACATAAAATTAATGAAATAAAATATTTTAATATTAGATCAGATCAAATAATATCGTAGCATCTGTTACACATTCATTACCTAATTTTTTGCGTCGGGCTCGTAAATGTGAAACCTATGCAAAATTGCTGGGTTTTATTTACTCTTTGATCTGCGCAAAGCTAGCCGGCCTTAAATCATGACCAAAAAGGGATTTTCTCAAGAGTCAGACTACAAGAGATCACCCAAGTAAGAGAAACTCCTTTTGGAAACAGGAGACAGTGGCTCGGTCCTGTTACATACCCCTTTTGTTTGCCAAAAGCAGTGCTTCACATTCCATACTCGCAGCGAATGGGACGCCAATGGCAAGGCACTGAAGTGTGCCGCCCAAAAAGTCAGGGTGAAACCACGACATTTTAATTATTCACTGAAGACAAAAATCTTGTCTTTGCCTCAACTTCTGGCCACTTCTCTCCCTCTATACTTTTCTGACAGCATGTGAATTTTCGGTTGTGTGGGTGTCAGAGTGTTTGAATTCCCGCTGTGTCATCTTGGAAACTGTTACGGTCTGTTTATCGCACTCTTCCTACTGCCTCTGTCAAACCCTAGTGAATCGTTTGTTAGACCCCAGACCTTTAGATAATACTTACACCACTCCACTGTGTCTGTCCTATGGGTCGCATCATTCTGTAACCAGACTAGCAAATTACTTAGGGAACCCGTAACGACCACACACAGAAGCAATCCGACGAATTGACAACATTTAACAATCAGCTCGTTCATTACTGTCACACGATTGCCCCCGAATGACGTCTTCGTATTTGTTTCCCATGAAATGTAAACAGCAACAAACTATCGCCAACTGATTCTTTGAAGGCGACGCTCACTACAAAAACAAAAGATCTTGACATGTGACTCTGCCAATGCAATAAGCATTTGTAATAAATTATTGCGCCATGCCCATAAAAGCTTGCCCAACATTTGGCGTATCGGGAACTTACGTCAGAATGTTTTTCACGTTGTTTGAGGAACATAACTGAATCCTGCATGATTTTTCGTACGTTTTTTTTTTTTTTTTAGTCCTAACACATCCAATCATTTATTTTGTCATCAATGAAGTTTCTAGATTGTAAATTTTACCAATCACACTTATCAATATCGCGATATCTAAAATTTCACTCTCCTCTGCAGATGATAAAATGATAAAATGAATAACATTTTCTTCAACGGATTACTTGTTATTGCAGTGAATTGCAAATCTACATCTATCACTTTTTGTTGACATAAACAAACTTATCTTTGTGTTTATAGGCTTTTGGTCTGCTTACAGCCGCTCGGAACAGGTAAAAACCTGAAACAGGCTGCTTTGAACTATTACCTAATTAGGAAAACATTTCCCGAAATTTGATTATAATGCGTTAGGTAAGTGGCGGCAACAATAAATCATTCAATTAAATTAATGTTTGTTTGTTGCTGAATAATACAACACAGGCCAGAGAAATGTAGGCCTGAACCTAAACTGGACAGTGATAATTGATCACAAATTAATACTAGTTGTGAGTAAATGCCTCTCACACATGAGAGCTCTCTCGGTCTGTCTGTCTGTATCTGTCCTGCCCTTGGTCTCTCTCTCTCGCTCTCTCTCTGTCTATCTCACTCTCTCTCTCTCTTTTGTCTGTCTCAGTCTCTCTCTGTCTGTGTCTCATTTTTGTCTCTGTCTCAGTCTCTCTCGGTTTCTCTGTCTGTCTGTCTGTCTGTCTGTCTGGACGGACGGACAGACGGACGATCGGACGGACGGATGGATGGATGGATAGATGGATGGATGGATAGAGGGGTGGAAACCTGTAAGAATCATTGTTTTCAGCGAGCACTGATCAACATTTTGGTTTAAGTTAACAAACATTATAGCGAACACTGAACATCAGTTTGGCAGGTGTCAATCCAGAATTCCTTCAGCAAAATTTATACCAAGAATTTCTGCGTATCCAACTTTCCCAGCTAGCTAAGACCAGACCAGTAGCAAAGCAAGCATTATAATGTGTAAATGAGCAAGATACTGACAGAAGGCACATTGCCGGCTGGCTCTTTTCTCTCATAAGGAGGATTGACTAACCTTTCGGGTCTTTACTGTACCGGTATTACACACCAAGTGCTCTTTTGTATATTCTATAGGATCGATTCTTATGCCACCAGTTTTATTTCAAAGTCATAGTACAAGTTGTCCAAATGTTATTACTCACTGACCATAAGTACAGGTGGGAAATTTGGTTATCAAGTATAAATTAATGAGAGTTAATAATTTGTATGGGTTTTACGGTTATTTGTGGATCCAGTTTTGTCAGGGGAAAAAAATTACGAAAACGCTTGTTGGCACGTCTAGTCTAGGTTTATAATAAATTCTGCTTCTACTGGTGGCGCCCCATTGCTTTATTTACGTAATATTTTAGAAGAGGTACAGATCAAAGATTTAAAATAAACCTAGAGGTAAGACTCGTTCACGTCACATAGCCGCAAATAGAAAGCCCGGCAGCCATCTTTGCTTACGGCAAGCGATTGCAAACACGGTGTCAAGGCCAGTGCTAACGAAAGTAGTTTTTGTCGGAAGGCCTCAGTATTTTATTCTTGTTCATTCCTCTTTAGGGATGGAGGTTCAAATTCATCCGTACATTTTGTATTTTGTCATAATTCATAATGTTTGTTTTTTTTCTTTTGGTGGGATTACATTTTTTACATTTTCGTGGTTCACCCAATCCATAAATTAAGTCTGCTCATTACTACTGTAATCTCCCTTCAAACAATCTGAAAGACCGTATTATTTTAGGCTTGGATTTGTTTACTTTAGCCGTGCTGTCTGGGTCGAAGCAGGCTTGCCGTAAGTTGGCTTTACTTTAGCCGTACTGTCTAGGTTGAGGCAGGCTTGCCGTAAGTTGGCCGCCATCTTTACTTCACCTACCGACGACGCCACGCGGAGACTTGCATAGCGCTAGTCTGACCTCTAGCTATATAATTATAACCTCTTTGGGTACAGATATAGCGTCCAGTGGCAGCAATAGAAAGCTGCAGTCGTTGAAACAACAGCAACAACATTAACAAAGCAACTGAACTATTTTGGAAAGCTCGACTACAGGAGATCTTCAGTGGACGAGAACCCCTATCAAAATACCCATTTTGGCCGCACAAAACTCTATAATGTAGGACTCCCAATCGTGTCGGGCCTTCCATACGTGGTAGACTGCACACTTAGTGCACATTAGTTCTACTGGACGGTGTGCAATCTGACATGTGAAGGCTGGGCCTTTCGATTCAGACCATGTCTTCCGAATGTGGCAGATTGCACACCTAGCGCGTGCAGGTGCCAAAGGCTTTGCATGCAGTCCATAGATAAATAATATACATAGATCGGACATAGACGCTTCGGCCTGTGTCGGTTTCTCCGGAAATTTCCGAGAAGGCGCCATCTTGGTATTACTGTAGATCCATTCCCGATGTCATATTGTTTACGTGATGGCGACAAGAGGAGCTTGTTATTGCTCTTATATTAATTGTAGCTCTAACTCCAAGACTTCCAGTGATCCTAGAACTGGAGGAAGCCTAAAATTCCATAACTATCCAAGTCCAGAAAAAGACAGAGAGGGGTAAGTAGACTATGTTATTTATAATATAAATCCAGTGCGATTGAACACTCGCTGACACTGTCACTGTCAGTGTTAGCAATCACAGTGATCGGTGACTATTTTTTTTACTCGATTGTGGTTACAAGAGAATTTGAAACACAATTCAGTGCGTTTGGGATGTTTGGTTTTATTCCCAAACATAAATGTCACTGGTTTGCAAGGATTTAAAGATTATCAATATCAGTTTAAACAGAGCTGGTGTCCATGAGTGTTTGACTAGGACCTAGGACTAGCCTAGGCCTGGCTAGGCTAGGAGTCCAGGCTTTGTATCATCAGTGCTCGAGTTTTCGCTTGCCTATATTAATGCATAAAAACACGATGTCCAAACACTGCATGTCGTAGGCAAACTTGTAGATCGCCTATGCCATAGACTAGCATACAGTGTTTCCAAGATGGCGGAAGGCTAGCAGTAGACGAATTTGAGGTCACGCTAGAACGATGTTTCGTGACGTCACACAATGGGAATGTCCCGTCTGGTTTATCCCTAGTCTGTGATGCAGTCTGACTGACACTTTGAGAGTGCTGAGTTATTTCAATATTACTGCTGCCAGGCTAATGCTGCCCTCCCAAAATATGAGGAGCAAACTTCAACACAGTGTAAGTGAGAATGGTTTCAAAATGGGTAAGGTCATTCGGACACGAAAGAAGTGAGCACTGATCATAATCATCGATTGACCATAATGCATTCACGTTTATGTTTTGATTTCAGAGGATTCAAAAGGTTTTTGTCTCTCAATTGACAAGCAGTGCCACATTGCATTTCTATGAATATTTTGCCTAGGCTGTGAAATTGGTGTTGATTAATGTCTTGAAATGTTTGCTTACATTTTTCGCAGTGTGTGCAATCTGCTAGTTTAGGAGATATGTCACGTTTGGGAGGCCCGACACGACTGGAAGTCCTACGTAAATGTACAAATAGCAAGATAATCCTAAAAAAAAAAAAAAAAAAGATGGCATGGGTATTATTTCTGAGTGCATGAATTTTGAGGGAATCTGATTCCAAAATCTTTAGTGTTTGATTTTCTTTTACCCGATCCCCAAGAATCCCACGAAGAACTGAATTGGTTTGTTTCGCTTTCGTTACCCCAAATTGAGATGCGGACAGCACGGCATCCTCACCGCACCCATTGCACTGTAGCTGAGCATGGGTACTCGCAAAGATTTGATTTTTGGAATAACTGTTAAGCATGCGCACTCGCAAAGATTAGCTGTAATCCAAAAAGAATGGAGAGAAAGAAACATATATTATTACTGCTTTGTGGCGTTCCACGAAAGACGAAATGAATTTCAAAATTTCATAACAGCACTAGCTCTGTCACGTCATGTAAAACAGATGAATACCTGCACGTATGACACTGACCCTAAACCTAGAGGGTATTACAGTAAACAGCATCCTTCTAGAGCGGTTCACGCATTAATCTGCATCTGGAGACAGTTCAAAACAGAAGCGAGCAATGAACTCGTGAATTCAGAGAAAATGCTGTTGACACTATGGCAGATAAAACACCAGACACAATATGAAAATGTGACAACATCGACCAAGTTTCCTTGGCAACACAGTCTGTTTGTTTTTACTGGCAATTTTTCAGTTCAGTGTGATGAAACAGCCAGATACCCAGGGTATCAAGTCGGTCATGCCGGTGCCATTCGATTGCTGAAATAAAACCAGATTTGAGGAGCGTGAACTGTTCCAGTTTTGTGACTATAGCTTGAGCAAATAAGGGCAATGTCCAGGACAAATGTTGTATCAAAGTAAAATGTATATTATTATCTGACAAAAACTGCAACATCAAGCCAATATGAACAAGAAATGTAACTCCTGAGAAAGTGTGACTACAGGAGATCTTCAGAAGGCGGAAATCTCCGTCAAATAAGGCAAGTGTTTCGGCCCAGGTCATGAGTCTGGGTGTTCTACTGCAGACTTTGAGTAGAAGATTTAAATCTCTGGATCTTAGTCATCTGCGAGGTAATGTTATAATTATTTTTAGCCGAACTTTGTCAAGTGAAAAAAAAAAGTACGTGGCGGTCAGTGTGTATGTGTGTCCGTTGTGTGTGTGTGCTGTTCCTCTTATTCTGTATTTGAAAACCTAAAAAACGGTATAATGAATTGAAACCCCGAGTTAAAAACAAAGAGCAAGAACAAAAACAAAGGAAAACAAAATATCATCAATAGTTTACTCCTACGGTAGGAACTCGCGGTTCATGAAGTTGCAGTTAGAAGATTGGAGCTCACCTGAACCTCTTCAAGCAAACTTAAGTTCACTAAAGTCGGTCAACTATCTAATTCTCTTACAACACTTGCTTCTTGATTTCCCAGGTGATAATCTGGATTACGTCATACCCTTCAGTCTCATGAATAGCGCAGTTGCTACCTGCGTGGTCTGATATTGACATTGAATCTATGAGTCATCTTTTCCAGCACCTTCGGTTATTGAACCTATTAGCATCATCCAAAGAAAATCACTATACTGACGCGAGAGGATTATTATCATAATTATCTAGTCCAGGAACACTAACATTAAATAGAGCATAATGGAGATAGAGGGTGAGAAGCACCTAAAATTTCGTGACTCAGTGACGAAAATTGATGAAACTTTTTGAAGCCTTTCCATTTTTGGTGTCAAAAATACACGGCAAGCTTGTTAATCTTTTCATTCACAAATTATGGGAATACCTAAAAAGCATTATTGTATCTTTCTTGAACATGACAAAAATTCTGCTTTCACTTTCCGAAGATGGCTTGTTTGGCTTGAAAAGAAAAAAACTCAATGGCGCACCCAATCAAGAGGTGTACGAGGGGCGAGTGTTAGATCTTTATTTTAGGACTAGGGGGTTTCGCTGCTCTTGGTATTTACCCCTCACTTTCCTTGTTTTTATTTTTCTTGTACTTTTTTCTGTGCGATTTTGTGGTAGGGATTAGTTTTTTAGAATTTTGCTCAGGCAGCGACCTTGTTCGGCATGCTCTTCTCGACTTTCATGCTAAGGTATATTTAACGTGCGCAACGGGCACACGGACCCTCCGAGTTTTTCATCCTTATCCGGGAAGACTAGGTTCTTGATCCTACCTATCATAAAATCAGCCACCCCCCCCCCCCCCACTCCCCCCGAAATAAAAAAAATCCAACATGCCTGCACAGACTGGAGATCGAAACCCGGTATCTCCAGCACGCACCCCCCCCCCTCCCCCTTGGGGACGTGGCATGCCTTCCGTACCTTAGATTATTTTTTTTTATGCCATTGGCTGCATGTAGTTCTAGTAACCACAGCCCAGGTGAATTAACTAGGTATCGCGCATTGTGTGACCATTCACTGAGCAAAGCTTTCTGGAAATCTCGGGCATTTGCATTAAGAGAAGGACTTTTGGTACGCGGTCTTGGATTAAAGAAATAGGAAAGACAGAGACAAAGCGAAACGAAACAAATAAAATCTAAGACACAGGAATAATAAATGACTTATTTTGTCAGCGTCATCAGCAAGCTCTTGCTTCCAGTATAAGAGATCTCGTGTGTCATGATCACATTAGGATCATAAATGCCGTGCTAGGTCACGACGTCAGTGAGTTAATTTTTTACGATCTTGTTGATTATAACCAGCGTAATTTGTCCTTGAGCTGTTCTCGTGAACAGTTTGTTTTGAAACACCTTTTTTCTGATGGATGGAGAGAAGGAGGGGCGAGATAGAATAAATGTATAGCTAGGAATGACAGAGCAGTTCTCGACCCCGTGATTTTGATTAACATAGATAAGGGGCGAGTAAAGGTAGTTTATTTAGACGCTTAGTTGGCGTTCGGAAATTCGTGCATAAGAGTAGAAAGCACGGGGTTTGAAGATTTTAGTAGTTAATGTTTCGCATTTTAATTTTGTCTAGACCGTAAAATTGACCTTGATTTTGGCGCAAGGCCATGACAAGCATAAATTAATATTGCAGGCTGAGCTGAAGCGACTGCACCAATCAAATGTATGAATCTGGACGGAAGGTCGAGACATAGCTTTAGTATTTAAACCCGTGCAGAGCTTAGATAGAGGCCACATGTAGACAATCCATTTACGAGGTGGACGGCGATAGTCCTCAGCCAGATGAGAGACATAGAGACGCAGTTGAGCAGTCCATATATTGTGAGGAGCGCCATGATTTAAAGCTCCAGAGCCTAAGCTACTTGGTTTGATATAAACCCACAGCGTTTACATCCAGCGCTCTCACTCCCAGTGAGGGCCTCATGGTGAGAGTCCATACTAATTTGTAATGATGAAAGTGAACCGTTCTACTTACTTTTGAAGACAGTTTCAGAGCTACCGCCAGACAACGCATGGTTGTACAAGCATTCTCCATGGCGTGTCTAGAGGAAATGTCCATATCATAACATGTCTCATTGAATTAATAGAATTTAAACTGTTATATCCGTCGCCACGTGCGTGGATTCTATTTGGCATATAACTCATATGACCTGCAAGTAGTTAGAGTGAATAAGTTAGTCTTTATAGAAAGCTGTAGTTTCATTAGTTAGATTCAGTTGCCTTTGAATTGATATTTATATTTATAATTATATTTGTTACATTAATTCCTGTAATTAAACTGCCCTACAGTTCTGCTAAAAATCAAAGCAATTGATTTATGTAGTTTTTAGAGTGCAAGTATTTTTTTTGTGTGTTCGTCGATTGTGGGAGCGGACCTCGAAAGAGTGTCAGTCGAATTCTCCCCATCTAACCCACATCGCGACATCGTGGTGGCTCGTGAAGGTCGTTTGTACATGTCCAGTAATTACTTCGTCATTCATTAATAATTAATTATTAAATATCTACAGTACTAATCATCTGATTACATCCTGCTTTTGTAAACAGGACGGTCGTACTCGGCATAATGACACTGGTATCTATCTATCTATCTATCTATCTATCTATCTATCTATCTATCTATCTATCTATCTATCTATCTATCTATCTATCTATCTATCTATCTATCTATCTATCTATCTACCTACCTACCTACCTACCTACCTACCTACCTACCTACCTACCTATCTATCTATCTATCTATCTATCTATCTATCTATCTATCTATCTATCTATTTTTCTATCTATCTGTCTACCTATCTATCTATCTATCTATCTATCTATCTATCTTTCTATCTATCTATCTGTCTCTGTATGTCTGTCTGTCTATCTATCTATCAATCTATTTATTTATTGATCGATCTATCTATCTATCTATTTATCTATTTATCTGTTTATCTGTCTATCTGTCTATCTGTCTGTCTGTCTCGTCTGTCTCGTCTGTCTGTCATATCTATCTATCTATCTGTCTATCTGTCTGTCTGTCTGTCTGTCTGTCTACTTGTCTGTCTGTCTACCTGTTTGTCTGTCTATCCATCTATCTATCTATATATCTATCGCTCCATCCGTTTATTCTAGATTTTCCGCCTGCCTGTCTGCCAGTCTGACAGAAATCCCGTCTGCCTGTGCCCGCCTGTCTCTCTGTCTGCCAGACTGTCTGTCGGTATGCACCAGTGTGGAACCTAAGACCAGTTGATGCATCTGCAGATTATATTTTTGTCTCTCTATGAATTTATCCTCCTGTCTCTCTGTCTGTCTGTCTTCCTCTGTTTCCCAAGAAGAAAATCAGGGCATAGAGTTACGACTTGCAGACATTCAATGAGCTCTCGTCCACAAAGATTGAAAGCTTCACAAAACACGAGCGGTTTCAGTAACGAGACTTAGCGAGCACCAGTACAATTTCTTCACAGGCTCACAACAACATGGTGAAAACCATTGTATGCGTCTGCATAACAGGATTTACACCTTCTGCGGTGGTTCTACTCAAAATAAATATGGCAGTGCCATTGGGAAATAGCTAATGATATGAAGGTTCGTTTAAGGAGGCTGGCCATACTCTGTATTGTTTGTCATTCAAATTATAATGGGCAAATACTTCAGAAGTACAAGATTAAAAGGCTAGTAAAATATTAAAACAGGGGCTGGTATGCCTCTTAGCGAATTGTCTTATGGAGTCCAAGCGTTGATCGTTCAATACTAGTAAATGGTACCCTTTCCATTAATCCGAAATTTAAACTTTATCCATACATATAACACTAACTTCACCTTGATTAATCTAGATTCTAAATCACACCCAGTGAAATTCTATGCTTTGTACCAATGCAGTGGCTGATACGTGAAATGTGCGACTGAAAACCTTTGTTGAACCCCCCCCCCCCCCCCACCCAAAAAAAAATTAGTTCCCATTCGACAGATAAAATAACTAGGCTAGGCCTATGCAGATTTGGGAATTGCCTGTGTCCAACCAGATCACTGCAATTCAGGGAGAGTAACTGCTGTGGACTGCGTAATCATGAATGACTGCAAGGGCTCCATCCACTGGTTATCGTCTTTTCTGGGATGTCTATGCAGAAATAATATGGGACTGTGTTTGTTTGTATGCACGTGTTCACCTGAATTTGAACTTCATGTTACCTGATGTGCTTGAAGTCTGAGCTTCACGGAAAGTCGGCTATTTTATTGTGTCACTGTCTGATAACTGATAAACGTTACAAAATACCCCCGCTACCTTTCGAGGCTTCCTCTTATTTCGTTCAACCATACTTAACTAGGTTGATAATATAGTTGAAACAATGACGTTTAATATCTAAAATAAGAAATTCAAAATCTTAATTCATGTTGTCAGATATACAGTCGGCCTAACCAGTGAGATTAAACAAACTGACAAAAAGTTAGGTCTATAAACTACAGCCAAGTCCCAAATAAGGAGGATAAGACATCATCCTCCGCCACTGTCAATGTTCATATTATGTTGCATCATACTTTAATATTCCGCATAGTGACATAATTATCATGCCGGATGAAGCCACAGGAGACGAGTCAGCCCCTTCGTGAATCGACACCGATGATATTTACAATTGAGAATGTCCGCAAACACCGTTCAATCAATTAAAATCAGTGAGCGTTCATCAGAAGAGCTGCATCTACAATAAATATTTACTGAAAGTACAGCCCTGGACAGTGGCGGACCTACATTTTTGGGACCCTGAGGCTTCAACTGTTATGCCCTTCGCAATCAGCGACAATAGGGCACCATCCAAAATTCTTTCAAGTTAAAAAATTTTCTTCAGAGTACCTTCGGGAATAGGGTCCCTGAAGGAAAAGCTTCACTAGTTTCATAGTAGATCCGCCACTGACACTGGAGCACGTGAAAGTTCGTAAAGCTTGCGAGGAATTCCCTGAGCGTTCAACTCGATGATCATGACTGTGCTGGAAAACAATGTAAAATGTGAGCGAGGAGAAACAGTGGTATGATAATTATGTATTTCCGTAGGTGAAATGTGCCATTTCCTACTCACAGGTGTAGGCGCAATTAACTGGTTTGTGTGTCTATTGAGGTCCAGCATGTCTGTTCTGCTCTGACCACACTCCAAACCCAGACACAGGTTCTTTTAGACATCAAATGGCAAATTACTGAGGATAAAGTAGTAACAAGTTCTATAAAACATTGCCAAGTAATTGAAAAGATAACGCTTTTGCCAGTTTCATAAGAGATAGGGTGCCCATTTACATTTTCAATCCTTGAAAAAAATGCATTCATGACTGAATCATAACTGTCATGGGTGGTTGTTGCTGGTTTATTTGACAAGCCAGTAATCGGGGGCTGAGTCCAAAAGATAACATAACGGTCTGTGCAAATGACAGAAGAAATAATGCTCTGAGCAGCTTATTGTGACAATTCCCAAATGGACAAAGATCAAAGAATGCAGATGAGATGGAAACAGTGGTGTGAATATGTGGACAGGAGGAAACAATCTGAACGACTTTGGCAAATGAGGCCTATTTGCCGTCCATATCCAAGAAAATATTGCCTCTATCTAAGGATTATGTACTCCATGCTAATTGCAGCTCATGGAATGTTTGCACTTAGATCTGTTCTTTTCTAATACACCGAAACTGGCGTGAATTTATGTACAATTTCCACAGAAATTCAGGATGTTGGCAGAACGCTATCGACTCCGCCGGTTTTCCTGTCTCGGCCGTGCACTTCCCTTGCCCCTTGTGCCACAAGTATTTATCATAGCTCTACGCCACTGCTGATTTGCTGCAAGAATGTTTATCTTGCCAAACTCTATTCTTGCCTCGCGTTCTAAATTTTGTTTTCTCATCAATAATTCATCTTCCAACCTCCGGCCGAGTTTTACTTGGTTTCTGTAGCAACGAAAACATTCAGATTTGGAAAAAAAATCTGTGATGAATTATGAGATACGAAATAAAAAAAAAAGATATCTCAGCGCAAGACATCGATTTAGTATCAATAAACAGCGGTTCAGTCGGGGCCACGATCTGATTTCAGTTCACATAGAAAAAAAATCAACCCCAAACTGCCAGCGAGTACCATAATTTAGTATCAGTAGCTAACAAAAACGTGATCATTCTCGACCACCATAAATTCTCCTCTATTCATGAACGTTGGAAAGAAATCCATGATTGTTAAGAAATCCACCTGTCCTTGTAAATCACAAAACAAATATATTTCAATGGCTTTGTGCACCGCCAGCATTGAAGATTAATGGCCAAACAAACAGTTTACACAGAGACCAGAAACGTTTCGATCTTGTTCAATAAAAAGTACTAAGTAAAAAGTCCCGGTTCAATTTCCGAAGATAAATTTATTTGCTTAAACATTAATCGTTTTGCAGTTCATTTGTCGTATATATATATAATAAATATAAATGAGAATCACAAACCTATACAATCTACTTTTTTCCATAAAGTAATTATTCCCTCCCAAAGCTCAGTCGCCTTCGCGAACTATTTATATTTTGTTTCGGGAATATTCCCGTGGAGCAGATAATTCACGTGAGATATTTGCTGGTTACCAGGTTTTTCCTGCCAAATCATGTCCCTAAATAAAAATTTTGCAGCCAAAAGACTAGATATATTATGCTGAGCCCCATAAATCTTGCAATAAAAGTTAAACGGCTGTAAGTTTTGAACGAATTAGGTAAATTTTTTTTTTTTTTAGTGAAATAAACAAAGACGTTCCCGTGAAATAAAAATCTTTCATGCTTCTAGTATCTTGATGTCCTGTCTTGGACAAACCAAACAACAAGGTTCAGAACTATATGAGGTTTCTGCCTATCGGATCATGTGTTTTGACCGTTTCTTTCTTGCTGAAATGCTCAGTTAGATGTAGGTCATTTATGGGATCGATAAACTTGAATTAAAAATGTCACGGCTGTTTATTTCATTCAGTTATATCCGAGAGTGCAAATGCTACAGGCGTTTAAAAGTTTGTTGCAAGACTTATGCGGCCTAGTGTAGTAACTTATCATGATAGCTCTTGCTATTTCTAAATACAAAACAAGGTGAATACCAAATCACGCAGGTCTAGCATGAAAAAGAGTTGAATCAAATGAGAAAAGCCAAGAACATCAAACTAATAAGGAAAGACAAGCGCTTTGACAAAATCGAATGAAGACAAATATTATAGAGTTCTTTTTATAGACACAATAAGAAGTCATTATCACAGATCGCTGTCTGAATACTGGCTTTTATGGAAACCCAAATGAACAACTCCTCCTGGGTATTCTGCATACTTTCTCTCCACTATGACAGAGCGTGTCCCATATTGGATTGTTTCAACAAGCACGGGAAATTAAAACATAGCCTATGTATCAGTGTGGCTTTCCAAAATTTTGAACTACGAAATGAACCAATCATTATACTTCAGGCAAGAAATAAGAGTATGAATATCCTGGCACTGTTATAAGTAGTTAATCGATAGCCACTCTTCATTGTGTCCAGGTATGCTATTTGATATCTCACTCCACCTCCTCATCGTTTTCAGTCAAAGGCATCATTTACGTTCAAGAGGCAGAGCCAGAGGCATAATTGTGTATTCTGGTAACATTATCATCCTAAGTAAGTGGGAGATCCAGTAACGCCCACCTACGCTCAGTTTCTCTATGAACGAGACAGAAAACTACCATTTTTAACATTGTGTCCAATGCTTTCCGGAACCCTGGTGAAGACAGCTGATGACGTTAACGACGGCGAGATGCTAACGCACACTTTCCCAAATCACTTGACTTTGAGTGAAAAAGGAGGGTTATTGCCACGATCTTTGAAATTCTATCAAGTTTTATGATTGTGTTTTCATACTCTGCTTAATTAGCTAATTCACCTGCAACAAGTGAATCAGTATCTTATTTATTTCATTATTGTAAGCTGTAGTACGGTTTAGCTTCAAAATTTCAAAACAAAACAAAAAAAAATGAATAAATTGCCGGTTGTAATAATAAATGTTAATAAATAATAGCGCGCCCTCCCTCTACACAGAAAGTCTCCCAATGTTCGAACATTCTACAGTTTTCTAAAATGCCAGGGCGAATAAACGTTGCCACGTGCCAACTGTCCTCGGGTCAGGGGGCGCAATACTTGTCTTGCCCCGGGCTGCATGCAAGAGATGAAAGCCACATAGACAGGAGTGGAGCGGTGGGTTCAAGGACTCACATTTAGACAATGATATGAAATTAAAAACTGTAAAGAAAGCTTCATTCACTCTAAACCCCTTCCTCTGAAAACATACAGTGACTTTGGCTAAATAATAAAAATAGAAGACTCCGACTGTTTATTTTTTTGTTTTTTAGTTCATTTTGAGATAAATTAAAGAAACAGAGATATAATTATCTTCGTTACAATTGAGTTTCGCATAGACGGTAGGTTCAATGTTTTGAGAATAATTCTACGTGCACCGGCGGGGTACCTTTTCACACAGATCAATGTTTTGATTACAATGGTGATTTTCAATGAAACCGAAAAAAACAGATGATCTAGTTCAGTCGTTCTCAAACTTTTTCATCCAATCCCCCACTTCGACTCAAAATGTTCTTTTATAGTGCCCTTCCTCCCCGGCCCCGCTCCAAAAATCCATACTCAAACCCAGTGGATCAAGTTCAAAAGAAGACAGACAACACACAAATGATGATGTTAACGGTTCCAAAAGCTTTACTTATGACAACAGGCATGTTGATTATTCATTATAAAACAGAAAATATTGTTTACCAAATGCACGCTGCTGAACAAGTCAATAACTGCCATCCATCTGCCCCCAAATCGTCCTCCATTCATGTTCCCCCCCCCCCCACTCCTCCAGATTGTCCCCCCTTTGTTTTCACTCCCTGGAAATCAAAATCGCCCCCGTTGAGAACCACTGATCTAGTTTTTTTAAACGCAATGTACAAGATTTACAATCGGGACAGATTGAATTGATAATAAAACAGCAAGTTTGATACGGTTGCCGACATAAAAGACATTAACACTGGAAAGCAGAGAAATTCATGCTGAGGACGGCGTTCAATCAGAATGATTGAAATGGATGCGTTCAAATCGTAATTATCTTGTGGCCTGAGCTGACAACTGCAGGCTGTGAAACAGACTGGCGGACGAAAGACGCGGCGCAGACAAGCAGGCGGGCAATAAAGCAGATAGACCGCACCTTAGTTCTCGTTTGTTCTAACTCTACTCATTTTGCACAACTAAGAAATTCAGTGTTTGCGGCTTCGGTTTTATGACAAGGAGTTAGAATAAATAGTAATTGTGAAACAGCGTGGTAAGTGCCACAACGCATTTTAAACAAGTGCCAAAGAGTGCATTTGTTATACCTCTTCTACATAACTATTAATGAGCTCCAGTTTTTCAGATAATGGAGATAGAACAAACAAGCACAAAGGTCTCCAAACAGACAGGCAGGCAGGCAGGCAGGCAGGCAGGCAGGTAGACTGGTACTTAGCTGGATAAGTAGATAGAGAGATAGAGCAAGTAAGTCCCAACACATAATAATTTCGTAAAAAGAATTACAATGGTCACTAAATAATCCACCACCCTCAACAATTATTATACTCTCCTCTGCACTTGCCTCCGTAGTACAGAGGATCACGTCTTGTCTTGCGCCTTTTTGACATAGTGCTCCAGATCTCTCTTTCCGCAGTTGAGTTATGACCGATTTGACGCGCCCGAACTAACAAGACAGACTCGCTTTGGTCTGGCAAGTGCGCGAAGTGACGTTAAACTCCATAGTCCAGATCTCACGCTAAAAACTGGGACCTAACAGATCTGACGCGGTGCGCTACTAGGCTCAATATCTTTCATTCATCTGCATTCTCGTTATCTCCGGCAGACCCATAGACGTCTTGAAGACATCAGTATCATTACTGTAATCATCAGTTTCTCTCCCACGTCTGCACAACAGGCAAACAGGAAATTTTAACTGCAATTTGCTTCAATGTTTTGTCGGAGAGAGAGGTTGCAATTTGCTTGGTGGTTGCTTTTTTATTTTGCTGTTTTTATTGTTGTTATATGACATTTATCGTGAGCGGCCGCATCTCTTTTGATCTCCCTGACTTTGATGTCCTACAGTAGACCTGTTCTTTTCCTTTTTTTGTTTATTGATGGATCTTGTGATGTCAGGGAAAGTATTCCCTTGCAATTCATGTCTTTCCGTTATCTTTGCTTGAACTGTAGAAATTTCTATAATATGAAAAATGATTTAAAAAAAAAAAAAGATATTGATTGAAGACAAAACAGTTATGATGGCAACTGTATAAACCAAATGGCATCTTCCGCTGAGAGGGTTAAGTATTAATTATTCCAGCTTTTCTTGGTGAAGCTCAAAATAGCTCTAGGCCTACATTGCGTGTGCGTGTGTGTGTGTGGTGGGGGGGGGGGGCAATGTGTTCTATGTACTTGGTCTTTAACTATGAAAGAATGTCATCGTCTTTGTTTGGCGGAATCCATGTAGTTATTAAATTGAGGAAGGGGGGCGGGGGGGCAATGTGCTCTAGGTGCTTGGCCTTTAAACTACAAATGAATACTATAGTTTTTGTTTGGAGGAGTCCATGTAAAGATTAAATTGAGGAAAAACGGGGGGGGGGGGCGGGGTGGGTGACTCCATAGTCAAGATATATTGTGATCTTTTGTGTGAGGTCTCCGTAATTTTCTGAGAACACAGCATATTAAATTGACACGATAGAGGGATACTGCATATTTTACAGCAGCCGGTGTGGTATTCCAGATTATCCCCCCCCCCCTCCCTGATTATTATTTCAGAATATATCCCGGATAATCTAGGATATCCTACAGTGACCCCCGGATATCCTGGAATATTCTGGTTTATCCCCCTCTATAACAGTTTATCCCCCGGAGTTAAAATAGGATGGGGGATACTTGCCAATGGGTAAGTAGCATGCTATTTTATCCCCCCCATTATAAATTATTCCCCACCTTTTTTGGGGGGGTTTTCGGGTAGCCTTTTTCCCCCTTGTGCTTTTCTGTCTGTAAATCTTTCTCTGCCACACACACAAAAACCCAAAAAAAAAACCACATATATAAAGTTGGTTAGCTAAGTGGATGGACTTAACCTTTTCCGTACAGTCTCGTCGCATCTCTATATTGGGTGGTCCACTGATGAAGTCAACGGGTTTTAAAGATGAGCTTTTCCTTTTAGTTTCTGTTGGTGTCAGCTCAATTTTGGGAAAAATGTGTCTTAACCTGGGTTTCGAGCCGACCCTTACAGTTGCTTGATAATTTAACATTTGAGTAGTGACAGGAAACAGCCTGACATAAACTGAGGGCGTAAATCTTTCTCCTCCCGTCCACCCACCAGACCTTTTTCCGCAGCTTTTAGCAGTAGTAGTAATTTCAGTGGTGGTCTGTGTATAGGAGCAGTGAGAATAAAGTACATTGTACTCAGTATCAACAGACAACCAGGGCACCCATTCTTCATTGTGAGGAGAAAAAGGGACGAATAATGCACCAGCGTGCTGAATTTGGCACCACTGAAGTCGAGATAATGGGATTATAGTCTTAATCGGCCACTTGCTCATCTTATAGTAGCCTATGCGTCGACAGAAACGTGTATCCTTTGATAAAGCACCATGGATGTAATTTCCAAGTTTTTGAAGGACTACCTCATTGTAGCGTCCCACTAGTAGGACGATCGATATTTTCTCACCCCCCCCCCCCCCGCTTGGCGAGTCTTACTCGGCGACCTTCCTCCCCCCTCTCGCCAGCAAGGCCGGTATTTCTCTTTGATGTGGCTTGTTTGTTTCACTGTAGAAAATCTAGAAGGTCTAAGAAGGTACTGCGGTATCCGAGATTACGCTAGGTCGACCTTGAGTGATGTAATTCTGTGACGTGTCTGTGTACGATTGGGTGGCTGGTATGTGTCCCGAACGATCTAGGTCTGTCTCGTGCTTATGGGGCGGTTAAGCCGCTTCCTGAACGTTCCTGGACAGAATATATATAAGGAGGGCCAGGCGAGCAGGAGGGTGCAAATCGTAGGGTGAAAGTCGTGGGTGTAAATCGTAGATGTGCAAATCCAGTCATAGTTAGAAGTGTGTCTTCCCGGCTAGCTAGGTGTAAGTAACTTCTGGATATCAGCTCTTGTTTACAGTTATTAAACGTTAGTATTAATTGTTCATCGGATCCTGTTATTTATTTCTACAACAGTTCGAGACAGTTTCGTTTTTTAAGGGGTAGACGATCAGTTCATCTGACTCTCCCCATTATAACGTGCTGAAATTTGCATCAACTGTTACATATTGGGGGCTCGTCCGGGATCCGATCAGATTAGAACAGATTCAATTCAGACCATCGAAGTGTTTCTAAAGTACATTAAATTGTGTAATCATCATCGAGGATATCCACAACATGTCAGAGGCTATTGGAAGGCTTGGCCAGGAAGCAGACGCATAGGAGCTCACTGGAAAGGAAAGACAGGACTACATCCGTAAAGGCCTAAAGGAGGAAAGAGAGAGGCAAGAGCGCATGGAGCAACTGAAGGAGGAAAGAGAGAGGCAAGAGCGCATGGAGCAACTGAAGGTGGAACGACAGGCTCAGCTGGAAAGAGAAAAGATGAAGCACGAGCTGGAGATGGAGAGGATCCGCCATCAGCGTGGAGGCGAGTCGACGCAGGGGACCAGCGACCACGCCAGTTCCAAGAGACCCAAGCTACCTGCATTTCAGGATGGGAAGGACGACCTTGATAGCTGGATACTTCGTTTTGAGAGGTTTGCCGAGACAGCAGACTGGCACAGATCCACCTGGACGACATCACTGTCTGCCCTGCTGACCGGGAGAGCTCTGGAGTGCTTCTGTCGATTGCCGATCGATGAGGCCAAGGACTACGACAAAGTCAAGGAAGCTTTGCAGAAGAGGTATAACCTGTCAGAGGACGGTTACAGACTCATGTTCAGACAAGGTAAGCCTGAAGATGGAGAAGATGTCGGGATGTTTCTTACTAGGATCAAGACTTACCTAGAGAGGTGGATAAAGCTATCAAAGATGGAGAAGACCTACGGAGGAGTGAGGGACCTGTTCGTTAGAGAGCAGTTTATGGATGTTTGCCCACCAGACCTTGCGACCCATGTGAGGGAGAGGAAGCCAAAGACGCTACAGGACGTCGCAGACTCAGCGGAGGCGTTCCTGGTAGCGAGGAACCGGACACTCAGAGGGAGCACCAGACTGCAAAGCCGGCCAGTGCGACGGAGTCCCAACGGAGACAGAAGTCTACAGGTCTGTTATAGGTGCCAGAGGCCGGGACACAAGGCGAGGGAGTGTCGTGCAAGGACAAAAGACAAAGGTGAGTTGAAATGTTACCTTTGTGGAAAGCCAGGCCACGTTCGGAGAATGTGTCCAGCCCAAGTCTATGGTCCAGCCCAGAAGGATACGGGGCGAGGCAAGCCGAACAAGGCGGCGGCGGCCGTAGTTATAGCGGCGGACGAGTCGTCGAGACAGGATGCGACGACGGCTGACACCAGCATCAACATTCAAGCGGTAATGAAGGACGGGAAGCTCCAGTTAACGGTGCCTGTTACGTGCGGAGGATGCAGTGACGGAAGGACCGTGGAGAAGCTGAAGTTACCAGTGATGAAGGGCTTGATTGGAAATCGAGCAGTAGACGTCCTAAGAGATACCAGCTGTGAAGGTGTAGTGGTGCGGCGATCACTGGTGGACGACGGACAGCTCACCGGTGGGAAGAAACTTATCGCGAGGATCGATAACTCCTTGCTAGCGGCGGAGGAAGCCGTTATCGACGTGAAGACGCCTTACCTGACGAGCAGAGTGACGGCGCTGTGTCTCCCGGAGACCATCTGCGACCTAGTGGTCGGGAACGTGGACGGAGCGAAGGACCCGTACGACCCTGATACTGAGGTGATGGTAGGAGCGGTGACCACGAGGGCCCAGGAGAAGAGGAAGGACCAGTCTACGTCGCTGAGGGTGCCGAGGGCAGAACGGCACGCGGGAGTGGATAGGAAGGAACTCATCCGACTCCAGGAAGAAGACGAAGACCTCAAGAAGTTGGGGCAGAAGAAAATTCCGACCAACAGAAGCAACAAGTCCGTACACTTCGAGAGACACGGAGGTGTACTGTACCGGATTTATAGGGACATAAGACAGGCTACGATTACAAGACAAGTGGTACTGCCCGAGAAACTGAGGGAGTATGTACTGAGCGTTGCCCATGATTCTATCGTCGGAGGACATCTCGGCGTGAAGAAGACGAAGGACAGGGTGATGAGCAATTTTTACTGGCCTGGTATCGAAGGTGACGTCGCGAGATACTGCCGCTCATGTGACATCTGCCAGAGGACAGTGAACAAGGGAACGACTCCTAAGGTGCATTTGCAGAGTATGCCAGTGGTAGACATCCCATTTAGGAGAGTGGCCGTGGACCTAGTAGGACCTATTGACCCCCCAAGTGAAGGCGGACATCGGTATATCCTGCTATACGTAGACTACGCTACTCGTTACCCTGAATCGACCCCCTTGAAGAAGATTGACGCGGAGACAGTAGCAGAAGCCTTAGTAAATATCTACAGCCGTTTGGGTGTACCCGAGGAGATCTTATCTGATCAAGGGACTCAATTCATGTCGGACGTCATGATAGAAACGAACAGATTACTGGGGATTCGACAGTCGACCACCACAGTCTACCACCCTATGTGCAACGGGCTGGTGGAGCGATTTAACGGCACACTGAAGAAGACCTTGAGGCGACTGTGCGCGGAGCAACCTAAGCAGTGGCACCGATACATTAACCCGCTGCTCTTCGCGTATCGTGAAGTTCCCCAAGAATCGACAAAGTTCGCCCCATTCGAGTTACTGTATGGAAGAACGGTGAGAGGCCCGATGCACATCTTGCGAAAATTATGGACCAAGGACGTAGAGGAGCCGGAGACAAAGACCAGTTACCAGTACGTCATGGAACTACGCGAGCGGCTGGAGGACACGTGGAAGTTAGCGACGGAAGAGCTCTCAAAGGCACAAGGTAGACAGAAAACCTACTACGACCGGAAGGCGCGAGAGAGGAAGTTCCGCCCTGGCGACGAAGTTTTAGTACTGCTGCCGACAAACGCCAACAAGCTCCTAGTCCAGTGGAAGGGAGCATACAAGTAAGTCTCGGTTGTCGGCGTCAACGACTACAAAGTCAAGATGGGTGTGAAAGAGAAGACATTGCACGCTAACCTTCTCAAGAGGTATATCCCCAGGACTACACCAGCGACGACGCAAGCAGCGGCGGCGGCATTGGGACCGGCATCTGTCGTGACCGAGATGTGTGGGATGAACGACGGCAGGAGCGACACCACACCTGGAGATGTCGACGCTATGATGGACGACGACGGTGATGGTGCTGGGACTGTGCTGGCAGAGAACGACGTGGTGGACGAGAGTCAACCTGTGGAGTCGGCAGGCATGACAGTCATCGAGGACTGCGACCTGGAAGGCGACAACGGTGGAATGACGGAGGACCTTGCCGACCTAGGGAGCTGGGACCAGAAGGAAGGCTACGAAGATGTCCAATATGGAACGCAGCTGTCGCCGGAACAACGTCAACAACTCGGCGACGTGGTGAAGGAGTATCAACGCATCTTCACCAATCTCCCCGGATGCTGCCAGTTAGGCGAACATCGCATCGACCTGACATCAGAGGTACCTGTTCGGCAACAACCATACCCGGTGCCCTACGCTATGCGCGACTCCTTGAAGGAGGAGCTCAGTACCATGGAAAGGTTGGGCATCATACGCAGGAGCTCATCAGCGTATGCTTCACCGGTTGTTGTGGTCAAGAAGAAGGATGGATCCAACCGAGTCTGCATCGACTACAGGAGGCTGAACAAGATCACTGTGTTCGACCCTCATCCGACAGCAGCCCCATCGGAAGTGTTCCAGAGTCTGTCGAGAGGAAGAGTATTCTCTCGGATCGACTTGAGCAAGGGATACTGGCAAGTGCGAGTCCGGGAACAAGACATTCCCAAGACAGCGTTCGTTACCATGGGCGAACACTATGAATTCACCGGGATGCCCTTCGGGATGATGAACTCAGGAGCTACACTGAACAGGATCGTGAAGCCATTGATCCAGGGACTGAACAATGTGACAGCGTATGTGGACGACCTGCTGATCCATACAGAGACATTCGACGAGCATGTGAAGGCTCTCAAGGAATTGCTGCAGAGGATGGACCAAGCTGGATTAACTGCAAGACCGTCCAAGTGCCTGATTGGAACGTCTGAAGTGGACTTTGTTGGACACTCAGTGGGAAAGGGTATGATTGGTCTGTTAGAAGAAAATGTGTGTAAGGTGCGAGATGCACCCAGACCCACCACTAAGAAGGAAGTGAAAGCATTTTTAGGACTGGTGGGATATTACCAAGAATTTGTACCTAACTTTGCAGCGATTGCAGCACCACTGTCTGATTTGCTTAGAAAGGGTCAGCCCAATGTAGTTCAGTGGGAGGAAGTGCAGGAGAAAGCGTACACTTCTCTGAAGAATGCCATTGTTTCCAAACCCGTGTTATGTTTGCCAGATTTTTCAAAAGAATTTGTCTTAGCAACTGATGCATCAGACCGCGGGTTGGGTGCTGCTCTTATGCAGGAATATGAGGGAAAGTTATATCCTGTGGCATATGCCAGTCGTAAGCTATTGCCTCGTGAGACGAAATATTCAGTCTCAGAGCGAGAATGCCTAGCCATCGTTTGGGCGGTAAAGAAGTTTACTTTGTATTTGTATGCCAGATTTGACAGCCCAAAGCTATTACGATGGAGTCTATTTTTACAGTCATATCGATTCAGGATTAGGTATGTCAAGGGCAAGGAAAATGTCGGCGCCGACTTCCTAAGTAGAGTGTTTTGAATAGTACAAGTTCAGTGAGATGTATTGTAACCCAGATTTTTGCCTATTAGATAAGTTTCTGGGATGACTGTATTGTAATGTAATGGCATATATTTTTTATCTGAATGAGTATTGAATTATTGGCCGGCAGAGAGCCACTATGTATTAGTCATATTTTGATGTTTTCATTATTTGTCACCAATGGGACAATGTAATTTTTGAAGACTGTAACCCAAATGAGAACTGCGAGCAAGCAGTGATTTTGTATGTTGCATTGATGTAATTTACGAGTGGCCTAAGCTTAGGCGGTATTGGTATTGCTTCGTTTGATCTGATATGATGAAGTTAGACCTTGATCAGTGGTCGATATGTGTTGGTATTTTTGCCATTGTATCTATGAGTTTATGCATTTATGCATTTGGTATTTAAGACAACCATCGTTGTGTACAGCGTTTATGTGCTTTGGTTCGTGCACGAAGCATTTTGTGCTCGATGGCCATCGTTTCGCCATTGTATGATTTTTAATAGTATCATTGACCATCGTTTCACCACAGTGGTGGTATTGTATTGGTTATAATAGTAGGTCTACTGTTGACCATGGTTTTGTAATGGTACTGTAATGATATTGTAATGAGATTGTATTAGTGTTATAAAGATAATATGGTTATTGTATTGTACTTAGGATATTGGGAAGACACCTAGTACATTATTAGCAATGGCTATTGTAAGATTGGAGATGATAAGTATTCTATGATAGTGTAGACGCTTTATGATGTAGATAGTTGAAGAATGTTCAACTTAAATTGGGGAGTTGTGTAGCGTCCCACTAGTAGGACGATCGATATTTTCTCACCCCCCCCCCCCCGCTTGGCGAGTCTCACTCGGCGACCTTCCTCCCCCCTCTCGCCAGCAAGGCCGGTATTTTTCTTTGATGTGGCTTGTTTGTTTCACTGTAGAAAATCTAGAAGGTCTAAGAAGGTACTGCGGTATCCGAGATTACGCTAGGTCGACCTTGAGTGATGTAATTCTGTGACGTGTCTGTGTACGATTGGGTGGCTGGTATGTGTCCCGAACGATCTAGGTCTGTCTCGTGCTTATGGGGCGGTTAAGCCGCTTCCTGAACGTTCCTGGACAGAATATATATAAGGAGGGCCAGGCGAGCAGGAGGGTGCAAATCGTAGGGTGAAAGTCGTGGGTGTAAATCGTAGATGTGCAAATCCAGTCATAGTTAGAAGTGTGTCTTCCCGGCTAGCTAGGTGTAAGTAACTTCTGGATATCAGCTCTTGTTTACAGTTATTAAACGTTAGTATTAATTGTTCATCGGATCCTGTTATTTATTTCTACAACAGTTCGAGACAGTTTCGTTTTTTAAGGGGTAGACGATCAGTTCATCTGACTCTCCCCATTATAACGTGCTGAAATTTGCATCAACTGTTACACTCATGGTAGATGCTGTCTGTACAGCACAGTTGTTGACTTTATGGGTCAAGATGAGTGTTGAGGAACTAATTACATATTGCATCTCAAGCAGAGTGACACATCAGTAACGAAACTGTTGCTGATGAAGGATTTGCAAACTTTGATAGAATTTCCCTCTTCGAAGCAACATTGTTTATGTGAGGATGTGTAGCGTCCCACTAGTAGGACGATCGATATTTTCTCACCCCCCACCCCCCCCCCCCCGCTTGGCGAGTCTCACTCGGCGACCTTCCTCCCCCCTCTCGCCAGCAAGACCGGTATTTTTCTTTGATGTGGTTTGTTTGTTTCACTGTAGAATGTCTAGAAAATCTAGAAGGTACTGCGGTGTCCGAGATTACGCTAGGTCGACCTTGAGTGATGTAATTCTGTGACGTGTCTGTGTACGATTGGGTGGCTGGTATGTGTCCCGAACGATCTAGGTCTGTCTCGTGCTTATGGGGCGGTTAAGACGCTTCCTGAACGTTCCTAGACAGAATATATATAAGGAGGGCCAGGCGAGCAGGAGGTGTGCAAATCGTGGGTGAAAATCGTAAGGTGCAAATCGTAGGTGTGTAAATCCAGTTGTAGTAGAAGTGTAAGTGCCTTCCCTGATAGGTGTAAGTAACTTGTGGATATCAGCTCTTGTTTACAGTTATTAAACGTTAGTATTAAGTGTTCATCGGATCCTGTTATTTATTTTTACAACAGTTCGAGACAGTTTCGTTTTTCAAGGGGTAGACGATTAGTTCATCTGATTCTCCCCATCATAACGTGCTGAAATTTGCATCAACTGTTACATATTGGGGGCTCGTCCGGGATCCGATCAGATCAGAACAGATTCAATTCAGACCATCGAAGTGTTTCTAAAGTACAGTAAATTGTGTAAAGATCATCGAGGATATCCACAACATGTCAGAGGCTATTGGAAGGCTTGGCCAGGAAGCAGACGCCTTGGAGCTCACTGGGAAGGAGAGACAGGACTACATCCGTGAAGGCCTAAGGGAGGAAAGAGAGAGGCAAGAGCGCATGGAGCAACTGAAGATAGAGGCTCAAGAGAAGGAGGCTCAACGACAGGCTCAGAAGGAGGCTCAACGACAGGCTCATGAGAAGGAGGCTCAACGACAGGCTCAGGAGAAGGAGGCGGAACGACAGGCTCAGCTGCAAAGAGAAAAGATGAACCACGAGCTGGAGATGGAGAGGATCCGCCATCAGCGTGGAGGCGAGTCGACGCAGGGGACCAGCGACCACGCCAGTTCCAAGAGACCCAAGCTACCTGCATTTCAGGATGGGAAGGACGACCTTGATAGCTGGATACTTCGTTTTGAGAGGTTTGCCGAGACAGCGGACTGGCCTAGATCCACCTGGACGACATCACTGTCTGCCCTGCTGACTGGGAGAGCTCTGGAGTGCTTCTGTCGATTGCCGATTGATGAGGCCAAGGACTACGACAAAGTCAAGGAAGCTTTGCAGAAGAGGTATAACCTGTCAGAGGACGGTTACAGACTCATGTTCAGACAAGGTAAGCCTGAAGATGGAGAAGATGTCGGGATGTTTCTTACTAGGATCAAGAATTACCTAGAGAGGTGGATAAAGCTATCAAAGACGGAGAAGACCTACGAAGGAGTGAGGGACCTGTTCGTTAGAGAGCAGTTTATGGATGTTTGCCCACCAGACCTTGCGACCCATGTGAGGGAGAGGAAGCCAAAGACGCTACAGGACATCGCAGAATCAGCGGAGGCGTTCCTGGTAGCGAGGAACCGGACACTCAGAGGAAGCGCCAGACTGCAAAGCCGGCCAGTGCGACGGAGACCCAACGGAGGCAGACGTCTACAGGTCTGTTATAGGTGCCAGGAGCCGGGACACAAGGCGAGGGAGTGTCGTGCAAGGACAAAAGACAAAGGTGAGTTGAAATGTTACCTTTGTGGAAAGCCAGGCCACGTTCGGAGAATGTGTCCAGCCCAGAAGGATACGGGGCGAGGCAAGCCGAACAAGGCGGCGGCGGCGGCCGTAGTTATAGCGGCGTACGAGTCGTCGAGACAGGATGCGACGACGGCTGACACCAGCATCAACGTTCAAGCGGTAATGAAGGACGGGAAGCTCCAGTTAGCGGTGCCTGTTACGTGCGGAGGATGCAGTGACGGAAGGACCGTGGAGAAGCTGAAGTTACCAGTGATGAAGGGCTTGATTGGAAATCGAGCAGTAGACGTCCTAAGAGATATCGGCTGTGAAGGTGTAGTGGTGCGGCGATCACTGGTGGACGACGGACAGCTCACCGGTGGGAAGAAACTTATCGCGAGGATCGATAACTCCTTGTTAGCGGCGGAGGAAGCCATTATCGACGTGAGAACGCCTTACCTGACGGGCAGAGTGACGGCATTGTGTCTCCCGGAGACCATCTGCGACCTAGTAGTCGGGAACGTGGACGGAGCGAAGGACCCGTACGACCCTGATACTGAGGTGATGGTAGGAGCGGTGACCACGAGGGCCCAGGAGAAGAGGAAGGACCAGTCTACGTCGCTGAGGGTGCCGAGGGCAGAACGGCACGCGGGAGTGGATAGGAAGGAACTCATCCGACTCCAGGAAGAAGACGAAGACCTCAAGAAGTTGGGGCAGAAGAAAATTCCGACCAACAGAGGCAACAAGTCTGTACACTTCGAGAAACACGGAGGTGTACTATACCGGATTTATAGGGACATAAGACAGGCTACGATTACAAGACAAGTGGTACTACCCAAGAAACTGAGGGAGTATGTATTGAGCGTTGCCCATGATTCTATCGTCGGAGGACATCTCGGCGTGAAGAAGACGAAGGACAGGGTGATGAGCAATTTTTACTGGCCTGGTATCGAAGGTGACGTCGCGAGATACTGCCGCTTATGTGACATCTGCCAGAGGACAGTGAACAAGGGAACGACTCCTAAGGTGCATTTGCAGAGTATGCCAGTGGTAGACATCCCATTTAGGAGAGTGGCCGTGGACCTAGTAGGACCTATTGACCCCCCAAGTGAAGGCGGACATCGGTATATCCTGCTATACGTAGACTACGCTACTCGTTACCCTGAAGCTACCCCCTTGAAGAAGATTGACGCGGAGACAGTAGCAGAAGCCTTAGTAAATATCTACAGCCGTTTGGGTGTGCCCGAGGAGATCTTATCTGATCAAGGGACTCAATTCATGTCGGACGTCATGAAGGAAACGAACAGACTACTGGGAATTCGACAGTCGACCACCACAGTCTACCACCCTATGTGCAACGGGCTGGTGGAGCGATTTAACAGCACACTGAAGAAGACCTTGAGGCGACTGTGCGCGGAGCAACCTAAGCAGTGGCACCGATACATTAACCCGCTGCTCTTCGCGTATCGTGAAGTTCCCCAAGAATCGACAAAGTTCGCCCCATTCGAGTTACTGTATGGAAGAACGGTGAGAGGACCGATGCACATCTTGCGAAAATTATGGACCAAGGACGTAGAGGAGCCGGAGACAAAGACCAGTTACCAGTACGTCATGGAACTACGCGAGCGGCTGGAGGACACGTGGAAGTTAGCGACGGAAGAGCTCTCAAAGGCACAAGGTAGACAGAAAACCTACCACGACCGGAAGGCTCGAGAGAGGAAGTTCCGCCCTGGCGACGAAGTTTTAGTACTGCTGCCGACAAACGCCAACAAGCTCTTAGTCCAGTGGAAGGGACCATACAAGGTAGTCTCGGTTGTCGGTGTCAACGACTACAAAGTCAAGTTGGGTGTGAACGAGAAGACATTGCACGCTAACCTTCTCAAGAGGTATATCCCCAGGACTACACCAGCGACGACGCAAGCAGCAGCAGCGGCAATGGGACCGGCATCTGTCGTGAACGAGATGTGTGAGATTAACGACGGCAGGAGCGACACCACACCCGGAGATGTCGACGCTATGATGGACGACGACGGTGATGGTGCTGGGACTGTGCTGGCAGAGGACGACGTGATGGACGAGAGTCAACCTGTGGAGTCAGCTGGCATGACAGTCATCGAGGACTGCGACCTGGAAGGCGACAACGGTGGAATGACGGAGGACCTTGCCGACCTAGGGAGCTGGGACCAGAAGGAAGGCTCCGAAGATGTCCAATATGGAACGCAGCTGTCGCCGGAACAACGTCAACAACTCGGCGACGTGGTGAAGGGGTATCAACGCATCTTCACCAATCTCCCCGGATGCTGCCAGTTAGGCGAACATCGCATCGACCTGACATCAGAGGTACCTGTTCGGCAACGACCATATCCGGTGCCCTATGCTATGCGCGACTCCTTGAAGGAGGAGCTCAGTACCATGGAAAGGTTGGGCATCATACGCAGGAGCTCATCAGCTTATGCTTCGCCGGTTGTTGTCGTCAAGAAGAAGGATGGATCCAATCGAGTCTGCATCGACTACAGGAGGCTGAACAAGATCACTGTGTTCGACCCTCATCCGACAGCAGCCCCATCGGAAGTGTTCCAGAGTCTGTCGAGAGGAAGAATATTCTCTCGGATCGACTTGAGCAAGGGATACTGGCAAGTGCGAGTCCGGGAACAAGACATTCCCAAGACAGCGTTCGTTACCATGGGCGAACATTGCGAATTCACCCGGATGCCCTTCGGGATGATGAACTCAGGAGCTACACTGAACAGGATCGTGAAGCCATTGATCCAGGGACTGAACAATGTGACAGCGTATGTGGACGACCTGCTGATCCATACAGAGACATTCGACGAGCATGTGAAGGCTCTCAAGGAATTGCTGCAGAGGATGGACCAAGCTGGATTAACTGCAAGACCGTCCAAGTGCCTGATTGGAACGTCTGAAGTGGACTTTGTTGGACACTCAGTGGGAAAGGGTATGATTGGCTTGTTAGAAGAAAATGTGTGTAAGGTGCGGGCTGCACCCAGACCCACCACTAAAAAGGAAGTGAAAGCATTTTTAGGACTGGTGGGATATTACCAAGAATTTGTACCTAACTTTGCAGCGATTGCAGCACCACTGTCTGATTTGCTTAGAAAGGGTCAGCCCAATGTAGTTCAGTGGGAAGAAGTGCAGGAGAAAGCGTACACTTCTTTGAAGAATGCCATTGTTTCCAAACCCGTGTTATGTTTGCCAGATTTTTCAAAAGAATTTGTTCTAGCAACCGATGCATCAGATCGCGGGTTGGGTGCTGCTCTTATGCAGGAATATGAGGGAAAGTTGTATCCTGTGGCATATGCCAGTCGTAAGCTATTGCCTCGTGAGACGAAATATTCAGTCTCAGAGCGAGAATGCCTAGCCATCGTTTGGGCCGTAAAGAAGTTTACTTTGTATTTGTATGGTAAGGAGTTTGTGCTCCAGACTGACCATAGGTCATTAGAGTATTTGAATTCTGCCAGATTTGACAGCCCAAAGCTATTACGATGGAGTCTATTTTTACAGTCATATAGATTCAGGATTAGGTATGTCAAGGGCAAGGAAAATGTCGGCGCCGACTTCCTGAGTAGAGTGTTTTGAATAGTACAAGTTCAGTAAGATGTATTGTAACCCAGATTTTTGCCTATTAGATAAGTTTCTGGGATGACTGTATTGTAATGTAGTGGCATATCTGAATGAGTATTGAATTATTGGCCGGCAGAGAGCCACTATGTATTAGTCATATTTTGACGTTTACATTATTTGTTACCAATGGCACAATGTAATTTTTGAAGACTGTAACCCAAATGGGAACTGCGAGCAAGCAGAGATTTTGTACGTTGCATTGATGTAATTTACGAGTGGCCTAAGCTTGGGCAGTATCGGTATTGCTTTGTTATAATTTGTTTGATCTGATATGATGAAGTTAGGCCCTGATCAGTGGTCGATATGTATTGGTATTTTTTGCCATTGTATCTATGAGTTTATGCATTTGGTTTTTAGGACAATCATTGTTATGCATAACGTTTATGTGCTACGGTTCGTGCACGAAGCATTTTGTACTCGATGGCCATCGTTTCACCATGGTATGATTTTTAATAGTATCATTGACCATCGTTTCACCATGGTATGATTCTTAATAGTATCATTGACCATCGTTTCACCACAGTGGTGGTATTGTATTGTTTATAATAGTAGGTCTACTGCTGACCAGGATTTTGTAATGGTACTGCAATGATATTGTAATGAGATTGTATTAGTGTTACAAGGATACTATGGTTATTGTATTGTACTTAGGATATTGGGAAGGCACCTAGTACAGTATTAGCAATGTCTATTGTAAGATTGGAGATGATAAGTATTTTATGATAGTGTAGACGCTTTGTGGTATAGATAGTTGAAGAATGTTCAACTTAAATTGGGGAGTTGTGTAGCGTCCCACTAGTAGGACGATCGATATTTTCTCACCCCCCCCCCCCCCGCTTGGCGAGTCTCACTCGGCGACCTTCCTCCCCCCTCTCGCCAGCAAGGCCGGTATTTTTCTTTGATGTGGTTTGTTTGTTTCACTGTAGAATGTCTAGAAAATCTAGAAGGTACTGCGGTGTCCGAGATTACGCTAGGTCGACCTTGAGTGATGTAATTCTGTGACGTGTCTGTGTACGATTGGGTGGCTGGTATGTGTCCCGAACGATCTAGGTCTGTCTCGTGCTTATGGGGCGGTTAAGACGCTTCCTGAACGTTCCTAGACAGAATATATATAAGGAGGGCCAGGCGAGCAGGAGGTGTGCAAATCGTGGGTGAAAATCGTAAGGTGCAAATCGTAGGTGTGTAAATCCAGTTGTAGTAGAAGTGTAAGTGCCTTCCCTGATAGGTGTAAGTAACTTGTGGATATCAGCTCTTGTTTACAGTTATTAAACGTTAGTATTAAGTGTTCATCGGATCCTGTTATTTATTTTTACAACAGTTCGAGACAGTTTCGTTTTTCAAGGGGTAGACGATTAGTTCATCTGATCCTCCCCATCATAACGTGCTGAAATTTGCATCAACTGTTACAGGATGTTACTGAAGATTACACAACCAGCTTCAGGAAAGCCTATCATTGTCGTCAGTTCTGAGAGTTGTCATTTGAAAAGACCAACTGACTTGCCACCTCTCCATTGCACTTAGTCACACATCCAACTCAGAAATATTCTAAACAGCCCCAGGGACAGGCTGCCCAAGAGCGAAAATGTAATTGGCCCAGCGTCCTGAGTCTCCTTTGTTATCAACCCTCTAATTATCATCATGATCAGCACAATTACTTGTATGTTTCAAGTAGTTTGTCACCAAAGCCGAGCAAATGGCCACATTAACAGGGAGAGTATTACATGAGAAATAGTCATCAAAACCCACAGACTGTCCTGGTTTCGGATCTCATGGACAAAACTTCGGAATCAGGGTCTCAATGTCAAGAATAGATTCCATCATCAATTCAGTCAAACAACTTTCAAAGACAATGTAGATTCGAGACAGACGGAAAAACAAAATAGATTCTTGGACCATTCACATATTATTATGTCGAGGTGAAGATCTATTCAGTGACAAGCAGCTGATCCCATTCAAGTGTACGCATACAGGCCCAATTATTTTATTTTTTTTTGCCTTCCAGACCCAACACTTTTTACACACTCAGCATGATCTGAGCAAGAGATCCTTTAGAAAGTTTTTCTGGATTACAGGGAATTGCATCCTGGTTTTAACCATTTAAATTGTTCCATCTCTTTCAGCCTCATCTGAGACTATCTTTCCTTCTCTAAAGGGTCACACCAACTTTTCCCTCCTTGCATAGTAGCATAAAACTCTTGTGTGTCCTCCTTCTCCCTATCAGCCCCGCCTCATTTTCTCGAAGCACTTCTTTCAATGCAGTAGGACACAATCAGCAACTGTGAAAGGGGCTGCTGGATTAATAGTCCACGCCTGAACAACTGTTTTTCCTTACTATGTTATAATGCACATACTGCATTTTGTCAGCCTTCACTCGTGGGATGGAGCGGAATGTCCTACTGACCTTGAACGTCTGCAACTACGCCGTTGATGTCAGTAAAACTTTAGAACAGTGGTTTTGAACGTGGGCAATAACGCCCCCCTGGGGAGACGATTCTGATTTCCTGGGGGAAGGGGGGTGGAGAAAACGAAGAAAGGAGCGGGAAGGGGGCGAAAACTCGGAACGGGGGCGATATGGGGGTGGGGTAACCAGTATGGGGAGCGACGGGGGATGGGGGCGGGGCAAATACATGACGGTCACTGACTTCTTCAACAGCATGCTTAGATAAGTTTGATGACCAGAAAAGGTGACTTTTTTTGTGTATGTGTGCATTTGATAAAGAATGGTTTCTGCTTTATAATGAATCATCAATTTGCTTATTAATAAGGCACTGACAAATTTGACATCATATCTTGTAAGTAGTCCATAGTCTTGTGAAATACATGTATTTCCATTGGGTTTGAGTACGGATTTTGTTATTTCCACAATCTTTGGGAATACTTTAGAATAGAAGGGGATGTTCTAGGATATCCTACATTATCCGGGGGGGGGGGGTGTTAAAATAAGGGGGGGTATTCCAGGATCTCACACCGGCGCTGTGGTCCAGTGTTTAGAGCCCTGGTCCCGGACGCCAAAGGTGTTAGGAGGGAGCCCTCAAAGGGTGGAGTTATAGTTAATTTCTTTTGACCTTTCTAAAGATATTAGCTTGTGGGTGACCTGACAAGGCCTTAAGTTCCGTCTGTAATATGATTTCATTGTGCTGGAAAGGGCCCTGGCCCTAAAACCTCCAGCAAAGCAAACACAAGCTACAGTGGAAGTGGAGTTAACTCTAACACGAATCAGAATTATGTCTCCATGGCTGCCAACGACCCCAACCTCCATGCGACTCACAGGCATGCATGACTTTGCAAAAAATAATTATACACCTGTTTATCTCAGAAGCTATGCAGTGGAAATAGCTATGGCACGGACATGACAAGAACAAAGCTCTCCTTTTATCACTGGGTGGATTATCTCAGTTACTAGCGAAGTAGTCAGAAGGCAGATTATTTGAAATCTCAACCCATCTTCTGTCCACTCGGCCATCCAGCTTTAGCAGAATCAGAATGTATTTTTAGTAATTCAGTTTTCCAGACTGACCCAAAAATATCAAAATATTGCACTGGTAACATGTGCATAAACCTGGAAAGGTGAGAGATTCAAGGACGGCATTCAAGCAGATTGAACTCGATGCATTTAAATCGTAATTATTTCGCGAACCAATCTGACAACTGCAAGCTATGAAACAGACAGACTGACGGACGAAAGGTGCAGCGCACACAGGCAGGCAGACAGACACTTAAGTAGACAAACAGACAGACAGCGAGACTGACAGAGGGGCGGACGGTCGAAGGGATGGACAGACAGACAGGCAGACAAACAAGCAACTCATTGACATTATAATTACACATTACTTGTAGTTCCTTGTTAAACTTTCATCCTTGCTGCCTCAGGAACTACCGAATTGGCCAGACGAAAAAGACAAATAAATGCCACGACACAGCTAACGCACACCGAGATAAATTACCTGCCACACATTGTCCGACAGTATCCAGGCAGTAGTGGCTTGTTTTTTTTCGGAGTATGTTCACCCACTTGTTTGTCTCCCACTGAGAAGAAAGTCCTGATTGGTCCGCAAAGCCAAGGTATATTACATTTCTGAACTCAGCAAAAACACACGTCTCCTTGATTTCTTTACTCCAACACCGTTTTTGCGAGAATAACTAATTGTGTTTTCCTTCACGACAAGGAATTTCAGCCGAGGTCTTGGACACCGTTCCGTATGTTTACACAACTGTCAATAAAGTCATCCTCCCATTTGGTGGCCGAAAATTGCTCGCCAGTACACAAGAACTGGAACAAGTTCTACTGTCATGGACACTGTTACAATTATTGATGCTGTCTTAACTTTCTCATTCAGAGAAAAGAAATAACCACTATGTCAACATTATAAGTAAACAATCTAGCGCTAGACAAACTTGTTTTCATTCTCTTTTACCAGCCACTCTAACTGAAACCACGAGATTCGAATTGGGTTCCTACATTCACGTTGCAAAAATCGGTGTCTAATAACCTACTTCGGTTGTGTTTATAGATCGGCGTTTCATTGTGTGTGTCTCGAGTGTGCCAACTGCTGAAAACATTGATTCCTCCTCCTCCTCCCCTCCCCTCTCCTCCCACACCCCTGAACCCAGCCCCACCCATAACGAGTCCCAGAACAATCATTATCTCCAGTGTGCTCTCGTGTGTTCGCCATGTATTCCAGCGCGTGCCATCATCTGCCACGCCCGCATTTTTATTTTCTCAATCAGCTCTTTCCAGCAGATCGCACTGATTGTCCAGGACTCATAGTACCGTCCACATGTTTGTGGTGTTCGATGCTGACCGCGCAGATCACGAAAAGTTGTCTATATAGATTGCAGAAATATGGAGATACCAAAAAATACCGTTGCATTCGCTGAAAGTCTATTCATTAATGCAAACGCAGAAGATCGGTAGAGAGGACAACATCGACTGTACGGTATTGCACTATCGATACTTTATTATTAGGTAAAGAAGATCCCCTTCATTGTTATCGTCTTACATCAGCACGTATTTTAATCGATTAAACATGATTTCGATACACACAGCCTAAGCGGCTATTTTTTCAGATGGCTGTCATTAAAAACGTTATTTATCCTTCACAAAGCCCAGAGACATTGTCAAATTTATGACATGTCTAGGACGCTGGTGTCGTCTCTCATTCCTCTGAGACCTGACTATAATTATAGACAAGTTTTTGTAAATTATTTCTGATTATTTTGATGTATAATTTAAGATTTAAACTATTGTAGCTCTTCTAAAATATGATAATACATTCAAATATTAGCACTTATTTTCATAAATCATAGTGGCAATTTAGAATAAGATTTACCTCCTGCAGCCTTGCCATGTTTAGACATTCTGGTTACTGGTAAATAATTGATTGAAATGAAACACTCTGTGCGGTTGTGTTTTGCATTTAACTGTGCAGAAATGTTCATTGGTATTTAATGCGCTTCCATCTATGGCATTAGAAAGCTGATCGAGTCACAATGAATGATACGCGGCGAACTTTTTAAATTTTTATTTATTTTTACATTTTTCATGGACATGAGAAACTGCAGTTCCGTGATTTTTCTGGTGTTTCAAAATATAGCGGTGAGGTGCAGGTGGTAGTTTAGAGTGATTTTAATGTTTTAGTATCGTTCTCTCTCTTCCCTCCCTCTTTTTCTCTCGTAGTCCGTTGTTTTATAATGATAACAGCCACCTCCAAAGCTAACCAGACCCGTAATTGTTAGTCTATTTACTCAGTTTTGCTGAGCTTTTATGTGTCTGTTCAGCACCAGGCGGCTACAATAGAAGATAAAGTTTAAGCCCTCGTCAGCTCGCCGTTGAGTGAACGATTTGAAACAGAATAGCTCGTTAGGTCAGACCGTGTCCACAACAGGTTTCGAACCTAAGACACCTAGCACCAGCTCAAGCGCACTAATCCCACTGGATTGTTGCGCTGGTTCGTATGACTAGGTACAGTCCTATAAAACCATGAACAAATAGTGAAAAATGCAGGAGGGAAAGGAGATACATGTACTGTAAGTAATCGCACAATACATCGACATTAAGAGCCTGTTAACAGTCATTTAGCGGGATGGTTGGGGGAAACATTTATATAACAAACTTTGGGGAGATGGACGTGATCAAGACTGACATAGCAGTGCACTATATTAGTCTGAGTTCGAGTTTGGAAAAGCACGTCCACGCGATAATGGCCAGTCATGGCGATGAAGAAGCAAGACGACGAACAGAATATAAGAATAACTGGACAGAAGAAGACCCTACTACTAGTACTAGAGGTACTACTAGTACCAACTATCCTCGTACTACTACGGTAGATAATTCCACTTACTGCAATGGTGGAGGTAGAGGCAGGTGGGCAAACAGGCATACATGTTTGAGAAATGGTCAAATATCTTCAACCAACCATCCTCGTACTACTACGGTAGATAATTCCACTTACTGCAATGGTGGAGGTAGAGGCAGGTTGGCAAACAGGCATACATGTTTGAGAAATGGTCAAATATCTTCACGAGCACACAAACAGAATAAAAGTGGCGAATACTGCAATGCTGTGATGCTTTCATTTTGCTCTCATACACTCAGACTATATTAGGTAACTTGAACACTATAGTATAAAGTAGTTCTTAGCGAGCATATAATTATTAGAGTTAAAGTTAAAAGTTCAGGTTAATGCTCCAAATTCGTGGCTCTTTTGTAACCCTTCCTCCTTCCTCAAAGTTTAAATATAAACCAGATATCTAGATCTAGATCTAGATTCTAGCCCTAGACGTTACTTTAAGCTTAGGCCTAGATCTAGTCTAGATCTAGATACTGAATTATTCTGTTCCTATGTATGCAATTGAATTCTGTGATGTAAAGCAGTAAAGTGCATTATAAATATTTGTCTTTGAATCAAGTTGACTAGATCGAGACCTAGACTAGATCTAGATCTAGATTTCCAGCCTAAATCCTTACGGCAGCCTAAATCTAGACCTAGATCTAGATCTAGATTTCCAGGTCTAGGCCATTGTAAGTAAAGCGTCTAGATCTAGATTTCTAGATCTAGATCTAGATCTAGATCTAGATATCTAGAGTCTAGATCTAGACGTCTACTTGCCAATCTGGATAGATCTATAAGTATAATTCAAAGTAGATACCATAGTTAAAAATTAAATCTTTGGATCTGAGTAAAAAGAAGGTGTGGCTTCTGATTTACCTTTGTCTTGAAGTCCAGAAGTATCCTGTTTCTGGCGAACATTTCATTAATTTCGACCGTGTAGATCTACCCTGCACCGTTTTTCCAGACACCTTGATCAGTAGCGGCAAGTAGCAATCTAGCGCGGGACTAGCAGATGAGACGGAAAGTACAAAACACGGACCGGTGTAGCAGGCCAGACTATACCCCCGCCAGACTATACCCGGGGTTAAGCTGGCCTAGCCCAGAATATCCCCCGGGGTATATTCTGGGCTAGGCCAGTTTATACCCCGGGGTTTACTTTGGGCTAGGCCAGACTATACCCCCCCAGTCCAGATTATACCCCCTACTTTTTTTTAAAAAACAAGTCAAGACCGCAGTTTATTTCAACTTTAGTTTGAATTGTCCATTATCACTGTCATCAGATATCATATTGAAGCATACATTTTTGGCTCTTGTAAATTATGATACATTTAAAAGGAAATAAACATGCTTAAAAAGCATTGATATACAAAAGGATTGAAAATCCATTGAAACTGATATGATTAAACTTTAACACTAATTTTACTTGTGTCCGTTGATATTATTATTGTTTTGGTTTTTATATAATTAGTTGTCCATGAGTCAAACATGTATTTTAATTTTTTTTTGTTTGGCACTACTAACATATACTTAGTGGCAAGGTATGAAATAATTATAAGACTCATAAGAGTAAAGTTATCTGAATCTTATTTTAATTTTTGAAAATCAGAAATTTGCTTGATATGTTGGAACAATTAGATCTACATACAAAGTTACACTGATGCAGAAAGAAAGGCCAGGAAAGAATGCATAGAGAAAAAACAACAACAACATTTTAACAACTGAACTGGCAGATGGTGCAATTCCATCATCCAGCAGACATTAAATACTTCACACAAAACTAAATACATAATAAAATTGTTTCACATAATGAATTTAACCTGTCCAGATCCACTTGAAACGTTACAGAAAGCTAACCAGTAATATACAATAATAACAATAAGAACACCAAATCATCTTATTTACTCTTGAAAATAAAGAGAATATAATCAATATCAGAATCACCATCATCTTGGTATAATACAAAGATAAGAGGGAATATAAAAATGACCTACACACCATTCTAGAATCTATAAACAGCAATAATATATGTGTGTATGTACCAAATGTGACAGTTTATGGACCCAAGAATTTTTAGGTATGTAAAAAAAAATGTGTTAAATCTTTTCAACTATTCAAGTAGAACTGGACTGAAAGCTTTAGCGAAGTAGCTTTGATAGTCATGTAAAATAACAGATTAAATCCACTGAGACAATAGTGCATTGCAGAAAGTAATTACAGTACGTTATGGCCAAAATTCGATGGGTCATGTTGCATGAACATGTCTTGTTAGTAAATTCTTTGATAGCGTATTTGTAGAAATGTATACATTTTATGTAGCTCATGGTTTAAGGCACTGGATTAGTTTCACTCACGTTAATTGGTATGTTGTAGTTGTTTTTGTAGTTCGCTGCCAATGAATAAAATTTGCACGGTACTGTTTGTTTGGCACTGACATACACTTAGTCCCAATGGATGAAATAATTAACGGACTCATAAAAATGAAGTCATTTTAAATAATTTTTTGTGTACAAATACAGTTGTTAAATCCCTTGGCAAGGGACGTGTTAAGCTTAGGAAGGTAAAGACGGACAAGGTCTTTTTTATTATTATTATTATTTCACTCGCGAGTGACATACCCTTATTCACTGTAATACATAGGTTCAATCTTTCAAAAGCCTTGCAAACTAATCCAGTGTCTTAAACCGTAATGTACATGAAATGTATATCTTTCTACAAATAACCTATCAAAGAATGATACTCACTAACAAGAAATACTGTTAATGTAACATGATCCATTGAATGTTGCCTCAACATGCTATAGATTTAATTACCTTTTACAATGCACTACTTTTGTCTCAGTGTGTCACGAGCAGAGTTAGGGTCTTGGGGATGTTACGACTGCACGAGAGGCAGCTAACTCACACTCGGACACAACCACACAAGAAAAGTATTAAATAACTAGAGCGTATATATGTCAGGCCGGTCAGGCCATAGTTTACATAAATATTAATAACAAAACAAAAGACAATAGGGGTATATATTCAAACCAAAAAAACTCTAATTAATAACTTAACCAATGATATTCATGTAACTATGGAGGTACTGCAATCAATAGCAAATAGGTATATTATACGAAACTAGATATCAATTTAAAGTGACAGTTGAGTCGCCACTGGCCAGTCGCCAGGCAAACTCTCCCTAAATCATATGGGCTTGAGTGTTAGGAGAGCCCAGTATGTTCAAAGCCTACAGAAGCACTCTTCGGCTTGTAGGTAATTTAAGCAGTTGCCAAAAGACTATAATTATTTTATGCACAATCACTATTCAATTCATCAACAATGTGCTATATTATTCCAATCATACTATGGCAATAGATCTATGATACAGGACACTCGTGGTCGAGTGCCAGCTGGGGTTTCCTTAGTCTTCCTATGAGGCTGTAGTTCTCTCTCTATCTCCGATCTCTATTATGCTTGAACAAATAAGATATATTACCATTGGTAGGCGCGAACATCAATATAGCGCAGCGTGGGCTTTCAAAGGTCAGCCCACTCAGACCTTTCTTTCTAGAGCTCAGTCAGTCCGTTAGTAAGGACTTCTTGTCTTCAAAGCACACAGTTCAGGTACTGGTCAACCGGAGATACTTCACGACACGATGCTTCTGCTCGTCTGTATTCACCAAATCTGAACGTTACACGATGTTTTATACTATCTGACTACCCAGCGTGCTAGTCCGCTGGCCCAATTAGTTCAGCTATCTCATAGGTCGAAACCTCCCACCATTTTAATTGTAGTAATACGTCTGCACTATTCTACCAGCCAGTTAACGTGCAAAAACTTGTCTAGTCATACTTAACAATGTCAACTAGCCCCACCTTGTTTCACCCCTACTCCATTACTTATTAATCACGAACATTAAAACCGACAAGCGTGAATCTAACAGTTTAACTTTACATTTATTTACTCACCAACTATAATTGGCGAGGACCGTTCAAGGCCACCAGCCAATTTCTCATGGCCCTGGAAAAAAAAACAACTCACTCTCTGCGTGAGTTTTAACAACATCCGAATCATGACACAGTGGACTTACTCTGTCGGCCTACACAACTGTCAAGGCTATTTCACTAAACCTTTCTGTCCAGTTTTACTTGAATATTTGAAAAGATTTAACACGTTTTTTATATATAGTTGATACACATACATTGCTGCTTATAAATTCTAGAATGATTTGTAGGCATACCCTGCCATTTTTACACTCCCTCTCATATCTTTGCAATTTCCAAGATGATGATGATGATTCTGATATTGATATTTCTCTATATTTTCAAGAGTAAATAACATGATTTCGTGTTCTTATTGTTATCATTATTAGTAAATATTACTGGTTAGCATTCTGTAACGTTTCAAGTGGATCTGGACAGGTGGAGTTCATCAGTCGCAAACATTTAGTGCCTATTTAGTTTTATGTCTGCTGGATGATGGAATTGCACTATCTGTCAGTTGGATTATCATTATGTTTTTATTATTTTTTTCTGCGTGTTCTTTTCTGGCCTTTTCTCTCTACATCATTGTAACAAAAAATATAATGCATGTTTTACTCATGGCCAACCAACTATCAAAATAATAATAATAATAATAATAATATCATCAACACACACAAGTGAAATTAATGCTGAAGTCTAATCATGTCAGTTTGAATGGATACTCAACTCTTTTGTACATCAATGCATATTTGTTCCTTCTAAAATGTATCAAGATTTACAGGAGTCGAGAATGTATGTATGTACACCAAAGTAAACTAAGGCTGAAATAAACTGTTACTATTATTTTCTGTAAATTGCATTATGACTTGTTCGTGTCAAGAATGTGTTCAGTTTTGTGTTAATATGATATCTGATGACAGTGATGAAGAACAGGCTGAAATAAACTGTGGTCTTGACTTGTTTTTTAAAAAAAAGTAAGGGGTATAATCTGGACTGGGGGGGTATAGTCTGGCCTAGCCCAAAGTAACCCCGGGGTATAAACTGGCCTAGCCCAGTTTAACCCCGGGTATATTCTGGGCGGGGGGTATATTTTGGCCTGTTACACCGGAACAAGTAGAAATGTTAAATAAAAAGGCGGCGTGGCGAAGGTAGGTCTCAACTTTGAAAATTATCGTCGGTGGGCAAAATGCAGATAAAACTTTTTATTCATCCATCTCATATTACATTTTTTTTTTTTTTAAACTTAGGAGAAAAATGCATGCTCTAGGTTTTGTGACTATCTTGGAGTCCACGGCGTTCCAGTAGATAGATAGATAGATAGATAGATAGATAGATAGATAGATAGATAGATAGATAGATAGATAGATAGATAGATAGATAGATTGATAGATTGATAGATAGATAGCCTAGATAGATAGATAGATGATAGATAGATAGATAGATAGATAGATAGATAGATAGATAGATAGATAGATAGATAGATAGATAGATAGATAGATAGATAGATAGATAGATAGATAGATAGATAGATAGATAGATAGATAGATAGATAGATAGATAGATAGATAGATAGATAGATAGATAGATAGATAGATAGATAGATAGAGTGGGGGAGGAAAATAACCCACACTAACTTGAAACTGTGCACAGTCGGCAGCAACAGTAGAGACAGAAATGTCCACAGGCAGATAAACAAACATTCTAATTGTTACAACATGTAATTGAAAATCAGAAGATGGAAGAGATCAGGATTCTATTGGCCCCTGGAGGGAAAGTTAAAGTACACGATTAACGTTAGATCAAAAAAACCAAAGAAAAACTGTGGGGTCGCAGCAGGGCTATAAGCAAAGTCAAAATTGGGCAAAAAGAAAAGGTTGTATGTTGCGAAACCCTGCGTGAGAAATAAAACCCAAACAATACAAAGCAAACTAAAGAGAAGACAGAAAATACACAAAATTTTCGGCTTTCGCCTTTTTCAAGTTTCGTTCCTGTTGAAGTCTTTTATTGTTCGGTTTTTTTTCACTTGAAAAAGGCGAAAGCCGAAAATTTTGTGTATTTTCTGTCTTCTCTTTAGTTTGCTTTGTATTGTTTGGGTTTTATTTCACACGCAGGGTTTCGCAACATACAACCTTTTCTTTTTGCCCAGTTTTGACGATTAACGTTAGGCCTACGTAAAGCAATGTAAATGATCTCTATTGTATGAAATTGCCCTATCTGTCATCTGCCCTCCCTGCACCGGCAAATTGAATGACCTTGAGCTTTCAGTATTTGCATAAGTAAATTTTACGGGGTGAAGGAAGATCAACACACAGTTAGTCTGACCGCCTGTCTGTTTTTTTGCTTGCTCTTTGCAAGCTCAAACGGTTTGACGTAACTGAAGTTAAACTAACAGAAATGTATTCTAGGACAGTACTGCACACGAGGTACGCATCAAGACTGCAATTGATGCTTCTCATTTCAGTAGAGTTGGAGACTGTGGTTCATTAAGCTGGGTTTTCATTTGTACGGAAATGGAAACGGCAACGGAAACGTCAAAAACCTTTCTTGACTGTAGTGAAATAGAAAGAGTGTTTCCACGTGTACGGAAACGGCATTTCCATACACATGGAAACATTCTTTCTCTTTCATTACTGGAAGGGTTTTTGACGTTTCCTTTGCAGTTTCCGCACCTATGAGAACACAGCTTTACGGCTGAAAATCGAGGCCCAATTTCATCTGTTCCACCATGCAAGTCATTCTTGTCAGAGGATATGGCAATGCTGTTTTTGCAATTTTTGAAAATCACAATAACTTTACATTGCTATCAAGGAAGCGGGCAAATTAATCTACATCCGCAGTCGGAAAGTGAAATCATCTGGACAACATTACCAAAAGTTGTTGCTTGGGGACTGCAGTGTAATAGGCTTCACCAGTTTTACCAAAATTTCCCAAATTCTGTGACCTTAACCTTGCTCTTAAGTGAGACAAACATTGCGTTTCGTTTTAGTCAATTGATATGAGTAGTCTGAGCTTTACTCATGGTCAGTTGTTTGCCTCACCTTCTCCACCCCCCACTCTTTTTGATGGCTGACCTACATTCAACTAGCTGGGTTTTCCCCAAAATCTTGTTTTCTACTATTGTAAAGCCGAAGAGAGAAAATACCAAGTTATGTTCACTGTTCTTCCATAGCTTACTATGTAAAGTACTGGGTTACCCACATCAGGGGACTTCGCAGCTCTCAGCCAGTAATCTAAATATAGCAGGAGCATCGGTGCAAAACACGAACATTCTGTCTGCCTAGAGTAATCCCCAAAGAAACTGACACCTGTATAGTGTAAGCTCCTTGCGCTGATGCTTACAAGGTCAGGTACTACAATATGTGTGCTCTGGTAAAGTGGTGGAAGATACTGGCGTGGTTTCAGGTTTCTTTGTGTTCGTTCCCGAACATTTTTCTTTGAATTTTGAAATTAACCAATGAGAGAAAGACGAACAGGTGTGTTGCGCAGACTGCGAGGATCAGGATATGAAGGAGTGAACAAGGAGCTTGGATGTATACAGAGACAAGAAAGCCTAACTCAGTGAGAAGAGGGGATTGGAGAAATAAAATGAAGTGACTAAGATATCTTTTCTTTAAAAACATGTTTACCATAATTATGCACAAGTACTTGCCTTCCCCCTTTACACCCACTGTTTATGTTAACTCAGCACAAGAATGACGGTTTCGAGGTCTTTATTTAAGGAGGCTCGCTACTCTTGGCATTTACACCTCACACAAGAATAACACTGGACGGTTTGTTTGTTGTGTCCCTTCGCAATTGAAAATCATGACGGTATCTCCAGTGGTTTGGACTTCTACATTCTTACAAAATGAAAATCTGCCTTTTACGCAAACGCAAACCAATTGACCCCAGAGCTTCTAGAACTTGCCACGGAAAAACCGTGTCGGATGAGAATGGTCAACACTGCCGTCCTGTCTATTGTTTTGTTTATTTGTCTGTCATTCAAAAATGCGATGTCCAACCTCATTGTCTTCAACAGTGCCAATAGGAATGACCGGGAAAGCATTATAAAATGTGGAGCAGCCACCAAATCCTCGGCCTGTGTAAGACAGTCTTGTCTGCAGAACCCTGACTCTTTAGTGCCCTTCTCATTCTTGTTCACACTGAATAAATAGGCATTGAAGAATCCCAAATCTGCAACAAGGCTGTCTTTGACAAGCGCTAAATTTGCGGGCTGCTCCACATTTTTGCAGTATCTTCCAGGTCATCATCTACTATGTTATGCTTATATTCAGCATCATTTATTATGACGATCTCTATCCGGCTTATTTAAAAAACCAAGAGTTATTTTCTACGCCGGCATCAGATCTCATGGTCAGCGCATTCATAATTTACAATGATCTACCAATGGCAGATCAACCCAGGCTGCATCATCTCAATATACTCTATGCGTACAAATAGGCTCAGTGTGCTAGGCACTTTGCCTTGAAAAAGATATGTAATCTGTTGTATAAATGAAGCCTGCACGACCCACAGATACGCGACAAGCTGATTGGTACTGAATAAGTTAAATAAAACGGGCATAAAGTTAAAATTTGACCAAAAAAAAAAAAGGTGGGGGGCGGGGGGTCGTTGTAGGTGCAGAGCCCTATGGTAGAAAAAGAAAAGGAAAACCTAACAATATAAAACAAAAATTATGTAAAATTATAATTATAGCGTATATTTTATTGTCTGTTTGCACAAAATTCAAGTTTTAAGCCGAAAAATACAACAATAAAAGTTTCAAGAAACATCATAAACTGTAAATTTGAACACAATTATGTCTTCAAAACTCACACGAATACACACAGTAGTCTGTCTTTTGTGATTGTTACAAGCACTGTATTTTACATTATATAAAATTTGCAACTCTCCTAAATCACTCACGTGCCTGATCACCATGTTATTGCTTTGAGCATGCATAAACTGGCTGCTTCAGATACAAGTACAGTAAATTAAATACTCTTTAGTACAGCATTCGGTGTGGATGAACCTGCTGTTATCAGGCGCATACGTGATCTTGCCCACAGCATCCCCTCCGTTATTTGTATGGAAAGTGTAAGAAAAGCTCTCTCTGCCCCTCTAGCGATGAAGAACGGAGCGAAACGGACGTGGTGGATAAAATTAATATACAGCGGCAAGGACAGTTTCACTTTTTTTCTACGCCATTTTCTGCAAAAAAAATAGCGAAGCGGAGTGGATGCGACAAAACCAGCGATACAGTTATCGCTTTCTGAGTACTTTCTCTCTGTGGTTTGGATGAATACATGATGCGACTGCTGGTGTCAAGCATGGAATCAGGAGACAATGCAGATCAAAGAGAGAGTCTTGACAGGTTTGATGTAGATCCTGTGATTTCTGGCACTACCGAGCTCCAAACCGTTCGACAAAGCGGATTACATTTGGCGCGGTGTTAATATAGAAAAATAACCAAACAAAGGCGGTGCATTAAGAGCTCTACAGCACTAATTAGTAGTACTAAAGACTTGAAAGCCACGGTAAGTGACCTGTCAAACATCGGCACTGTATGACATGCCGCTTTGAAACCCCCGTCACGCGTCGACAGGAGGCATTCTGATCCACAGAGCGTGACAAAGCATAACACACTCCCTATTTTTCTCGGAATCTCATCAGATAATTGACTTTTCTGAAGATCCCCGAAGCCAAATCGTGATTCTTCTTGCCAAGTTTTTTTTTTTTTTTTCAGTCAATCCGAGTCCCGCACCCAGTAATCCCAAGATTAAGTAATATTTCCCCCTACAGACCCTACAGCGCATTACCGCCCTTACTGCTGTTCTTTACACACCCATACGCACACACACACACACACGCACGCAAATTAAGTTTGTCAAACGAATCAGCTTTTAAAGGTGGCGTGACTGTTATGTCAGGTAGGTTCTGTCTGTTACAGTTTGGTGTCATTGTATTAATCGTTGGGTAACTATTAGTGAACGGGTTATCGATACTTGAGACTGACAAGGACACCAAGGGTGGGGTTGCAGAAACATATACAAAAATACTTTAGAGGGAATCAGGTTTTGTTGTTGTTGTTTTAGGGGAACGGGGGGAGGGAGGGGGTGCAGTGCCGAAAGGAACTTAAAAGAAAGCTTGTAGTAAAAGAATTGAAGTGCGAAGTTGAATAGCATACGCCATCTTTTCTCTGTAGGCACAGAAACGTAGAAACAAATGAACATCCTCATCAGAGGTTTGAAAACAGAATAGCTCGTCATTATAACAAGAATCTTTTATTATCAGTTTGCTCTTCTTGTCAGCAGAGCTATTCATTCTTTTGAGTAATCGTCAATCAAATCGAAAAATGAACTCTAATCTGTTTGCCACTTCAAGGGAAGTGGTTTGGGAGGCTCCTTTATTTAGGGTGACTTATATAAAGGTTCTATATTTGGAGCTTGAACAATCAGACTTAGTTTTAAGTTACAACAAAGATATTGATTGTACCAGCCAAGCTGAGCAAGATAAATCCTGCAAGTTCTTTTTATGGAGCCCAGATGTATAATTATCTACCGGTATATGCTTTTTTTTTTTATTTGCGGCTCAAAAAAGCGTAGATACAGGGGGCGCCTGGAAAGTTCTGCTTCCTACACGATTATTTCCATTGTATTCAAGACATTCACATGAATCACATAATATCTGATGGTAGCTTAGAATGCCCTCTATGAAGTACTGTCATTACTTTTCCACGTAATCACCATCCCTTTCCACGCACACTCGCCAACGACGGACAAGCTGCTGCATCGCGTCGGCGAAGAACTGGATGTGCCCATTTAATTAATTTTATCGTCACATTTTTTATTATTAAGGCGGATTACAAAGTTTCATAATTTCTGCTAACGTAATCCCGAAATGTTAGGTGCTGATAATTATGTTCATCCTCCAATTCCATTCAAGTATGACCATGATGATAGGATGAGGAGGATGCTAATAAAACTGTACATTATGTGGTAAAATCATGTCTACTTAAGGTGTATTTCTGACACCTTGAATATGTGGATTTCACGCTCATCCAAAGAAGGCATTGTGCTCATGTTGATCCATGAAAGAATTATTTTCTGACGTGGACCGGCATGCAGCACATTATTGTCATCTCTGAAGGTGGCCGAACTCTACAAGTTGATTTAACAGATTTTTTTTTCATATTTACGAGATTCATATTATGAAGACATACTTTACAGTACGGGCCTTTTCCCGCTAGATTTTTAACCTCACTTTTATTTGATGCTACTTCTAGGCATCTGAGGGATGAGAGATAGCCCAAAGCGAGGTACCGTAACAAAAAACCGCGGAAAGCGCAATGTGGCCTTTACCGTGCCGACGCGCCGGTAAACCCAAACTCAAACTCAAACTGACTATCTTTATACACTGCTTTTGGTTGTTGTTGTTGTTGTTGTATTTGTTGTTCTGTCAGCCTTTTCGTGAAAGATTTACATTATTCAAAACCACTGATTGGGACCGTAGCTTAAAAAGCAAGTTATTTCGAGCTCCTCCAGGCTGTACAGCAAGTCATACAGTTGCCGTCCTGAACAAAACATCAAAGTGCGGTCGGCCAAATTTTACAGCAGAGAGAAAAAATTGCTAACTGTCTCTAGTTCATTTCCCATGCACCAAATCGAGGGTATGTGTCACATCGTTGTATGCGACATTTACCCGATTTTGAGATTCTATCACGAACGTGGTCCTTTCGCTCCAAATTTCATTATGTATAAGTGTCATTCCAATTGGTTAAACACTTTTCGAGACATGTGTTCGCGACGTAATGTTTTATGCGTTTTAGCCGTTTTGCAGACCAAACTTCAATTCATTTTCTCGAAAAGGCAAAACTGCAAACACAACAATATGGCAAAAACCCGACGAAATACTTATAATTATTATTATCTCACACAAACAGACATGCAAAGAGATTCACAAACTCAAAATATTACAGCCACAGAAAATAAAAGCATACACAACCAGCCACGCACTTCAACTTTCCATCTATATAAGTGCATGATTCTATAGAATCCTATTCACGATTTGAAAAACAAAAATTTCTTCGTTGGATCGATCATGTGGAACATAACTACAGTGAGCATTTGGCGTGCACACTACATCATAAAAATTATGATACATGAACACGAGACACAAGTGGCAATTCGACTTAAGTCTTTATAAAATGAAACCCTCTCGTGCCACGAGTCAGTGACATTCAGCGCTGGCAATCGAACTTGGGAGGAAAATTCTCATGTTTTCCAACGCTGTTGATGTTTGACGTCACAGTTGCCTTAGTAACCATGAAGGGTGAGTGGCGAATCTCTGTGTAATTTCCCTCCTTATTGTTGTTTGAATTCTGTGAACCGATTATCCTTCCCACCACACCCCATTCTGGCTCATTCTGTCCTTCTCATAATTATGACCATGCGTCTCCTCTCCCCTCTCCCCCCTCCACCCCCATCAGAGACAGTACGGAAAAGTGTCACGGAAAACGGTAATTTCGTAAATTGCACTGTTCATGAACTCTTAGAGAATTCAGCACATTTTTATAAGCACAGGTTACGTTTACTGTAATGTTAAAATCGGGCAAAAAGAAAAAGTTGTACGTAGCGAAACCCTGCGTGAGAAATAAAACCCAAACGATACGTAGCAAACTAAAGAGAAGACAGAATATAGACGCAGGGTTTCGCTTCATACAACTTTTTCTTTTTGCCCGATTTTGACATTGCCTTTAGCCCTGCTTCGACCCCACTGTTTTTCTGTGGTTTTTATAATATTTAGTACATTTACTGTAAGTAACCCAATGGAAGATTTGCACCGTTAAGAGGGAGCAGGACATTTGCGGCACCATCGAAAAAAAAAAAAGAGGTCACTTGCGGCACTACTGGATTTTGGCTATTTTTGGAGCAGGACACTTGCGGCACTCTCATAAGACCGAATTTAAAGTCACTACTACTTCGATTACTTATTACGGGTTCCCCGTACTGCATTTCGATTATTTTAACATTAAAATTTCCTCTCTGCGTTTCAGGCTTGAGACTGTCTCATTTATTAGGTATAAATGGGGCCGCATTAGAAATGTTTTATTTATTTATTTCATTGGACTGAAGGTAGACTATGTACAACATTTACAAGTTTGTTGCGGGAAGGTAGTCTATGCACAACATTTTCCTTTCCTTTCTCACATTCGATCCTCTTTGCCTCCCCTCCACCCGGCAAATAATTTTTTTTAGTGAAAAAAAAAAAGAGCGAAAGCCATTTTTTCCGAACAGATCTTTATTTAAATTTTAGTATTAACAACTACCGTATCTGTAACTGTCTTTCACTCTGTGGCGCTTGTAACAGCCAGCCACTGCCAGGCTTTATTAAAGAAATGCCTCATATTGTCAATACAGAGATGAGCCTGTCTATCAACGTTCTCACGACATACACATTTTGTATGTATGTAAGTACCTCAGATAGAGTAGGGATCGTCACTGATAATACATGTCTTTATACACCAATACGCCTTTTACCGTGAGCTTTTTAGTTTCACTTTGATTTAATCTCATTTATAAGACTGAATAACTGAAACCTGGCCGAAAGTAAAATATGACGAAGAAACCGTGGATGGCCCAAAGTGGCCGTTGTAGAGCTGTGCTGGCGCACCCTTAAACCCAAACTCACTGTCTTCACTGTTAAGTTAAAAAAAAAAAAAATTAAGCTGACAAAATAAGGGACCATCTTCAAAAGAGTGCTTTTTCGTCGCACTTCAATTTCTCGTCAAGATGACAGCTCTTGTGCGAAAAAGGATGCTTGACTTTTGGAGTCAAACAGGGCGCAACCTGAGGTGGTCTACGGTAGGCCTATGTTGTGTGGCTTCAGCTATGTCTGCCCGCCCCCTCCTAAAAACAAAAGCAAACGTGGCCTAGGTCACGTCTTCTCCATGCGTATCGGCATTTTCTCCGACCAGAACAAGATGTTAGAAGAAGACAGAAGAAACCAGTGGACAGGAATAATTAAAAAATGAATAATATTCATGGTTCAAGCCATGATTATAAAACATGTTTAAAGCCGCATAGGTCTAACACTACATAAAAAAAAAAAAAAGTTCTTTGCTGCAATATTGCACGCATACTAGTTGGCCCATATTGTGAAACTGAAAGTGATGCAAATGACGTGGCTTTAGTTCGACGTTTAGCGCAGTTTCGGTATCAGCATGCTTACAGAGAATAGGAGCGTTACTGCTTACTCTGCAGCGGGGTGGACGTAAGGACCACCAAATTACGCATTTTATCTATGAATTACTTGGCTATCATCAGCCAATTGTTGTACAGGTTAATATTTTTATTTCATAGAACTGTAGTGTATTCCTTTCCAATGAATTCGCTAGCCACTTTATAAAAGAAGCATGATTTTTAGAATCAGATCCATCTCGGCAACACGGCTGAAACGTATAACATCGTAGCAAGCTATTGAGGAGGTTAAAAGTTCTTTCTCGTTTGTGAATGTTTTGTGCGCCGTGTTAACAAACAGCAACTGACATGCTTTCTGCCTCTCTGTGAAAAATTTGTTTTTTTTTTAAATTTAATATATTTTAGGAAAGGGAACTTTTCAAACGAAAACAAACTCTCTAAATAAGAATATTGAAAGCACCGAAAAAGCAAAAAATATAATTCAACTTTGAATCTGTAAAAAGTCTTTCTGACCTGGCAAAATTGCGGAAATGAACTTCCAAAGTCTTGTGCAGGATAACTCCATGGGTTATCAAAATAATAAAATTATTGAAAAAGGAAAGGAAGCCCAGTCATTGCATGTCCAGTGATGACCTGTTCAATTTAGGTAAAGTTACATACAGAAAGCAGTAGGCCTAATCAGACATCATTATGTGACCAGATCTAGAGTCTAGATCTAGATCTAGATTCTAGATTAGACTCCAGATCTAGACTCGAGTCTCTAGATCTAGATCTAGATTCTAGATCTAGAGTCTCTACTCCAATTCCAATTGAGTCCACAGTAGTGTAGGCCTACATGTTAGGCCTAAATTGCTTGCAGCACTAACAAAAAAAAAGGGGACTTGGTTGTCTGTTAAGACTAGAAAAAGTCTTGTGAATTCTTTGTAAGGCCTAAAACATCAATACAATTGTTTACCACACTGTCCACAGGACAGATTCAGAAAGCCCCCCATCAGCAGCCATGACTCATATCCAAAAATACTTCCAATTGAAAATGATGTCACAGTTTATTGGAATTGCTGGCTTTTCTTTATAGCTTTAGAGCTAGATCTATGGTCTTGGTTCTTGCACATTTACATCGAAAGCCTGAGACAAGTAGAGATCTAGATCTATTAATATTTGAATTTATAATATTTCTGCGAAATGTTGGCCTAATACTAGATTCTAGATCTATAACTTATAGTATAGCCTATATGTTTGTAATATATCCTAGATTTCTAGCTCTAGTCCCTTTTCATAAAGCACTGATCATTTTCGGAAAATATTTTAAAATCATCATATTTTCATTTTTTTAAATGAAGTGCTAAAAATTCGCACTTGTAAGACAACTTGATTACCGTAAGTAAGAAACACCATATATATGTGTGAGTACTGTTACTCTGAATTGAGCCATCTTACCGAGTGAAGAGCCTAATTATTCAACAAAACGAGCCAGAATTATTGTCATTGTGATCTAAATTAGCTCCTCCTATTATCCTAAATGTTACAAAACTAAAAATCCATCACTTACACTGTGAATAAGATCCAGATCTTACTCGCAGATATCTGCGAATAAATGTAGCATTTATTTTCTCATATTCACAGTAAAATATGAATATAGTATAATGGAATTTTATGGTTCTAAAGACAAATCTGTCACAGCTTGTGTAAAATTATGATGTCATTATTTATATAATTTACTATACCATTGCATAAATATTAACAAATGTTTGCTTAAATGTGACCTGAAGTGATATCCTCGCATCTGCCTAATGTGACTCGATGCGGCCATGCTCGTATATGCCCAATGCGCCCGAATGCGCCTCCTATCAATTTGCTATTTAAGGTCTCTTACTCTTAGCAGCCAGATCTTATTGGCAGCATGATTTTAATTAGAGCTATAGTCCTGTTAAGAACTTCAGTTAGAAAAAACTAGACGCACGGGTCTAAAAACTAGCTTGCAAACTTTTTTTTTTCAGTGAAGTGTTGAAGTCACCGAACGTCTACATTTTGTTACCATTTTCATCAAAATGGGATAATAATAAATAAATTAATAATTTAAATGCGCACAAATATTTTTTTCAAAATATTAGTGATCAGGAAATTAGAGTTTGCTTAGCATCTGGGCAGCAAAAGTGGGAAGCTCATTAGGCATTGGACAGGTATATGCGCCAGCTTTAGGCAGAAACATGTGAACAGATTTTATTTACACACTTTATGTGTAGGAGGTTTACCCATATCATACAATTTATGGGTGTGTTTAAGGAATACAGCTCCTGGTCAAGATAAAAAAAAAATAAAATCGGCTTTAAAATTTAAAACTCAGATACCATTTTCCCCCCTGAAACTGGTGCTATGTCATGCTAAAAAGTAAACTTGAAATTTCAGCACTCTACTCTTCTCCAAGAGTAATTTTAGCAACAGTGTGTCTTGCTGACCCTATGAAAGTATAAAAGCCTATTCACTTTCACAGATTTCACTTCAGCAAAGTTATAATTCTGAAAGAAATTCTTCAGGGAGTTCAAGAAAGTACAATTCACCACAATTCATGCACAATTGTTACTCATCATTGACATGACAATGTTGACTGCTAATAAGTAATTAATATGTACTGATGGCCCAAGTCGTGTTTGTATGTTACTGTTAGTTACTGGTGTCACTGAAATTAAAAATGATAAATTGCTTAAATAACATTAGCTATATTGTCAAGTCCTCGTGAATCTATGGCTAGCAAGATGCTGGAATTTTAAAGGAAGTATGTGTACGTATTTTCGTGAGAATGTGATATCGCATTGTGTTATGAATGAGAGTTCATGGTGAATAAATTGTTTTCAGTTTGTTCTGTATTGACTGCATTAAAGACTCATGAGGCTTCCATAGCTGGGAGACAGAGTGAATAGCATTACGGCAAAGAAAAAACTTTCATTGCAAGAAGTCTTTGCTGCAAGTGTCAGTATGGGCAATGGAATGAACAAGGTAAGCGAAACAACACTTATAATGTACTAGCTGAGTTCCCGGCCCTGCCCGGGATAAATCGATTTATTAGTTTCAGTTCTGGGTGATTATTATGGACCTGCTTCATTTTGCCTGTTCCTTAAGCTTTATTTTATTTTATTTTTGTTTGTTTGTTTTTAGATACGTTTTACTGCTCTCCCTTTGCGCGTTGACGTCCTGTGCGTCCCGCCAGCATCCGTCAAATGGCTATGATTTGCGCACGGGTTAGTTTGTTTGCACATTGCAGGAAGTGATTAACGTCATGTGTTAATGGAAAAGAAATATTATGATATTTTCCTAGGCATATTGAAAACACAAACCTGTACTTTTGGCCCTGCTGCGTCAATCTCCCAATTCCAGACCCTTTCTTTTTCCTGGTCTAGGCACATTGAGAACACACATGTATACAAAGTTTCATACTTGATAGTCTAACAATCTCATCATTCAAACCAGTCCTAACCGGAAGTTGTTTTGTGAGTGTGATGATCCCGATACCGGAACCAATCTTAATTACATTAATTTGTCGAAAAAATAGACCGAACGCCAATGTGTCGTAACCTAGCAACTAATACAAACGTTCTATTAATTATTTTTTTATTTTCTGTGCCGGCGACACGATGATAGTCTATACTAAGCGCTGTATAAAATCTGAGGGCCACCGAATCAGCATTAAGAGAGGGGTAGCGAAAGGCGCGCTGCCATTGTCGTAAGGTTTCACTTTTATTAGCATAGATTTGATCTGTAAATTTAAAGATTATAAACGTATAACACAAAATGACAAGATTTGTATTTATTGTGATTGTTGTGGCACTGAATCAGTATCTCAAAACTTTTATAAATTTAAATCATTGAATCAGGGATTGTAGCTGTGCGTGAACTAGCTACAGCTGGGAGGAAGTGGATAATGCAAAAGCAGAGACATATGGGGACTGGACTGGAATATTATGAATGTCTCAAGTATAATCATCAGTCAGTTTGACATTTGTAGTGTCACAGTTCTGCACCTGCCCTCTCTCGGTTATGACTAAAATTGGACCAGCTACTAACATTTTTAAGTTGCTGCAATTTTCGCTTCTTTTGTTAATGATAATCTCTTGCAGATTCTTCAGCTCTGTGATGGATTGGTTTTGAAGCCACCAGACCCGTTTCTTTCTTCTGCTTTCTTTTTGTTTCCTTGCAGACACCAGCTGCCACTTCCACATGAGGCAAAAGACCAATAAAAGTCCTTCTCTGTTATCTCACAACATATTTTTTGGGATATTTTCCTGTTCAGAAAGTAGATTCATACAATTGCAAAAAACATGAATCACCAGTCCAGTTTTGCACTGGACTTTCTACCATACTCATGATACTGAGGAGGCATGTTCAGACCTGCCAATTGCCTGTATTTTAAGGGACTCTACTGCATTTCGGGTGTCAGAGAGTACGTGAGACTTGAAATGGGAAAAAAATTCCTTGCCAGGTTTGGGTATTAGATCCGACAGGAAAGTGCAAGACAGTGATCTGGCAAAAGTTTGCACATTAAATACTAATATACTTGAAAGTACATTATCATTATGTGATTTGTAAATGCTACAGTCCTTTCTATGTGAATGATAACTGACCTATTTCAGTGGGCATGTCTGCATGTTGATGCTTTCTTAAACTTTACGCTTTTTCTATAGGTGGAAAACAGTGTGTTACTTGCCTGCATGGAGTCTATTTCTGTAATTGTTTTTTGCAGATTCTTCCTGGCCTCTTTGTTGGGAACTTTCGTGATGCCAAAGATGAAGAACAGCTGAGAGAGAATAACATTACTCACATTGTTTCCATTCATGACAATGCAAAGAAAATATTGGATGTGAGTTGGCTTGGTTTTGTGTGATGGCAATACACCTCAGCTGTCAGCAGTGGTATTTCTTTAAAGTTATGCTGTACGACACGCTGAAATACTTCAAAATCAAATTTATATGTAGAAAAGTTTTTAAAATTTTACAAAATAATTATAGATTATTACTAATAATTAGGAATGGGCACTGAAAATTTTGAGCATAAATTTCCTGCAGCCGTTAGATTGGTCATTTTTTCCCAAAATGGTGGTTGTTCCTAGTGCTCTGTTTTTCCAGTATATTTTGGGGGTGGGGTCAGAATATGCATGAGGTTAAAGGTTATGTTTCATGGTTTTTAGTAAAAAAGCTTTGGAAGTGTCCCTAAACTGGTTCCTTTCAATTTCAGTACTAAAAACAAAGGCATGCTGCCAGTCACAATTGGTGTATCCGATCAGAATAATCTTTTGGGATTAGAATGGCCACCTCATCAGAATAATCATTTCTTTTTCAATGTTGTAAAGTGCATCTTGCAAGGACTTGAGGACGTACAGATTTGGAAGGTTGATAAGACTAAGGATAGAAAGATTTATTAGATCATGTTTATTTTTTATTGATCATTGATTCAACATTTCCTCTCTCTTCTTAGTCCTGTGACTCGGGCTTATATGTAAAATGGTTTGCAATTTGGTAAGGTGACCTTCAGTTGTTTTGCTTGTCAATCCTGTTATGACATTAGTTTTCCCATTTTTTTATTTTAAGTCAAATGTTGGGTACATCTAATTAGTGGTGGAAGAGTAATGACTATCTTCGTTTAAAGGACCAACAAGTCTAGACTCTTTTTTATACAGAATTAAGCCATATGTGCTAGAAGCTGGTGGAATATAGAAAGGGAAAGAAACAGGAAAAGGTGAGAGACGAACATATCAGTTCAATTTATGATGTTTTTTTCTGTGTTCAGGACAAGGAATACTTGTGTATACCGGCTAGTGACTCCCCAGATCAGGATTTGATCAAGTTTTTCCCCCAAGTTACTAAATTCATCCATAAAGCCAGGCTTGAGGGAGGCAGTGTCCTTGTGCACTGGTAAGTACTTTTGATAGGTCTAGATGGGATACCCCCCACCATTCTGGTGCATTACATATTGCTACAGATTGCGGGCACAAAAGTCTATTTGAACATTTTTGTAACTTTTTTTATTATTGACAGAATGTTTGATATTGTTTAGTATTGCAGATTACACTGTAATGTCATGATGCTATTGATAGCAAATTATTTAATCTTAGATGTAATGCACTTTGAATAGCCTTTTTGCTTCCGGGGAGAATACAAGAGCTTGTGGGCACAACTGGATCAGCTAACCACTGAAATAAACTTGTTCTGATGTATCTCATAGTTTGCCGACTCCTTAACAATTATGAACAAGATTTCTTGCTGTTTTAGCATCTGTTTCCTGCATGTCATGTGAACAGTATTTGTTTTCAAATTGCTGTGATCATGCAATGAAGATTCTAACTGTTGGATAGACTTTCCCAGTACCCTGTTGGCATCCTGAGACTGAGAAATTTTGAATCTGTTTTTGCAGAACTTGTATTCATGGCTAAATCAAATCTGCCAGCAATCCTTGAAAATTCTTGTGATAAATTGAAGTCAGATCCGCATCCCGTTCACTTTGAAAAAAGCAGACTTCACAGTACATTGCTGCATTCTGCACATGTGATTTACTTCAGGACATTATAGCCACATAATTATGAACCTATTGTTGATCCTGAATTTTTGCCATTATTATCACTGATTTGGTGGTGTAGATATTGGCAGGTCCGAATCTTAGTACCATCATATATAAAATAATATGCAGTATTTATTTTATTGATTGCATTTTCATACCAGCCTTGCAGGTGTGTCTAGAAGTGTGACAGTGACAGCAGCATACATCATGACAGCTACAGATCTTGGATGGCGTGATGCTCTCAATAGTATAAGAGGTGCTAGAAGTGTAGCCAACCCAAACTTTGGCTTCCAGAAGCAGTTGCAGACTTTTGAGAATGATCATGTAGAGGAGGTTTGTTATGTTCTCAGTCATGTCTAGATGATTTCAAAAATGATACTTCCATAAGGTGCATATCTTTGGAGGGAGGAGGGGGATTGCCCCTAGTATATACATGGCTCCAATTCATGACGAAGTAAATTTCAGGAGGAAAAAGAAAACTGTTTTACATTGTTGTGGGAATTTTTGCGAGACCCCTTGCATAATATTCTTTCAATCTGTACAGAGCAAAAGTTGTCTTCATTGTGTAAATTTATGTAGTGTTCATGGCTTACATAGTATGAATGAAAAGTTTCAGTCTATTAATCCTCATGCTGGGATAGGCCTGCCATCACGATGCTGCATTCCCAAGCATCCGCTGCGCTCATCGTGAAATATGGATGATGAAAGGCGGAGGGCGTGATTCCATGATTCAGGTCACTGTCCTTTTGAGACATAACTGCCGTCTCATTGCTCTCTTCATCTCTTCTGAATTTATTTTTGTAGTTTTATTTTGTATATTTCTTTAATCCCATTTTGGGAAATCAATCTTAGTATCATTGCAGTCCAGTTACAACTGGAGCATGCACGTCCTCGCCGCAGTGCAGTGTCGGCGTCCTTTTTTTTTTTTTAGGAAAATAGAAAAAATACAGAGTTGTGTTCACTGCTCAGCTAAACTTTCTATGTTAAATGCTATGGTCCGCTAACAACAGCCTCAAAGACCAGTCACAGTGAGGTTCCAACAGCCGACCGACGATATATGTATCATTGCAACAAAATCTCTTGTTGATGGCAAGATAGCTTTATTAACACTGTTTGTGAGTTTTGAAATAAGATGGGCTTTGGCTGAACTCTGGTGTAACAAAAATTGGGTTGACAAAATCTCAGTTGTAAAGGAAAGAGTGTCGAGTCCCTTTTAATTCCCTTGATCTGCCAAGTAAATGACCAAAATAAAGTTCAAAGGCATCATGACAAGAACATGTTAAGCAATTAATCACTGGTTGGAATCACAAAGACTAAGCTTTCAAAGGTTCTCCCCTAACTATCAAAAGGTGTAGCATTGACATGCGAACAGTTGCACAAGAAATTTGCAATATCTCATTTTCTCATCATTTAGAGTTGTCCGTGTCCAGGAACCAATCAGAAACAAGCTCTGACATAACCTTTGCCCCAAATTATTGAGTATTGCCAGTCTGGATGAAACCATTATTTTGTTTAGGGTTTGGGGGGCATGGCTAGATATCATGTTTCGTTCTCAAGAAAATTATAGCTGTCCATTTGGTATCGTAAGTCAGGTTATTGGTTAGATACTAAGGTTTCATTGTAAGCCAGCGTGATAAGGCATAACAGAAATGTTTTCATTATGATTGGAAGTCCCAGGTTACATAGTTGTCACATTATTGACGCTGTGAAAAGCATGCACAGGGGGAGGGAGGGACCTGGGTCTGGGGAGTGCCTAAATCAAGCATACTTCATGGATGTCCTCAAATTTGACGGACGCCATTTACCCACCCATTTTCCTAACAATGAATAAAAAAATTTTATCAGTAACATGTATATAATTATATATATAATATACATATGTGTCAGGTCAGAAAAATCTGCTACTGGTAACATGTAATCCAGTACAACCTGTTTCATGAACTGGTACGCTAGCATGGTATCAGTGGGCGTGCACCTGTCGGTGCAAACGGCCAGGGCGGAGGAGGTTTCATCTAACCCAACGGCCACATGCTAGGGCACAATGTGACCCTCAGTACTTGAGTCCTTCATATTGGCCCCCGGTAGCGGTGTGGTCATAGGCTTGTTTGCCTAAATCAGACGAAGAATTGAGCAAACTTCCCGGACGCAGCTTCGAAGCTGGCGGCAGCAGGCCAGTGGTTGATTGATAGGGCAGGTGGCAATATACCGTCACTCTGGCCTGGATATCGTGACACAGAGCATCCACCAGTATTGGTGTTCTTTGGTTTGGGTCTTTCACCCTAGTCAGTTGGGACTGCGAGGCTGTGGAGTAGCCTACAGGCAGCCGGTCAGGCAATATGACTGTCCCTCTGGCATCCTCCTGCACCTGGATACATTTCCAGTCGTCTTGACCCTGTCTTGCCACTTGGATAAGTTGTGTCCAGGCGAGAGAGTGATTCTGATGTTTGCGCAGCTCTTTCTCACTAAAAACAAATTCTTTGCGCCAGTCTTAACACTCACCTCGTCTTCTTTCATCTTTGTCTCGTCTTCTTTCCTCTCAAAATTCCAACGGCGATGGGCGAGTGCGGTGGCAGCAGGTTTGGATAGACTGGAAGCTGTTAGCACAGACCTACACGTTGGTGGCTGTGGGCTATGGTCGCTTCATCGTCGATTGAAGTGGAGGCGTGGGGAGGCAGCACCCACAGTAGCTGAGCAGCCTTATTTAAGGATAGCACTGCTCACCTCAACTGAGGAAGGGGCTAGAAAAGGTGCCCTAAAGAAAGCCCACTTCACATCACCCTGACTGGTATACCGTGACCAGTGGGGATCCCTTTTTGCGGTCGAAACAAAAAGAAATTCAGCTTACTCAGGCTAGGAGCCTGGAATATACGCACACTACAGGACAACTCAAACAACCCGGAAAGACGCACTGCACTTATTGCCATTGAGCTCAGCAGGTACAACCTGGACATAGTGGCACTCAGTGAGACCAGACTCCCTGATAGTGGCCAACTCAAAGAGCTCAGTGGTGGATACACCTTCTTCTGGAAAGGCAAGGGTGCAGTCGAACCGAGACAGCATGGTGTTGGGTTTGCAATTAAAAATGACCTTGTCAGAGACTTGCAGTCCATGCCAATTGAAATAAATGACAGGCTAATGACACTCAGGATCCCAGTTGGGAAAAGCCAGTCAGCCACCCTCATTAGCGCATATGCGCCCACCATGACAAACCCAGATGAAGCCAAAGACAAGTTCTATTCTGATTTAGAATCTGTCATATGCTCTGTCCCGGCAGCTGATAAGCTGATTCTCTTGGGGGACTTCAATGCTAGGGTTGGCTCCGAAATCTCAGCGTGGCCAAATGTTTTGGGCCCTCATGGAGTTGGTTCATGCAATAACAATGGGTTGCGCTTACTTACTTTGTGCGCTGAATTTGGCCTGTTCATTACCAACACAAATTTTAGTCTCCCCGTGAGAAACAGAACGTCATGGATGCATCCCCGCTCAAAGCATTGGCATCTCATAGACTATGTCATTGTGAGGAAGACTGACAGAAAGGATGTCCTTGTAACAAAGGCGATGTGTGGTGCCGAGTGTGGAACTGACCACAGACTCATTGTTTGCAAGCTCAGACTAACATTGAGGCGCAATAGACGCCCTCAAGGGAAAGCGCCACCTAAACGCCTAAATGTTTCAAAACTCTGCTCAGCTGAGAAACAGAGCGAGCTCTCATCAGAACTCTCCTCAAAATTGGATTGCGTGACTTTTGACCCTGAGAACATTGAACAGAGCTGGACTGACCTAAATACGACTGTACACTCTTGCGCCAGCAGCACAGTTGGTTTTCCTGTCCGCAAGCACCAGGACTGGTTCAATGATAATGATAATGAAATCAAAGTGCTCATCAAAGAAAAAAATAGTCTCATCCAAGCTCACTGCAGTGACCCCTCTTCCACAGCAAAAGCTGATGCACTGCGTGCATGTAAGGGTGTGCTCCAGAAGAAGCTGAGGAAAATGAAAAATGACTGGCTTGAAGAGCGAGTAAGAGAAACTCAGAAATATGCCGACACAAACAACACTAGAAAGTTCTTTGAGAGCCTCCGAGCTGTGTTTGGACCATCCCGCTCTGGCACTACGCCACTTCTTGCGTCAGATGGTTCAACACCCATTGTTGAATTGAATGCCATAATTCAGCGTTGGGCAGAACATTTCGGAGGTGTGCTAAATCGGCCATCAAATATAAATACTGAGTCCATTGACCGCCTCCCTCAGACTCCTATTAATGCAGCTCTTGCCAAGCCATTCACAGCAAATGAGACCCGAACTGCCACAAATCAGATGTCCTTTAACAAATCACCAGGCGTGGATTCAATTCCTGCTGAGGTGTATGCCTTCGGTGGAGAAAAGCTTATTGAAAGGTTGACTGAGTTGTTCAATCATATGTTGAAAGCAGGGAAGCTGCCACAGGACTTCAAAGATGCTTCAATCATCCATCTGTACAAAAACAAAGGGGACAGCCAAGTCTGTGACAACCATCGGGGAATCTCTCTACTTTCAATTGCTGGCAAAATATTGGCAAGAATGCTTCTGAATCGCCTTCTTGATCACCTCTCGTCAAATGACTTGCTTCCCGAGAGCCATTGTGGCTTTCGTAAAGAGAGGGGAACGGCGGATATGATTTTTGCTGCCAGACAGATTCAGGAAAAATGCATGGAACAAAATAAAGCGCTCTATATCACATTTGTTGACCTCACAAAAGCATTTGACACAGTGTGTCGTGAAGGCCTCTGGAAAATCTTGGCGAAGTTTGGGTGTCCACCCGAATTCCTCACAATACACAGTGCCGAATTCCATTCAAAAACAAGCCACTTAGTTCGGTCCTGGGCCACCCATAAAATCGCACGCTGACCGTACCTAATTGGCGTTACACCGAGGTCATACGCCGCGGGCTACGGCATCGGTTACAAGCGCGCCGCTAAAGATGACATTGACATATTTATGACTTAATTAATTCCAATTTCTTCTCCCCAAACACCAACAATGCCGCTGAAATACAAAAGTACAACTTCTCTTCTCTCAGTCTGGGAAAATCCGATGTCAGTGCGATGTCCAGTTTTCATGATATTTTATGTTGAAATGTGCCCGAATTCAACAAAATTGGATTTTTTAAGTGGTGTATTTCTTACTTAATTGCTTTAAAACGGCTCAATCGATTGTCACAAAATTTGGGTCTATGCATTAAAGACCCATTTCCGTTTCATACCTGTAAATTTCTTCATTGTCGGCGGTCTCTTTGCTGGAGAATATCAGTTTACATTCTATTGCTGGCTATTTTTTCTGCTGGTGAATTTCATTCTATACTGACCGCACTATGGATCATACACGTGAAAGACACATTTCTTCACTTGACGAACTTTGCAGAATTTGTGGAATGAAAAATGTGACAAAAAAACAGAAACAACTCAAAAGGAAACCAAAGACTTGTGAATCTGTGACGAGTGACATATTGTTAATCTTTGGAATTGACATCAGCGGGGATTCAAATGACAAACATTCAAAGTTTATCTGTCATAAGTGCTCTTTGAGGATAACCGACGCAAAAAAAAGCTTGAACCCCATTTTAGTCAAGAAAGCGCGAGAGCTAGCAAGCCGAGGCGGACTGATTTGGTGTCTGTTTGATATTCTTAAAACAGTCAACCAGTGTAGCGTATGTCAACACCGTTTCAGTTTGTCTGAAGGTCGTGCGAAAAGTTCAGCACCTAGACCCCAAAACAAATCCAGCAAATCGCCTAGCACTAGTCACGGTCTTGACACAAATTCAGTCAATAACACTACCCACACAAGCCCACTCACTAATGAACCAGCGGCCAGCGCCATTACATCACATTCATCTGACACTGCACAAGACAACACAACAGACATACTATCTTGCAACCGCTCAGGAATGCAGGCCATTGAACTTGAAGAAGAAACTACAGTTTTCACTATACCTTTAGCAACATCAACTCCTCATAGAAAGCCAAATCAAAACATGAAGGACAGTGCCACTTCTCCTATCTTCAAGGAAACAGAAACAATTAGCCAAGACAGCACAACATCACCCATTTTCAAAGCCTCTGTGACTGTAGATGAGACAGACACGTTCACACATTCACTCTGCCAACCATTGGATGCACCACTCAGTAAGAGAGAGGACGATGTCAGCACACATTTATTTAAGAGAAAACTTTTCACAAACAAAAACCCTCAGAACATTGTCAGGTACAAAACAGGGGGCCAGCCAATTGCTGTACAAAAGTTAGTCATTCCTAGAAAGATTTCATCAGAAGCAGCAAGCCCAACAAAGAGAAAAAGAGCACGTTTATTGGAAGAAACCAGAACAAGAGTTGCCGGGCCATCAACATCTGCAGGAGACACCCAGTTTGCCACAGAATTGAAACAGTTGCCAGCTGAGAGGAGACAGTACAGCTGTGGGAAAGCCGGCGTTCACAGCAAACTTAAACTTACACCACAGCAAACGTTGGTAGTCAAAGAGACAGCAGGATTTAGTGGTAGACAAGGAAGGCGTTATGGAAAAGCATTAAAACAAGTCGGGGTCCAGTTAGCAAATGAGCATTCTGTTAGAGCACTGTCAAGAGAATTAGTAGCAGATTTTGTAGAAGTAGAATACAGAACATTTTTAGATGACCAAGGTAATGAACAGGATGTGCCGTATGGACGGATAAGCAAATTGTCGTCATTCGTCCATAGTCTTTTAGATGAATATGCTGAGAATGACCTCCTTACGTGGCATGACAACATTCCAGAGGACGAAGTGTGGATCAAGATTGGAGGAGACCATGGCAAAAACTCATTCAAAGTCACACTTCAAATTGCCAATACAACCAAACCAAATGCTCAACAAAACACAGTGGTCATTGCTATTTCTGCTGTTAGGGATAAACACGAAAATATTCTTAGGTTTTGGGCAGATGGCCTGGGAGATGACATTGCATCACTAACTACACAGACATGGAGAGGAAAGAAATTTAGGATCTTCATTAATGGAGATTATGATTATCTTTGCAAGATGTACGGCTTGTCAGGCCCACAAGGGACATACCCATGTTTGTGGTGTTTGATACCAAAAACAAAGAATTACATTCTTCCTGCAACATGTCAACAAAGAGACCTGCACATGTTACAAACAGACTATGGTGCATTCATGACACAACAAGACGAAACAAAAAAGGAGCTGCTCAACACCACAACAGCATCCATGAACCTTTGCTCACAACAGAAGTGGACCATGTCACACCTCCATACCTACACATATTACTAGGCATTGTTCTCAAACACCATAAACTATTAGAGATGGAGGCCCATAAACTTGATGTAACCATTGCATCTCTGGCGTACGACAAGCTCACAAAACTTGGCACTTCGCTAAAGGAATACGGAAGAAATTACCAGAAGGTACAAAGACTAAAAGACCAGATACGCCACGCAAGAACGTGTGTCATCATGAGCGACAATGAGGAAGATGAAAGAAAGTACAACAAAGAAGTGAAAAGCCTTCGGAATACACTGTCCCAGATCGATCACGAGGAGCTGTCCCCCCGTTCTGGACCTGTGGCCTCAAGTCTTGATAACATACTGACTAAACATCGCATTACACCACAGGCTTATCATAGCCGATCATTCGTTGGCAATCACTGTCACAAATACCTCAACCCAGACGTTTTCAGGCATCTCACACAGACAATTATAGAACAGACACAACTCTACACACGTGATCCATTCACCATTGATGAAGCACACACCGTTGCAATTATTTTTGATTCACTCAACCACACATATAGTCAAATTCACAATGCTGTTGCACATAGTGCGCACATTACGGAAGCATCGACTCCTGCAATTCAGACAGCAATAAACACATACATGACACTGTACAGGAGGCATTTTCCAAATAAAGTAATTCCAAAACAACACATATTAGAACATCACTGCATACCATTTATAAAACAACATGGTTTTGGCCTGGCACTGCTGGGAGAGCAAGGGACAGAAAGTAGCCACCAGTCATTAGCAAAGCTAGAGAGACGTGCACAAGGAATGACCGACAGACTGGAGAAACTCAAGCACGTTTTGGACTCACACCTACTCCAAATTGCACCATCGTTGCGCATGGACGACGACCAGTCCTAGCACAACTTGAAAATATGCTGCCTACACACATTCTTGTACATATATGACAATACTTAAATCATGCTGTATTGTATTCTTTGAAGAACAGTGTATACATACATGTTTAATTATATTATAACAACCGACTTGTGCCGACCGGGATGTAAAGTTTGGCACTAGTGAGTACAGATGTAAAATAAATCTTCTGTAGATGGATTACTATTCTACCGACAACGATGTCTTTTCGTAAGTACACCAATGCATGTCTTGTCCTCCGTTTGATGTAATTGTTTGCGTATTGTGTCGAGCACTTTTTTTGATATGCGATTTTAAAATGAATAGGTATTACATCGTCTTCAGCAATTATGTACAGTCTTTCTCTACTTGTCATTACAAAACTACAAAAAGCTATCTTCTTGTACTTTTCACACGGCAAAATTAAATGCCTTTCATCTTATATGTGCGAAGACGGTTGTTCTGGTGGCCCTGGTTACAACGCAAGGCGATAAATCATAACAGTACCAATTTGAAATAATTCGCCCGTGCAGAACGCTGCCCACCGCAGGTGTAGCGACCCGACGCTGACCCCGGTCGCGATCACCAGGTAGGGCGCTCGGTGGCCAAACTAAGCGACCGGGTTTTCGGCGCTGTGAATAGTGCGCCAGTTTCATGATGGCATGCAAGCTGCAGTCAAAAGCAACGGCAGTGTTTCAGAGCCCTTTGCTGTCACAAATGGGGTAAAACAGGGTTGTGTCTTAGCCCCAACTCTGTTCAGCATCATGTTCTCTGCAATGCTACAAGAAGCCTTTAGCTCTCCTCCTCAAGGGGTAAGCATCACGTACCGAACTGATGGCAGTCTATTCAACCTCAGGAGACTTCAGGCAAAAACCAAAACCAAAAGTACTCAAGTCTGTGACCTACTATTTGCTGATGATTGTGCACTTCTGGCACACGATGAGGATAGCATGCAAAACTGTGTTGATAAGTTCTCTAGTGCCTGTGACAACTTTGGCCTCACAATAAGCACAAAGAAGACGGAAGTGCTCCATCCCGTGACCCCAAATATCAAAGTCCATGACAGTCTTCTGAAGGTGTCGGAGAACTTCACCTATCTTGGCAGTACACTGTCTTCCGCGGCTCGTGTTGATACTGGAATTCTCTCAAGAATCAGCAAAGCCAGCTCTGCATTTGGCAGGCTTCGAAAGAGAGTATGGGGTGTTGCCGGCATTCGCACAGACACTAAGCTGAAAGTGTACAATGCTGTGGTCCTTCCCACCCTACTCTATGGGGCTGAAACCTGGACAGTGTACCAATCGCATGCCAGAAAGCTAAATCACTTTCATCTGGCCTGCCTTAGAAAGATCCTAAGGATCAAATGGCAGGATAAAATTCCAGACACTGAGGTTCTCAATCGTGCCAAGGAATTGAGCATCTTCTGCCACCTGAAAAAAATTCAGCTACGTTGGGCAGGACATGTTGTCAGAATGCCCGACTCCAGACTCCCTAAGCAAATCTTCTTCTCTGAGCTCTCCAATGGAACGAGGAATGTTGGGGCCCCAAAGAGACGTTACAAAGACACTCTCAAGCAATCACTGAAGGCCTTTGCCATTGATGTGAGTGAGTGGGAAAAGCTCTCGCTTGATCGTGCAAATTGGAGGGCGGCCCTTACCAGAGGCAGCAAAGCATGGGAAGCTGACAGAGTCCAGCAGGCTATCAAAAAAAGAGAACGGCGCAAGAAAAGGCCCAGTGGTACTGAACCAACGGAGCACTCTTGTCATTTATGCGGAAGGGTCTGCAGGGCAAAAATAGGACTTATCAGTCACATGAGAAGCCATAAGTCATGAAAGAACAGTCTTTCCATTCTGTCCTCTGTGTCCTTTAGTTCTCTTTATTGTCCATGTGTTGAAATTCTCAACAATTTCTGTTCTTTATTCCTCTGGTGTTGTTAAGGTCATCATCATACCTGATGGACGAACTATTATAATATACATATAATTTGAAAACAAGTTCTTTGAAGAGCCATAATGTTTGCCAAGGCTGGGGCAACAGCAGTTTTCCTATCCAGGATCCCAATAACTGGAATGGGCATTGGAGTAGGGCGGGGGAGCCTGTTATCGTCAATCTTTGCTCTTAAGAAACTACTTGTGTTTGTATGACTGCCTCATAGAGCATTTTAAATAGGCCCTGCCCCAGACCCACTTGTGGGTCTTACAACAGATTGCCACACACTGCCATACATGTGTAAGAAAGCAGGAGGATCACAAACAGGTTTTGAATACTGATACTGATTTGGTAGCTTTGCGTTCATGAGACATTATTCACCACTTTGGATGGAGTGTTGATATTGTTGTTCATTGGTATTCAACAAGGAATTTGAATAGTTGTTGCAACTTCATGATTAAAATTTATTTCTGCTCCTGTAGAATCAGTAAAGGAAATTTCTCTAGGGAACGAAACTTTCAGTGGTTATTTCCAAAATATATATGGGCCTGGTAATTATACATTTACCTGAAGGCCATGTGGTGAGTGGTGTCAGTGAGAATTCATTGGTACGCCCTATTGGAGAGTTTTAGGAAAACAAATAAAATTATGAGACCTCAGTGTTATTAGAAACTTTCTATGAAAATTTACGATTATTGTTTTGACCCCAGGAAAGGAAAAGGTTCAAATCGCAGTTTCCCAACAACCCATTCAGAGATGCAGAGGAGTGCCGGATCAACTTGCATTGTTTCCAGCAGTACATCATGACTGGGAACCTCCCCTCCCGTTCTGACGACCTGTACCCCTTACCACACAGAGCGTATGAGGGCCATGCAAGGAAAGAAGCCAACAGACCACAGGGTGGAGAAAAGGTAGAGAGTAATGTGAATCTTGAATCTAAGGAGAAAATGGCTGGCAATGGTCACCGCCACCACCATCACCATCACCACCACCACCACCACCACAAGAAGAGACAGCATGACATAGATAAGCTCTTGGATAATGTGAATGCAAGTATTTGCATGCCCTGTCAAAATGTGTCCCAGTCTACATCAGTAATGATGTTGTCTCAGCACTGGGTGCTTGCCACATTACCCACTAAATACCACACACCTTCAACTAATCATATCTCTTAGCTGTTGTGGGCCTCTCATGATTTTGTTAACTATTTATTACTTCTGAAATGCTTTGATGTGGTCATACTCTATTTCCCCTGGTTTGAACTGACAGCATGATCACAAAGGTGAGTTTCTGAAAAAAAACCATTTCATCCTTTATCATCGTTGTCTTCCTTTTACCTGCATTACAGGCTTTGTCAGCTAATCGTAAGAGACACAAAACCATGAAAGGCCGTTATCGCATGGACTTGCTGTTAAACACAAACTCAAACATAAATTCCACAGCTTAAATAGTTGTTTTTAGACTTTTTCCAAACTTTTTTGAAATTGGTAACAAACAAATAATGATCAGTATAGAGAGGTGGATTTAAATATTGCCTGCTGGCAGAGTACAGAGGAGGAAATGGATAAAAATTTGCAAACCAAGAAAAAATAATTCTCCACTCCTTGTTTTAGTTATGTTGTTGCATTGTAAGTGAGATTCAGTAGGCTTAAATATTCTATTAGTATTTGGCAGCATTGCCAGTTAGATCAGCTGATTTCTTGTGGTTATCCTGAGAGATAAGGTAAGTGAAAGCTTTTCATGCGATTTTAAAGGTGAAAACCAGCTAGTCTGATGTACTCTGATATGTGTCTGTTCAGATATCTGTATCCTCGTAGTAATTACAGAATATCTGAGTAGTCGGCGATGTTACGAGGTGTGCCCTCGAGTGTTACGGGGTTGGTTTATATGGAATTATAGGTTCGACTGCATTTTAAACTATCGAGAGGTTTTTAAACATTACTCTTCCATACCATGCCACATATACTAATAACAATTCGAGTAAGTTTTATCAAGGACCTTGCAGGGCCACAAATTTATTACTTTAAATTCCCTAACAAATTTCGTCTAGCTCTTACATACTAAAAAGACAACATCAGCAGCATCAAATGAAAATTCAATAATACATCACTAAAAGTCTCCTCTAGATTCCTAAAAGATTAAATCATTCTAACTCATTTACAATTTAATTATTACTTATCCGTCTTTCAGACACAGCCTACCTACCTATCTAACAAATAATATCTTAATGTCTCAGACGACAATGTTAACACAGTTATTTGTGCCTACCGCTTAAAAAGGATATAACTCGTCAACACAACTGACATACTGTAGTTACATTAGATCTAGATCTACTCCAGGATGGGCTGGCAATCCCCAGCCTCATCCAGACACATCAATTTCAATTTACAAATGTGTATACCAGACACTCATGCTAGATCTAGTTGCATGTAAAATACATTATGGTCTTGCATTCCTTGGTAGCACTTCTACTGGAAACCTAAGGTCAGATTCACGTTCATCGTCGAATCAGTTGGTAGATCTAGAAACTTACGATTGGCCCCTGATCCGAGATCAGGGAGCTGGAGATAATAGCAGTAGAAAAATTCGTAAGGGCGTATGGTCTCATTCCAATGTCTATCAATGGCATAGACATGGCTTTAACAATCTTCTGATTCTCTCAGGCCGAATCCAGCCGACTGCCCTCGCAGATGGATAACAATTCTGCATGGAGTGCTCAAACATAGTAATGGCTCCACTTATATACCAGCGCGGCCATATGCAATTCCCCAGCCAACTGCCCAATTTTGATTGGTGCATCCATTTCGAGCTCAGCTCGTAGTATTAATAGATTCTATTAATAGTAACAGACAAGGTCAATTTAAGATATCAAAACCCTTGCCAAAGTCTCTAAACCCTCTACGTTTTATGTACGAATTTACTCACTCCCTTTCCTCACCCCTGTTAAAGTTTATCAAATCACGGGGTCGAAAATTGCACCGTCACTGCTACTCATCCATTTATTCTATCTTGCCCCACTTTCTTTCCATCTCTAAGAAAAAGCGTTACAAAAACAAACTGTGACCCAGCACAACAATTCTAGTCCTAACCCTTGACATATCCCCCACCCCAGTGAAAATTTTAATAAAAATTTACACGATAGGATCCAAGAAATCCCAAATTTATTGTGGTAGGGGCTTAAGTAGTACTGTGGAAAAATGAGCCTTAAGCTTGAGAAGAAAAATGTAACTAAGAACGTGCATATTGGATGGACAAAAAGCATACAATTATTGATGCCACGTTCTATAGAATCTAGTCTATCTAAACATTCTTACTGCACCCAATCAAAATTCTCAGGAACATTTATAATAATAATGAGTATATCACTGTATACTGCTGGATTAAAGTATAACTATTATCAAAGAATGAAGCCTTAGTGAAGGAATAGGCTCATAATTATCTAGTCAACACACATAATTGCTGCTTATATACACATTCACACACAATATATTGTTAATTAAAATACTGTGGTATCCAATGGCAGCAGTAGCTCTGGTAGCTTGGTTTGCCATGTCTCCATCTCATTGACCCGCTGACAAGGGCGTCAGGTTTGCCAGAAGTTCAGGTCACAGTCAGGAATGACGCTGGTGGAAAGAGGATATTCACAAAAAAAAAAATTGTAAAACTGGTTCATAAAGTAATGAACAAGATAAATGTGAATCCATCCACCGTCTAGAATTGAGGGGGACAAGCACTATCCAACCCCAATACAAGACACAACACTCTTTAATAGGAAATTAAATGAGACGTGACAAAATATCAGCTTGGGAATTGTCACCGCCAGGGATAGCCCGGATAACAAACCGGTATTCCTGGAGTGCAAGACTCCACCTCGTTAATCGAGCATTTTTAGCCCTATTAGCCTTCAAGAATAACAACGGACGATGGTCCGTTTCAATTATAAACTCGGACATGAGTAGATATCGCGAAAATGCGTTTACAGCAAAAATGATAGCGAGGCACTCTCGCTCGATAATTGCATAGCGGCATTCCCTATCTAGCAACTTGCGGCTGGCGTATAGACATGGCCGCAAGGTATCGTCTCGTTCCTGTAATAACACAGCTCCCAATCCCTTGTCCGACGCATCAGTGCGGACAATAAATATTTGGTTTATATCTGGTAGTATGAGAATGGGGGAAGTGGAAAACAATTGTTGAACGGTACGAAGTGTATCAGCACATTCGGTTGTCCATTCCACTTTATTAGGAAAATTCTTTCTTGTGAGGTCCGACAACGGAGCTGTAAGCGAAGAAAAATTTGGAATGAATTTCCTATAATAGTTAAGAAAGCCCAATAAACTACGAACTTCTTTCTTAGTTCGAGGGGGTTGGAGCTTTAAGATGGTAGTTATCTTCTTGTCATCAGGAGTCTGAACGCCGTGGGCAATTGTATGGCCCAGAAAATTAATTTCATTATATCCTAAAAACACCTTACTGGGTTTCGCCGTAAGGCCAGCTCGACGAAGAGCAATAAAAACTTGTCGTAGGGCTGCGAGGTGGCCCGACCAATTGGTTTCATAAATACAAATGTCGTCAACATACGACAATACGGAATTCATACCCTGGAGCAATATTGTCATCATACGGGCGAAAGTGGCAGGGGCTGTAACTAACCCGAAAGGCATATAGCGCCATTGCATAAGACCCAACGGAGTCTGAAAAGCGGTATATTGCTTGCTATTCTCATCAAGCGGAATTTGCCAATAGCCTTTGGAAAGGTCAATTTTAGAAAAAGTCGTTGCCCTCGCTAACTGAGCAAAAAGATTCTCCTGGTTGGGAATCGGTTCAGCGTCATATATCGTAACCTCATTAAGTTTACGATAATCAATACAAAAACGCACCGTATCATCTTTTTTTTTCACTAAGACGATGGGTGAGTTATATGGGCTCGTGGATCGCTCTATCACTCCCAGGTGAAACATGTTACGTACCTCGGTTATTATAGTCTCCTGTGCGTGCAGCGGACGCGGGTATGGTTTAACAAAGACGGGTATATCCGTCTTTAATCTTATAACATGTTCTACCAAAGAAGTATTACCTGGTAGATCAGTAAAGACTGTAGCGAACTCATTAAGCAAATCTCTTATCTTGTCTTTGCGATTCAGATAAATCTGGATTTATATTTACATCCGAAGTGTTTTCAGAAGATCGAAGTGCGGGGATTGAATTCTCAATCTTAATAGGATCATCATCGTCAACTGAAACCAAGGCCGCATTGGCCTGAGCAACCACATTTCGGCGATTATTCTGTCGATTATCATCGTCGGACAGGTACTGCTTTAACATATTTATATGGAAGACTTTGTCCTGTCCCCGAATCTTGATAAGATAATTCACTCGAGAAAGTCTCTTTAGAACTTTAAAAGGTCCCTTCCATGTAAGAAGGAGTTTATTTTTCGTCTCCGGAAGGAGAACAAGAGTTTGGTCTCCGACGGCCAAGGTTCGCAATCGGCTACCTTGATCACGATATAGTTTATAAAGACTAGCATGCGCAGCTGAAGATTTTTGTGCGAGCTGACATGCGTTAAGAATTCGATGCCGCAAGTCTACAACGTATTGATATGCAGACCGCGTATCATTGTCGTCGGTGTCTGATCCGGCGAATAAATCATGGAGTATGGCCATTGGACCACGCGGGTTACGACCATACAATAATTCGAAGGGGGGAAAAACCCGTCGATGCGTTCGGTAGTTCTCTGTATGCAAAAAGAATAGCGGGGAGTTGTCGATCCCAATCACTCGGCTTGTCGGCCGAAACTCGCGCAAGCATAGCTTTCATGGTAGCATTCCACCGTTCACAGCAGCCATTAGACTGTGGGTGGTATGGAGATGTCAATCTTTGTTTAATCCCGACTAATTCCAAGACTTTCTTAAAAAGCTCAGAGGTAAACTGTGGACCTCTGTCCGATAAAATTTCAACCGGAAAACCAAGACGCGAAAAAATAGTAATAAGGGCCTCAGCGACATGATCAGCTGAAATGTCTTTTAGCGGAATGGCCTCTGGCCAACGGGTTGCGTAGTCAATGACAGAAAGTATAAAACGATGTCCTCTGTCTGACTTGTGTAGGGGTCCAACTATATCTACGGCAACGCGCTCAAATGGTCTGGAGACCATAGGCATCTCCTGCAGAGGAGCCCGCGATGCTCTTCCTTTAGGAGTACGTCTCTGACATACGTCACATGTTGATACGAACCGGTTTACATCTGCGTAAATACTGGGCCAAAAAAATTGCGATAGTATTCGAGACTTAGTTCTGGCCTTTCCTTGGTGACCCGCCAATGAAGTGTCATGCGCGAGACGAATAATGTCGCGACGAAAAGATCTCGGTACTACAAGTTGCATAACGGTCTCTCGCTTACTCTGAAAATTACGATATAATAAGTCATCTTTAATAAGAAACTTAGAGGTATCCGGCGCGGTAGGATCAACCTTAGCAAACAAATGTTTCAATGTGGGATCTGAATGTTGCTCATCATGAAATGCACTAGACGTTATGTTCACTTCAATAGTAGGATTACCCAATGGACTGTCTGCTCGTCGACTCGATTGTAGGCGTGTTGTCGCACAAGCAACACTCTCATCCTCAGTCCAAATTTGTAAGTTACCGATAGGAAACTTATTTACTTGAGGTACATTCCCTATGATTATATCAGCCACTGGATTAGGCAGTACACATGCAGTAACAATACCTGTGAGAAAAGGTGTGTCAATATAAACTTCTGCAAGACGGAATCGCTCTACAGATCCGCCAAAAGTAATACAAGTTACCTCCTTATCCAAAAATTGTGTTGGACGGACTAGTGACTGTCGAACGCCGATAGTCGTGCATCCGGAGTCACGTAGAACAGAAGCGCGAATCGCGTTCACGCGGCCCTGGTAAAATGTTAATTCACCCAGTTCATGTAGGGCGGACATGACTGGAATAGTCTTTGATTGCGATGAAGATTCAGAATGATGTCAGTCTCATAAGGTGTAGATTTAACCGAGCAGGCATTTGCCGATTCCATTTTCACGTTACAAAATCTCTGTATGTGGCCTACCCTATTACACCTAAAACACATAGTACGATTAGGATCGTTTCCACGATAGGGAAGACTCTGCGGCCTATCATAATCATTATTATTATCAAAATGCACTCGTCGCGGCGGTCCCTGAGGCCGGTTATATTGTTGGCCTGGATAGTTGCCACAATAATATGGGCGAGGTTCGTAAAAAGAATAGCTCTGGTATCCTCGACGCGGGGATACATTACTTCGATTCGGGAAATCTCTCTGTCTAAAAAAAGGCGGCTCTGATTGAGAGCGCGGATTTGGGGCCTGACGACGAGTCGGCCTTGAACGATCGTGTCCGGTTGGCGCTCCTTTGCCTACGTTGGCATAACACGGTGCTATAGTTGAAGGCTTTGCCAAAGGACGATTTGGGTGGGCGGACGCATAACGTTCCGCGCACGATGTGATTTCTTCAGAGGATGTCGGTGCCCTCTCTTTAAGGTGGGCAACCAAATCGGAATGACATGCCGTATAGATTTGATCTTTCAAGACCAAATCATAAAGTTGAAGATAATTTCCGGTAGTTACGTTCGCGAGCTCGATCCAGCGATCTAAGTAATGTTTCAGCCGATTCACATAAGTTGAGAAATTTTCAGATGGCTCAGGTTTACATGCGCGAAATCTTTGATGAAAGCCATCCTCGGTATGCTGGAATCGCTTAAGCAGTGCTGTTTTAAGCTTGTCATAGTCGTTGGCATCCTCTACTTTGAGGCTATGAAATACTTCTAGAGCCTTACCTGTTAGTAAATTAGACAGGCATGAACTGTACATTGCCTGCTGCCATCCGACGCATTTAGCGTGTAGCTCGAACCGATGTAAATATGCGTCGATCCGGTCGAGTTTTTCATTAAACGTCGGCAGTTTTGGTTTGGTAGCATAAGTATTGGTGGCAGTAGTGGGGATTACAAGCGATTCTCGCTCTAACTTCTTTATTGCGAGTTCATGCTGCCTTTCCTTTTCTCTCTCTCTTTCTTTTTCTCTTTCTCTTTCTTCTTTTTCTCTTTCTCTTTCTTCTTTTTCTCTTTCTCTTTCTCTTTCCTTTTCTCTCTCTACTTCTTTTTCTCTTTCTCTTTCTCTTGCTTCTTTTCGATCCTCCCGATCTCGGTCTTGCTGTAATTGTCGTTCGCACCACGAGGCGCGTTCTTCCTCTGGTATACCCAGAACTTTGGCAGATTCAATGTATTTAAGAAACTCCGCCATGATATGTTAAAGTCTGTAACTAGTAAGTATTTACCTACTGTTAAGGTATATCGCGGTATCAATTATATTATCTCTAACAGTTATTGTCTGTTAATATTAATTCAGTGTCTTACGTTAGCACTGCTTCGCGAAAAAACGTTCTATCTCTCTCTGTAAATTACAGGCAGTATCACTTAAACTGCAAAAACTTTATCTCTCTCTCTCTCTCTGAATATGAATTCTAGTAAGGCAGTGCCGTCTATCCGTTGCTCCCACTGCAATAAAATATATATATCGCCTTTAATGCGATAAATTAATGTCTTGAGTGATCACTCTCAAAATTTATGTCTCTCTCAACGCGACGAACCAGTGTCCTCTGTTATCACTGTGAAAAATGAATCGCTCTCTCAATGCGATGAATCAAAAATATATCTCTCTCTCAACACGACAAATTTGAAATATCTCTCTCTTCTCAAAACGCGGACACGCAGTGTCTTCTGTTACCACTGCAAAATTATTCTCTCTATCTTCAACGCGAAATTGTCACGTGAACAAAAATTTATTATATCCCTCTCTCTCTCATATGTCAATACCAGATTACAATTCAACGTGGTTTTAGCACGTGAAACACCTCAGGCATATATTGTAAACATAACAATGTTAGTATAGTAGTTTAAAGTTTATAAGGAAGCAAAAAAAAATACAATAAACAAGACGCTATACTGACAAGTAAAACGAACGATAACAGACCCTACAAGTCCTAACTTATATTACAGAAAGTTTAAGAAGAAAACAGGAGAGACATCTTCCTAAAGAAATGTGAGGAAGGAAAAGAAACGCCACAATCTATACGAATAATGGATCCCTAAAAGAACTATTCACAGTGAAGCAAATCCCCCCGAGTTATCAATAGCCACCAAGGCACTCCAATATCCTTCGTAATGGCAAAGAAGATATGCTAAACTATGACCCCAACCAACCTCCCGCTCTTAAACTAAACATATACTAAATAGTAAAATAGCCTGGAAACACACAGAGCGGAAAGTACGTCGCCCTCCTCAAGACTGTTAGATAGATGGTTCACTTAACTTTGTTTTTGAGGAATTCAGATGGTAAGTATCCTCAAACCATAGCTCCAATCCAAAAAAAAATGCGTTTCTGTCCCAGGTAGATCTGTAAGGTGAAGAGTTTCCCTCGCCGGTGTCGTCGGGTCAATGGGATGTTGAGTTCACCATATGAAATTGAAACAAAATGTTAAATTAATACAAATTACCTAAAATCTATAATAAAAAGGACCTGAAAGCATAATGTCACAACAGTACAATATCAAATAATGGAATAAAAATACAATAGGTTTTAAATAATTTATCTATGGCATGGTGTTATTTAAGTTCTTTAAGGGTCCCTCTCCAGTGTTACGAGGTGTGCCCTCGAGTGTTACGGGGTTGGTTTATATGGAATTATAGGTTCGACTGCATTTTAAACTATCGAGAGGTTTTTTAAACATTACTCTTCCATACCATGCCACATATACTAATAACAATTCGAGTAAGTTTTATCAAGGACCTTGCAGGGCCACAAATTTATTACTTTAAATTCCCTAACAAATTTCGTCTAGCTCTTACATACTAAAAAGACAACATCAGCAGCATCAAATGAAAATTCAATAATACATCACTAAAAGTCTCCTCTAGATTCCTAAAAGATTAAATCATTCTAACTCATTTACAATTTAATTATTACTTATCCGTCTTTCAGACACAGCCTACCTACCTATCTAACAAATAATATCTTAATGTCTCAGACGACAATGTTAACACAGTTATTTGTGCCTACCGCTTAAAAAGGATATAACTCGTCAACACAACTGACGTACTGTAGTTACATTAGATCTAGATCTACTCCAGGATGGGCTGGCAATCCCCAGCCTCATCCAGACACATCAATTTCAATTTACAAATGTGTATACCAGACACTCATGCTAGATCTAGTTGCATGTAAAATACATTATGGTCTTGCATTCCTTGGTAGCACTTCTACTGGAAACCTAAGGTCAGATTCACGTTCATCGTCGAATCAGTTGGTAGATCTAGAAACTTACGATTGGCCCCTGATCCGAGATCAGGGAGCTGGAGATAATAGCAGTAGAAAAATTCGTAAGGGCGTATGGTCTCATTCCAATGTCTATCAATGGCATAGACATGGCTTTAACAATCTTCTGATTCTCTCAGGCCGAATCCAGCCGACTGCCCTCGCAGATGGATAACAATTCTGCATGGAGTGCTCAAACATAGTAATGGCTCCACTTATATACCAGCGCGGCCATATGCAATTCCCCAGCCAACTGCCCAATTTTGATTGGTGCATCCATTTCGAGCTCAGCTCGTAGTATTAATAGATTCTATTAATAGTAACAGACAAGGTCAATTTAAGATATCAAAACCCTTGCCAAAGTCTCTAAACCCTCTACGTTTTATGTACGAATTTACTCACTCCCTTTCCTCACCCCTGTTAAAGTTTATCAAATCACGGGGTCGAAAATTGCACCGTCACTGCTACTCATCCATTTATTCTATCTTGCCCCACTTTCTTTCCATCTCTAAGAAAAAGCGTTACAAAAACAAACTGTGACCCAGCACAACAATTCTAGTCCTAACCCTTGACAGGCGAAATATTGAATGATTAATGAAAATTTTACTCAGAGAGAGCACCACAAAAGCGTCTTTAAAAAGTTTGAAATTTTTTGTTAACATGACAGGGTGAGTGAAATAACCAGCAGCTCGGTAGTTTTGAGTGCTTTTGTCTTAGGATACTAAAATGTGTCATTCAGCATAAGTCAGTTTTTCCATAACATGTAACAAGAGGTGACTTATTTGCTTTAGGTCATAAGCCAACGAAGAAATGAGTGCAACAAGTTGAGAAAGCAATTTGTGTTACCACTGATGTTACTAAGGGACAGATGAAAAGTGAGAGAATAATGGTTACACTACTAATACACATGCACACACAGTGCAGTTTGACTTTATATAAATTGATGTTCAACAGAAATAACTGATAAGGTAAGAGGTAAAAACCTGCAGAAGCAGTGAAAGAAAGTTTGTGACGAAACAGACCCTTAGTCGAAAATCGAAAAATTCATTGGTGGCAGACCATTCATGAGAATCAGTATACGGTAAGACCTTAGTGACTCTCAGAAGAAAATTTGACTTGTGCTGTACAGTTGTACTTGTAGATGGGGAAGCCTGTAGTGTTAAACACCCTAGAGTATTGAATATAATTTTCCCACTTTTACATTGAAGAAAAACTTTCTAAATGTTATGTGGTGCCCATAAAATTGCCAGCATGCAGTGTCATGCAAGGTTTTGCCAATCCCTCCTTGATAATTGTGCTTCATTCAAAGGACACAAGGACACATATTCATTGTTCAGTTACTATCACAACTACAATGACATTTACGCCCTGGCTCTGCTTAGCCTTGAGAGGTAAATGAGATAGAATTCTTGCGCTACATATGCTTTGACACTATTTCTCCATAATTGTGACTTAGATGTGTAATATTCATACACTAGCTGAGGTCCCCGGCCCTGCCCGGGATAAATCGGTTTGAATATTGGTTTCAGTTCTGGGTGGTTATTATGGACCTGCTTCATCTTGCCTGTTCCTATTTGTTTATTTTATTTTTGTTTGTTTTTAAATAAGTCTTACTGCTCTGCCGTTGTGAGTTGACACCCTGCGCATCCCGTACAATATCATGATTTGCGCACGGGTTAGTGTGTTAGATAGTGAACACATCGCAGGAAGTGATAACGAAACCTTAAAATGGCGAACCATGACTTGAAATAGATCTAAATGATGCCGAAACAATGAAAAATGAAACATAGAAGCCTGAACATTTCACAATTTCTAATATAACCTATGTTAATTTCGCATTGATAATATGCTGTTGTGCAAAGTTTGAAGCCTGAGTGTGATGCGGTTCCTGAGCTTTAGGTGACCAAAGTTTCGAGTTACCAAAATATAGATAATCTGTTGTTTTTTTATGTGAAAATTTCATTTTTCTCAATGACCCAGATTTTCTTATGACTGTCTGTTTAAGATGATCCTTTTCCTTGCCCTATTATTTAAAAAAAGTGGTGGGAGTATTTCATTGTGGTGCAATATTGATCTATTTTTTGCTTGGCGCTGCAGCCTAAATGTCAGTTTCAAAAATTATAAAATTACTTTTCTCAAATGTCAACTATCTAACCCAATCGCTTTTGTATTGACTGAATGTGTTTATTCAAGTTTCACGCAATTTTCTTTTAAAGTTACAAAAATGTAAAATACTATGAGGTCTTGTGCTCCTTTTGACAAGCCCAGGTCACAGGGAGATTGTATTATTTTGACAAATATTCAGTTGGTATGTAATGACCTGGCACGCATGTAAGTTCCAAAGCAAGAATGTGGATTCTTGTGGGAAGTTGTCTAGACTAGAGAGTAGGGTGGGAACACCGATTTATCTTGGGTAATGCTGGGTACCTAGAAAAAAAATCTTGAAGTGTCACCATAAGTTTTCTGTGGTTTACCTGCCCTGTGTGGTCCTAGACAAAGTTTACCATTGTTCCCCCTCAAATGTTCATTATGATAGACTTACAGGAAGGGCTTGAACACTTGAATTGAAAACGTCATATTCACTTCAATGCTTACTCTTTTCAAGTGCTTTCAGTGGCAAACAGTATTATGCACATAACACGTTATGCTCAGGGCATCTGAATACAAGACTGAAAAGTTTCTAGTGAAAACAGCTCTTTAATCAGTTTTGAGCTATATCTATGGGGTTAGAAATAACTGACCTGCCAGAGGTTAAAATTGAACTCCACTTTCTTAAACTTTATTTTTCGGTTCATTTCATAAATTTGTTGTCAATTTCTCCTGTGAATTAACCACATGACAGCATTCAAATGTAATTTGATCTAATACTGATAGTTTTACTTCATTGACATCAGTTTTGTCAAAATCATCTGAACCTGTCATAGAATAATTCCAGGGGAAATGATTTGAACTTACCCCAGATGTTTACAATCAAAAAAACTTATTTAGAAATGATATTGTATTCTTGTAACTCAATAAAAGCTACAAGAAAGTACAGGTAAATACATATTTAACTTGCTGCAAATAAATGCTTTCACAGAGCTTTATGATAGTATGTCAGTATTTGTAGCAGCTGCACTTTGGAGACATTGCTTAAAATGCCACATTTCTCATTGATATATAAATGTATATATTATTATTATTATTATTATTGATCACACACTGACTATTTACTCTCTAGTGGATTATGGTCTGTGGCCAGCATCAGGCTCAACCTTATTGTTAAGATCAGGGTCCAAAGCATTAGAAAGAAACTTTTCAGAGACCATAAATGCCATATTTGCATCAGAATAGCCTTCACTTGGAAGTAAACAGTGAATAAAAATACTTTTCAGCTTCACAGCATGAAGATAAATTAACCCTCACCCTGCGCAGTTGCCGCCCATGTTTCGCAAGCGCTCATGTCGCATGGGCGGCAAAAGTCGGCAAGGTCAAGCTGACCGCGCCACGCGCAAGCCGTATTTTTTACGCATCAGGTCACTGACTTTTTTGAGACGTAACCACCGTCTTATTGTTCACTGTATCTCTTCTAAATCAAAGGCGTTGTGACATGGACATGTTAACCAGTGAACCACTGGTCGGAATCACAAAGACTAAGTTTTCAAAGGCTCTCCCCACACTTTCAAAAGATGTAACATCGACATGCGAACTGTTGCTCAACAAATTTGCAATATTATCTCATTTTCTCACAAACTGACCACCATCTGGAGTTGTCTATATCTAAGAACCAATCAGAAACAAGCTCTGAAATAATCTTTGCCCCAAATGCCCACATTGGTTTATTAGTAGGTGTCAATCAGGATGAAACCATTTATGTAGGGCTTGGGAGGGCGTGACTAGTTATCATGCTTCGGTCTCACGAAAACTACAGCTGTCAGTTTGGAATCATAAGTCAGATCATTGGTTAGAGACTGACAGACTAAGGTTTTGCTGGTTAATTCATTATCAAGCGTGATAAGGCATAGCAGGGAATGTTTTCATACCGATCAATAAAAACCGAATCACGTGGACAGCGTATGTGTCATCGTATAGCGGCACGGGTCAGTGACCCCAGATAAGATTCTCCGTGGGTAAGGTCACTGACGGTGCAGCGGGCTTTACAGGTAGCGCGCAAGGTGAGCGTTAAGACATTGGTCTCAGGTTTGCAGCAAAAAAGATCCAAAAATGTCTTACTTAGCTGGTCATTATAGTTCAGGCTCAAAGTTAGATGTGTTTCATTGCCCTGTGCCAGCAGCAAAAATGAGGTGTTCATGGAACTTCAGGGTCTTTATTCACACCATGTCATATTAGTACAGATGAACTTAAATCACCCTGACTTGTCTGAGACGACAGTGCGCCAAATACTGACCTCCATTAAATTTCAAAATTTTCTCCTGGGGTGCAACTTTTATGCTAATATAACAGTAATGGTCAGAACTTGGAAACCAAAGGCAGCAGTGGGTTTATAGATTAGAGTCCAAATTTAAACACGATTATAAGATAATGTTGCTGGAATTGTCTCTTTGATGGCATTTTGAAAATGAAAGGCATAAGTTCTTTATTTGGACAATTTAGAGGTTGTTTGGACAGTTTGATGGTTGATGCAAGATGTTTTTACAGCAAGGCAGGTTTTTGTCAATTTCCTTCCAAAATATTCTGGACCTTATCCGTACTGGCAACTTCCTTGTTTGAAGTTTTGGGCAAAGCATTGCCAGCTGCATGTATTGTAAGGTAATACACCGGGGCAAGGTCACTATCTGACATCCATAAAACAGATATAGCCTTTTGGCAGTTCATTCTTGTTAACCAAGACCACTGTTATGTGCATGTAAGGCTGCTTTAACTCAGGTCAAGGTGGCTGGTAAACATGAGGATTTCCTCGAGGGGCGAAACGAGCCATAGGCAACATCGAATAACCGTTAGAGACTTGCAGTATAAACACGTATTAAAATTTCAGGCCTCTTGAAAGCAGAGGGAGTTACTGTGGTGATGTGTGAGAATATTCACCTACACTTTGTGAAGTTGTTAATGTGTTTATAGTGGGGGCACCAAGAGGCTTTGGCATGTTTCACATACGACCAAGTTTGGTCACATGTGTGTTGGTCCAGCATTCGTTCAAAGAGGCCAACATTATATTTTGCTATTGGGCGCACTGCCTTGTATAACTATATCACATGTGTATGGATATAATCTGGAGAGATGAGCATGCCATAAATAACTGTACACCTTTCTTTTCTTTTCTGAATTCTATATTTCTTTTGTTCTTTAACATAGTCGAAGTACATTTATTGTGTGGAAAATACACTATGCGTGGAGTTCTTTTTTTGGTTGTTGTTTCGTGGTGTGACATACTCAATTATTATATCCTATTTGGGAAACCTTAGACCTATATCGGATAATACAAGTCTTTAGATCTAATTTTGTTAGGCTAGATGTGAAATGTGCACTAAGCCAAACTAAAGCAAACTTATATTTGAATTGTTTCTCGGTTAAAATGTCAAAATATTCCTCTTCATATAATTTGGCGAAGTTAAACCTTTACATGAAATTATTGCAGTTGCAACTGGATATAATAGATGACAAATTGCAAAAGGACGTAATATTACTGGAAACGCTTTTTTTTTTCCACCTTTTTTTATTACAGAGAACTCAGAGGAAGAAATCATGTAATTTTTGTTTTTAAACTATCTTTTATATATATTACAGGTAAATCAGATGCCAGCAGTAATTGTGATAACACCAAAACAATTGTTAAAAAAATTTAGATATGGGGTGAGAAAACTTAGACAGTGGAAGGTTTTAAGGTGACTGCAAAGATTTTTGGTTATGATTCAGTAAATGTCCATACTGGCAAAAGCGGTGAAGGTTATACAGTAATAAAAAGGAAGTTTTTAATTTTCAGTACATAGTTTCAGTCAGATGACTAGCGATGTGAAATCTTTGTCTTTGTTTGCTGGAGTTTTGCCCTGCATGTCAATAAGTTATTCATTTCTTTTGATCATCAGAGTGAAGAAACCAGTGAGCCCTCAACAGAAGAAAACAACACTGAAGCATCCAATAGTTCGAATGAAAACGATCACCAGGAGGAAGAGCATCCGTCCAAAGTAGAACATCAGCAATCTGCAAAAGAACAAACTACAGTGGAGCCAGCTTCTTCCACAACTCCAGCAACAGATGACAATGGAAATGATCCAAATGACAACACAAGCTCTTCTTAACCCTTAGATAACAGTGTTGTGGAAGGACCTTTTAACCTCATCGGCTAATTTTGCCGTGGGGTTTTTGTTTTTGATTTGTATTCCATACTATATTGAAGTGTCTTAGAATGAAAACTCAATCACATATTTATACAATGAGACTTGCAAATCTGAAAGCTTCTACTGATAATCATATCACAGAACCGCCCACATCGTGTGCTGAGAAAAGATTATCAGGTCCTAAATTTTATCAGAACAAGTGTCTGAACGTGAAAGTTGAAGACTTAAAAATATCACTTAATGATTCATGCCTTCACTGGGTACGAATGACCTCTAAAGTATTGAACTTCTTTGTTATAATACTTGCTCTGCTAATGTTTAGTACATGATAATTTTACCTCAGTGCCAAAAGTTCGATTGGAAGGTGACAAGCAATGATCAAACATTTATAACTGATATTACTGCACTTGATTACTTAATTTGTTCAGTCCTTTACTCGCGTGAATTAACAGATTTACAAAATAAATGCGTTTTCTTGCACAAGCAGTGATTTTCTTTAGTGTGTGCAATTGCAGGAAACATCCGATTGCTGTGAATGAAATCCCTGCATAGGCATCAGACGTTCAGAAGAATTACCAGTACATTTGAGAAGATATGTTTTTGATTGATATATGAGGCAGGAGAGGTTTGTTTAAAATTGTGTATGTCTTTCCAATTTTATATATTGTCCATTATTATTAATGTAAAGACTTATGTTTCAGTGCTGGGATTTGGAAAATCAGTGTCATTCTTTGCCTCTCTCCATTTCTTCTTTACGATAGATTTATGAACAGCACACTTTCAGCCGTGCAGTAGTTGTAGAAAAAAAGCTTTTCAAATCCAGTAGAACAGGTCAGTGACAGTGAAAGACTCATGCAGTCCTCATACATAATATGCAGAATGTATTTCAAATTATAGCAAGACCTAGTATAGATATTACCTGGTATTTGTGGCAACCAAAGTGTTCAGAACTTGTTTACTCAGTCTGTACTTGTCCACTCCATCAGCAAGTAGGAATAGTTACATCTGTCAATATGAATATTATTTCAGGAGTGGCTCGGCTAAATTGTGCCATGACCTTAAAAGCGTGGATGGGGTCACCTGTTCAAGAACTGGAATTTTTCCTACTGAAGTTTGTTAAAATCAAGTTATTGAGATCTTTCATAGATTTGAACATGTTTTTTTTTATGAACACAGTTGAAACTGTTTCCTGAAATCTGGAACTGTTTGTGACAGGTGTAAGGGATTGCATGTAAATCAGATGTACAAGTGAAGGGATTGTTTGACATTTTGGGCAGTTTTGCACTCTGGAGGAATTTATCCAGTTTGGTGCCTGTTGTCTGAAACTGTGAGAAGTGAAATGTGGTGTGACAGAGGCGTTTACTGAATCGGCATTGCTTAGTCACATATGGCTAAACTCTGCACTGAAAATCAAAACTGACATTTGTACTGTAAGATTCATGGGGATGAATGTGTATGTGGTCCCTAAGGTCAGTTCATCACTTTGTGCTAAGGTAGGGAAGCTAAAGTTAATTGGGGCATTGGTTTAAGGGAAAAAACTAAGTGGAAACTCAAGGCTAGTCCTGTCAACAAGTCAATTTTCTATTGACACCAAATTTTTGTCTTCATTATCCACCAGCAGATAGCTGAGAAAAAATTTGACGCTGACCTTAGTGACTGAGAGAGGATTTGTGTATCTAGCATTGAATATGAACTCAGGTTATGATGTACAATCCATTTTTCCTATATTATATACTTCATCATTTGATTGCTTCACCAGCACAAAATTTGGTCTTCCTTCTTATTAAAATGTTCACTTAAATCACATTTTTACAGCAAGTGATGTTTTCCTTAAACATCTTTTCCAAATGTTTATGATATATGCGTGTACATTGTGTGTAGGCTTTGTGACTCCCAAATGTGTAGAGACTGCACATTCTGACCTGTGGCTTTCAGTCTTGATAAATGTCAAGGTTTTGTCAAATCTTGGTTTTTGTGAATGGTTGGGCACTAGAGGGAGTCAACACATTAAAAATCTGTCAGTAGTAATGCAGCAAAGTGTTGTCTTTATTTAGATATTTAACTGATATTACTTTTATTAGGTGTTTCCAGCTGTTGTGTCAAGCTATCAACCATGACCATAGTGGCTGGTGAAAATGAGCATTGGTTTAGTTTCTCATATCCTGTAATCTGCTTGAACAAGTGGACAAGGCTATCTTTAAGTTCTCAATGCAGGATGGTCACTGACACTTTTGCTCAGGCCAATGTATCGCAAAGCCTCCATGATTGGTTCTGTAGATCATTGTAATCAGTTTTAGATGTGTAAAAAGTAAGGTGAAGCTGCCCAGTGATATTAGCAGTTGTACAATGTGAGCAGTTTTGTGTGGGAGTAGTCTCAGGCTTTGTACACAGATTCAACAATTGTGACATCACATCTCATACTAAAATATACTCTTGATGAGCTCAACTTGACACCAGGTACAGATTGTCACCATTCCTTAAAACTAGTAACTGGTTTTGCTACGTTTCAGGAGAAGCAAAAAAACTTGGTTTAATTTTAGCACTACTGATCTAGTGATGATAACTTTGGGAAAGTCTGCTATTTGATGAATTTTCGGCCTAAGAGTTTAGAGCCAGGTTCATTCAACGCAGCTTTGTTTGATTTCATTTTGTGTTTTTAGTTGACATCTGTAAGGTATATAACCTATGAAATCCAGCCACCAGGTAGCAGTAGCAGTTTGCACCCTTTAGCTTGCTGAAACTGGACATATGCATCTCAGTATAGTCGTTGACATACTCATTGTTTAAATGCTGTTGTTTTTAGATTTCTACTCAGTAGTCTCTCCTGTAAAATTGTTTCCCTAATAATTTAGTGCTCGGTGACGCTTCAAAATCCTTTTATGCAGACACTTTTATGCATTTGCTGATGTATGACTGACTCAGAAAATTTGAAGAATGTCTTTCTGGTTAAAGGCTTAACATTTAGAGATGTCAGTTTTCTGATATTTGAAAATTTTCTTGTTTTTTCTTTATTCCAGAGAGTGTTGATCTGGTTGGTATTGCAGTGGTGCTGCACAACGATTACTTGTACGAATAGTTTCTGTTGGGGATTTTCCTACAATTCACTGAAAGGCTACCTGATCAGTCCCTGAAATATTACATTTCACTGCTAACTTTATTTGAGAGCAACCACCAGACATGCTTGACCAATTTCATCTGTCCTCAGGTTGATGGCAATGCTGTCTTTTTTTGCTACATTGAACCTGTATCTGAGTGACATTTCATGGACATATTACATGTTGCACACAGTATTTTCATTCTTTATGATGCAATTGATTCTCGTGTACTATATTATTATGGTTAAATTCCTTTGGATACAAATTGCCCTACCAGGACAGATGTGAGGATGTGTATGAACACCGTTAACATTGAGAAATTTACTCCTCCACAGTTTTAAGTACATCAACTGTCTGGATTGTGTGAATCTTGTTCTTATCAATAATTATTTTCTGTAATATATGCGAAATGCTAAAGTGAAAATGCTGTGTCAGACATCAGGTTGGATGTAAAAATAACTTGTTAACCTGATCCTGGGCTCTCGGTGCAACTGCTTTTCAAATAATTTAACTTTTACAGCTAAAACTGCTTTATAACTGCTTATTTTAACTTCAGTGATTTTTGTATGGTTTGTTGTTTTTGTGGCCATGTTTCTAATTCATTCTCTGTATCTTTATTGAAATTTTTATCCATGAGATTTCTTGAAATTTTCATTCAAATACCAATGAGCATTGAAATGACTACATTGATACCCCAAACAGCTGGTCTACTTATGATGAATTGTTTAAAGTTTGCTATTCCTTTCCTTTTTGGCTCAGGAGTCTAAAACCAATATCATTGGATGCAGCTTTGAATGTGGCTGAATATAATATAAAGATTGATTTTTTTTATGGAGTGTATGCTACTCTGAACCTTCGGCTTATTTCGGAATTAACCAAGAATTGCGAAAATATTTTTTGCTTCTGAACCAGATAAAAGTGAAGGGCGCAAAGCCGCGAAGTGGCAAGTTACCGAGCCATTAAACTCAAACTCAAAAGATGGGTATAAAGCTTTCGCTAGCACCTCTTTGCTGAGTAGGATATCTATACAAGTTTATATTTGAGGACGGGGGGGGAAAAAAACAAACAACATAAGACGTTTTCTCAGTATTTGCAGCACTTACAGCTTTCAAAACTGCACGAACATTTCAAATTACTTGAAGTTGGACACCAGGTCCTCGAAATTTAGCTTAGCGAAAGCTTTGGGTTTTTAAAATAATTTTTTCCGAATATTTCCATCTCAGTCGTTTGGCGTCGAATCATAGATTTTAATCTCCATGAATCGCGCAGCTTGTTTCCCGCAAACAGCTGTGTACACATGAGTTTTTGCCAATGGTGCCACTCCCATCTAACGTATCCGTCTTTTCCTGGAAGGGCCGAAGTCAGGATGTTACATGTAATAATAATACGCATATCACTAGGAGCGTGGAAATTTGAGTTTTTAGAGAAGAATCCGACAGTTCTCTCTCTCGCTCTCCTCCCCCCCCCCTTCTCTCTCCTCCCCTCCCTCCCCCTGAGTCTCTGCCACTGTCTCTCCCTGGCACACCTCCCGTTCGCTATGTATGTATGTTGATTTTTATTGTAATATATAACACTTGTATAACTTAAGTCCGTTTTCGTCAACCTACACGTGCAGATAATTCAGGTGTAAATCTTTACAGATTAATGTCTGTTTACCTTGTGAAGCGATGTGGAAAAGAAAAAGGGGTGTGGGGGAGTTTGAGTTGGCAAGAAATCACTTCAAAAAGAGACTTTTAAAAAATATTTAAAGAAACTTGAAGGGAGGACTAAAATGTTGTAAGACGTTGATGACTGAGATTTGGAGGAAAGGGAAGGGGGAGGCAGGTTGTGATGGAAGTAAAGGAATAGTTATTGCATTACATATAATAATTTTATATTACTGCGGAATAGCAGCTGCTAGGACCAGGTGTCTGAAATGGGTTGTGGGAGTTTTTGAAGATTCAGCACACATGCCCTAAACAAGATCCGAAATACATGTAATATGTCACATCCATGGTCAGTGGCGTTACGTGGGCGGTGCCACAGGGGCGTTTGCTCCTGGCGCTAAATTCTTAGGGGCGCATAATTTTAAAATCAATCAATAAATAAATTACCGGTAGTAATAATAAGTAAATAAATGAATAATAGCGCGCCCTCCCTCCACACAGAAAATCTCCCAGTGTTGGAACATTCTACTGGTTTTTCAACATGTCGGGGCAAATAAACGTTGCCATATGCTAACAGCCCACGGGCCAGGGTTTGCGCAATACTTGCCTGGCCCCGGGAGCTGGCAATCCACCCTACTCCACTGTCCATGGCTACCTTTAGTTGTCAGTGTCATTAGCGCCGTGTGCAGTGCTTTTGCATGACGATAGTGATTTTACTTTAAACAAAAAAGTCTTTGAAAGAAATTTGTTTAGGTTTGAAATGGTACAAATGGTGTAATTATTCATAAGATAATTATTTGGTAATCAAGGTGCATGTATCTTTTTTGTATGATAGAATTGGTGAGAAACTTTATACAATATATTCTGAACAACCTGATATTTATCCTAATATGAAATAGAGTCTATGCTTTGTTCACGTTTGTTGATGGAAAATGTTGATTTCTCAATATTTTGTTTCATGTAATATTGTTTGTGCACTAGAACATGTGGTATAAATTTTCCTTCACGGAGAGTCAATCTTAATATTACCTTCCCATAGAATGGCAAGGTTCTAACTTCCTTCCATCAGCTTTTGATAAATTGATGATTGAAGTTTCATGCTCATAGCTTTTAGAGATATGGCTTTTTTTTTCATTTTAGTAATGTGTATTTACAAATTAGACACCGAATCACTCAGTTTGTAGTTTGACAAATAGAGAAGGCCTGTAGAAGCAATGTGTAGTGTGTAACTCAATTCAGCCAAAAAGTGGAGCTAGAACCTTCTCATTCGAAGGGAACGAAAAGTTCAGAGAAACTCCTGATAATTCTATAATACACGAAAGATACAAGATGAGGAAGCTCACGGTCGCTTGGAGCCCCACATACCTGGTCACACACATAGGCAGCTTCTGAGGTCTGGAAATCTATTGATCCGCCGAATCTTTACTCTTTGTTTTCTTGAAACCTTTTTTGTCAAACGTTTCCTGAATGAAATGAGTCTGGGAAACATTCATTTAAAAAAAAAAAAATTTCTTTGGAGGATTCGGAAAGCTGCGTTCTTGTATTTCATGACCGTGAGAGATTTGATGTTTTTGTTTTATAACAAGTAATAACATCAGATGAATTAAGCAATATTTCATATTCCTTCCCACGCTGAATTCCACATACACGAAACCTAAATCGGTGAGTTTTTATAGAGCATTTTACCATTTACACATACAGTGCAAACGAGCGTCACTGACTACTGAATTTGATTGTTAAAAGAAAACATGACCACCGGTCTATGGTCTTCAGTTTCAGTTGAATCTAAAAACCTAAAGGGACGACTCCATTTGTCTGTCTGTAATGCAGAAACGGACACTGAAAAAAATGGAAATAAAGAGAGCCTGTGTCCATTTGTACGGATACGGAGACGTTTCTGGCACGTAAAGGGATACGTTTATTTTTTTTGTCGGAACGTAGCGATTGGGTAAATTGCTAATGTCAACGGAGGGGCAATCCTATCCCTGTCGTCGTTTCATGTTCTCTGGTGAATCTAAAATAGGCATGAAATGAGTCACCGCCAAGCATCAGTTCATACACTGAAAGTGTGATTTCGCCCCTGAAATCTCTTTTGCTACAGAGCACACATCCACTATCCACGTGAGCACCAGCGGGACTTTCGCTTTTTGAGCTGCTTATTTCAGAGAAACCTGAGTAGGGAATGCTTGCTGTTCTCCAACAGTTAACGGATTCGATAAAGAAGATGCCATTGGGAGGGGAGGAAATTCAGTAGCTCACCAGTTTAAACGTATCAATCTGGGTCATACACAGTCTTTACCGGATGAACTAGACACATTTCTGGAGAAAGGGAATCGCAACTTAAATCTGCACGGATCTCGATGTAGAGAAAAATGGGAGATACCGGTAGGAGAAAGTTTGTGAGTGTAAGCTCAGCCATATAGGCCTAATGCATAAGTTTTAATATCCCCTAAGGCGTCCCCATTGCTTCTGTATGTTCTCACGTCCTGGTCAGAAACTATGGTAGTTTTTGTTTGTCTCTCTATTCGTTCAGCTAGTCATGACAGTTTGCGTACCCGCTGTTTTTCCCTCACTGTGCCCTTTCCCATCCAATGTTTTGTCCTTTCCACTCACCTACCTCTGCATGCAAAATTCAAATATTAATCCGGAGAGATCATTACTCCCAGAGGAGATTTTTCTCCCACTCCTTTATTCCAGAGAGGAGAATTTTTTTTATTATTATTATTAAAACATATGTATTGGAATAAATTTTCTTCTCTCATTCAGCAAAATCGTACACAACTGCAATATACGTGGACTGTAATAGGAGAGTTTTGATTGTGCTAACATTACTTAACCTGCTCATTGTGAGCCACTGATGTGTTGTGGTGGGTTTGAAGCAGTTTGTTATGCACAGGGCCTGTTTTTTTACATTGATTGATTAATAAACTTCCTGAACAATGAAATACCGTTGTTGTTGTTGTTGTTTTTGTCTTGTTTTGTTGTATTATTATTATCTTTTTTTTTTTTTTTTACCATGTTATCTTGTGCAAGTCCATGTTCAGTTAACGATTGTTTGAAACTGGGTACATCCTGCTTGGGTTTTCTATGAATTTGGAGACTAAGGTTTCAATAGAACTAAAACTACAAGCGTGCCGTCGATAAACTAATGCGTTCAATGTGCATGTATTATTAGAAGAATTTTGTGATTCCATTAGCCAAATGTCAAGAGTATAGGTAGGGGAGAGGGGAACTTGTGTCTAACGTTGGACGTAATTGTAACTGGTGACCTGAAAGAGTTCCGCAGTGATTTGATAAAGAAGCCTCAGGTGTAGGTCATGTTAACTATGTAGAAGCGCAGCAGACTGAACACTGCAAACGTTTTTATAAAAACTAGTAACCACATGTATCTTGTTCTACGAATGGTGAAGACACAAAAAGGTATTGTGTTCAGTGACCATAAGCCTAACTCTCCAGATTTATACCGGCACAAGTTCTGATGTCTTTCGTTTTGGGCTAGGGGACTTTCAAAAGATGAAAGAAGTAAATAGTGGGAAAAAAAAAAACCGGTTTGGTTTTCATCGGAAAAGGACCAAAAATTCATGAATATCGAACTGTATTATATCGATATAGTTCAATATACATAATTATATCGACAGCGCCACTTCAGAGCCAAAGTTATCTGCACAAAGTTGGGTTACTGCACGAATACATGTAGGCGCAGAAATAGCTACCTAGCGAATTTTTCTTGTTATGGCTACAGATGTACAGCTGGTCTGCTAAAGAAAACAGCCATTATAATTATCTGTCAGTGAAATATCAATACATTTCTGGCGAGTGAAGAGTAGAGGAGAAGCGGTGGACCTGTCTTCCTCTGGGCTGACCAACTCCCATCTTTTTCGTCTCTTTTAATAAATGAAAGTCATTGACTGAAGCCAAAAACTCGATATGAAATGGAGAAGATCGAGCACTGGAGCTCATTATAGCCCTCCCATTCGAGCTTACCAGCCTTCACCAGCCCGTCACTTAGCGCTAGGCTAATTTATCTGCTCACTCATTTTGTCCGGTTTGGACATTTGAGATGGGCCAGGGCAGGTGGAATCTGACGGATTCCCACACATGAAATGTTCAATCCACAAACATCTTCCGGCGACCGCTATACCCCTGCATCTCCATCTCTATAATTTATTACTATACAGGCTGAAAGCTAGCCCAGATTGAGAAAGTGAAACAATTGTGTAAGGCGCAAAATGGCCGTTATCGTGCCGACGCGACATTAACCCAAACTAAAAAACAACAACAAACAAACCAATTTATGGTGAAAGTGGCAATTGTTTTGGTTTTTAAATCTCAAACGTCGATTGATCTGTTGGAAAGTGGACATGGTTGGTTCACGTATGTAATTAGGTGTTTGAACTGCCAATATTGTTGAAATTTCGGTGCATTTTGATGCCTCATTGATAAGTGCAGTCACGAGAATTTTAAGAAATATTTCCTTTTTTAATCCAGATCATGTGAACTATGGAGTGATAATCCTTGTTCTTACTACATTAAGAATTGTATACACACAAAACATCTCAAAAGAACTAATGAAAACAATCTGAAAGTATCCATTTTGGGAAGTTCTGTGGTGTTGGTATCAGCACAATAGTCAGTTCATATCAATCATGGAAAGAGAGACGCGGAAGTTGTTTCAGGGTGGAGATAATTTTTAGGGTACCGACTTCCCAGCACTGATAATGATATCATCTCTTCCAACATGCCTACCACCGCCGCCATCTGCACCACCATTAATGTGTTTCATCAGTCATTACATTATCTTCTACTGAAAGCCGTACAACCTTAAATCAGCCATAATCGAAAGTTTCACTTTGATATGATATTGTATTTACATTGTGTCATATTGTATCTGTAAAGCTTCACAATACATTTTGTGAAAATAAAAACAAAATTTTGTGTGTGTTGTGTGTGTATGTGTTAAGGTGTGTGCGTGTGTGTGTCAGAGAGTGAATCGTAGCTTCATAGCCGACACGGTCGCACTTGGCAGTCGGCTGTTTTTCCCTCTGAAATAAAGACTAGAAAAGCAAAAACAAACAAACAAAAACAAGAGTTCTCCGACCTGTAACACATTTCATCACCTTTACAACTTTCAATATCGTCAAGGTAAACATATTCTGAACCCTCTCGACCGTTGATTGTCCACAGGTGTGGAAAAGACCATAACCATTCACAGGTAAAACACAAGAACGATATCGTTAGGAGCGTGAGCAATTTGGTTAATGAGCACTCAAATTTCACAATTATAGTAGACTTTGTGTTGTTTAGTACCAACTGGTTTAGTTTCGGTTCCAATTTGTAGAAGTGGAACAATAACCGACCACTGACAGACACGAGTACTTCTTGTACATGTTCTGTCAAATCAACTCCAAGTCTACTTTTTAACTCTCGCTTTACGTCGTGAGTTCATCGCGCCTAGAAACAAGTTTCTAACTCTTCTTGAATCTCGAATCCTTTCGGTGCCATCAGATGTCACATAGGGCCCCAAGCATTCTCCGCCAACCGTCTCTATCCTGTGCTGCTGTATGTATCATTTCCATGGATTCCAGTCCAATAGTTCTTGCCGCTCCCAGCAATATTCTTTTCGATTTTTTTTTTTCATTCAGCCCCCTTTCCTTCTGCCAGTGACTTCTCATGTGAGTGCTTGCTTTATTGTTGTGTCGTCACGTCTACATACATGTCCTGCAAAGGCCCATTGTCTGCTTTTTATAATATAAAATTTGTGATTGGTGTTTGGCCACGTGGTTCCCTCACCTCTTTTCTTGTCCTGAGCTCGTCGCTTTTAATTGATGAAATCTTACTTAAACATTTGTTTTCAATAAAAGTGCTCCTCAGTACAGGTTTCTTGTTTCTCAGTTGTTTAAAATTCATATTCCAGGGACAGTATTCCTCGTTTACGCCATTGTAACTTCCCACAAACTTTTCATCTCAAGGAAACTCATACATTTTCAGATTATCAATTCACCTTCTTTGCTTCAATGATTAACCAAAGATAAATAAATAAATAAATAATGCCAGTCACTTGCCTCATAGCCTCTCCGCTTCCTATGTTTTTTTCTCATGGTCTTCCCTTACAGGTCAGTTTTATCGTCCCCTCGACACCAGTACGGCTCTGCAAATGTATTTTTTCTTCTTTATGACCCTAGACTGGACGGCCAGCAACACCAGCTTTCTGTCAGTGTTAAAAGACTCGAAGAATGAAATAAATTGTAATTTCTTAAATCAGAAAATTCTCCGTAATAAAACCCCATAGGATAGTCCGTGAAATACGGCCCGAGTATCGATTGGATAGTCGTGAAGTACGTCCCTGGTTTCGATTGGATAAGCTGTGAAAAACGGCCCTAGTTTCGATTGGATAGTAGGTTAAATACGGTCCTAGTTTAGATTGGATAGTCTGTTAAATAAGGTCCTAGTTTTGATTGGATAGTCTGTCAAATACTGTCCTACTTTCGATTGGACAGTCTGTTAAATACTGTCCTAGTTTCGATTGGACAGTCTGTTAAATACTGTCCTGGTTTCGATTGGACAGTCTGTTAAATACTGTCCTAGTATCGATTGGATAGTCTGTTAAATTAATACTGTCCTAGTTTCGATTGGATAGCTTGTTAAAACCCGTCCTAGTTCCGACTGGTGTCAGTTAACCTCATCAAATCGAGTCATACTCGATGACTTTGTGGTTCCTGTGCCACGTATGTTGACCTATATTTTGCCTCCGCATTAATAATATTAAAATTTACTCTTTTACGCTACCCGAATTCAATATACTCACCTAAAGATATTCGTTATCAATTAGATACCAAGTTCTTTTCTTTCATCTTGATCAATTGATTAATACCTTCCCTATTTAGAGATTATGTCTGTTTCCTTTAGCCAATGAAACACTTTCATCCTCTGATAGTTTTGTAGAGGAAATAAAGTGTTGTCAGCGTAAACATAGGACATCAGAAGGAGGGCGGGATCATTTATGACTGGAGAGATCTTAGATCAGCAAGGTGGTTTTCATTTGTCATAATTTTGTCTCCTTTATAGAATCTGCTGTTAATTGGAAAGTCAGCGGAGACCAGCGGAAAAACCGTGGCTACATGTTTTGCACATGAATTTGTGACTCTTTGAGAACTAAACTGTATTAATTTGGCACTTTCATACTCAAAGGCAGGGAAATTGGGTTAAATATAAACGTCGCTGCTTTTTGAAAATTCAACTTGCTGTTTTCAAAAGGATTCTGATGTCTAAACCGCAAATATGCCACTACACAGTGCTCGGTAAAATCAAATGTGCGAAGCCTCTGCAGGTGGCTGAGTGGTGGTAATTAATTAATGAAACAACCAAGGTGTCCATTGGTTCGTTTATATAAAAAGAGTTAACAGTTTGGTGCAGGCATGTTGGAATTTTTTGGGGGAAAAATTTCCTGTCCCTGATCCTATGATAGGTACGGTAGTCTTCCCGGATAAGGACGAAAAACTCGAAGGGGCTCTGTACATGTCGCGCACGTTAAAGATACCTTGGCAGTTGCAAGTGGAGAGGAGCAGGCGGAAAAAGGCCTCTGCCTGGACAAAATTTAAGAAAACAACAAATCCCTACCACAATAACAAGAAAAATAAAAACAAATAAACAAATGAGGTGTAAATGCCAAGAGCAGGGAACCTCCTAAAATAAAGACCGAAAATAATTTACCAGTGATAAACCTGATTTGACACTCCTCTCTCAACCCCGCCTCTCTCGTTATCACTCCTGAAGCCTCTCCCTTGAACGGATAAACTATATGTATATCGGTGAATACATGGCAAACAATGCTCCACGCACACAAGTACACATGTTTATCCCGAACACTTTTGGTTTTCAACTCTTCATTAAAACAACTGGTCGCGATGATCATGTTTTCCCGATTCAAAGTGACGACATTATGAAAGTATCAAAGTGTAGTCTCTCTGAGTCTTCTCATGTAATTATGTGCGCGCAAACCGGCAAGTCAACTTATATCTACCTGTCAATTTTCATGAGCAGTTTCGAAGTTTTTTCACTAAACATATTGAAATTTATGGACCCAGCTCCATTATAGTAAGATGAAATTAAAAACAACAATAACAATAACAAACAGGCTAATCAAAACAGAAAGACTTTCTTTTTCTTCTACTTCCACCGCTACCTACCTTATGGTTACAACTTCATTATTTAAGAGCGAATTCGCAAATTTTAATGTCGAACTTGAAAAAAAAAGCACGATTCTCAGTCTAAACAGAGAAATTCAGGGATGGACACGTATACATTTTATTAGGAAGCTGAATTTCGTCCTTGTTCGTCAAGTCATATTTTTCTCATAGAAAAATAATATACAGTATAATGTACTTGCAGTGTACATTTTTTCCTTTTTGTACCATTTATTTTTCTTTTTAATGGTTCATCATGTGCTTCTTAATCAAATAAATAAATAAATAAATAAATAAATAAAATTGGAACAGTATCCACTGTTGTTCTTACTTTTTTTTTTTATTTATTATTTTTTTGATAAACAAATTTTATTCATTACAAATTTATTATTCTACAATAAGAGTCCGATAATATTGCATTGTATATACACGTATACTACTTTTCCATGAGGAAAATGTACAATGATATACGTGGGCCGAATTGAAAATTAACGAAATTGAAAATTCAAAATTTTGTCCCCCCCCTAAAAAAAAAAAAATAATAATAGTAAAATTGCCAAAACTTTGAAATTCTTTCCCTTAGAGGCCAGGCGGGAAGTGTTGCCAAAATAGCATTTGAAAGCTCACGAGTAAGTGGATTGCGTTTGTGGGAAAAACCCAAGTTGTTTTTTTCTCCACTTTTTGCATTCCGTCTCTCTATTTACTTTTCTCGCATGCAGTGCTCAATCTTGCCTATCAGTATCACCATCTATTTCAATAGCTCTCTTTTTTCTGTCTATTTCTGTCGTTAGCATAGGGCAAAGTTACACCCACACAAACACGCACTCGCGTTCATTAAAAACAAACAAACAAACAAGCAATAACAATAACAGCAAAAAGCAAAACAAACACACAAAAGGACAACAATTAGATTACTTGTACTTATAGAATTTTATGTAGAAAATTTACAGGTGGTGCAAACATTTATGAGTGGATCTGTTGAAATCGTTCTCAGGTGAAAGTCTAAATTCCTGTGAAAACCGCTCCAAAGGGGAAAAAATGTTCTATCGAAACTGAGACTTGCTTAGAATATGAAATGCTGACCTTCTTTTTGCATTCAGTAAAAAAAATTTTCCTTGAAATAATTATTATTCTAGAAATACTTAATTTTGATGTTTTAAAAGTATAAAAATTTCACCTTTTGCCCAGTCTTGACAGATATTCCCATATTTATTCACCACGTTTTTGTATTTGGTGTTTTTCCTCAGGCCAGTGTCAATAATACACAGGGTTGATTTTCCTTCCATGTATTGGCCTGCTTGCACTACAGTAAGCTTATTTAAACATATAAATGTTCACTAACATACACATCTTATATGAAAGACCCCCTTCTCCGTGCCCCCCCCCCCCCACACACACCGTGTGTCACACACATTGTTACTTTCCATTATTTGTATTTTTTGTTACTCCTACCACTGACAGTGACTAGAAAAGTAACATACACGGTAACATTACAATAATTAAAAGCGACGAGAGACTGTCACTAATGGCTTACTGCACTGTGAGCATCAAGAAAATCTAGGTATCTCCGATTGGTCAAGCCGTTACGGGCTGGTTGTGGATTAAGGTGGCTGTGGTCATGATAAAGAAACTCATTTAGTATGCTTCTGTAGATGACTTAACATAAACTCATGATACATAGATAATTACATCAATAGACCGACCGACCGACAGACAGCAAACAAACAGACAGAGTCACAGAGATAGAAACATAGATACATTGACAGGTAGATAGACAGACAGACAGACAGATAGATGATAGATAGATAGATAGATAGATAGATAGATAGATAGATAGATAGATAGATAGATAGACAGACAGACAGATAGATAGATAGATAGATAGATGGATAGATAGATAGATAGATAGATAGATAGATAGATAGATAGATAGATAAATAGACAGATAAATAGACAGACAGACAGACAGACAGATAGATAGATAGATAGATAGATAGATAGATAGATAGATAGATAGATAGATAGATAGATAAATAGATAGACAGACAGACAGACAGACAGACAGACAGACAGATAGATAGATAGATAGATAGATAGATAGATAGATAGATAGATAGATAGATAGATAGATAGATAGATAGATAGATAGATAGATAGATAGATAGATAGATGGATAGATAGATAGATAAGCACCACAAAACACCCATACACACCCACCTCCACACAAATGCTGTACTAACAAACTCACCAGCTCAACACGCAATCAAAGACAACCGTATCAATCTTCAAGATACACCGACCACGTCATGAAGAAAAACAAACTTTAAAAAATAAATAATCATGCTAAAAAAAATTCTTTTACTCTGCCAGAAAGTGATGCCGGAGGGAGCTCAACACTAACGCATGCCCGCAGATTCGTCTTTACAAACGTTTCCTTTTCTAGCACCCCTCTCCACCTTCTGAGAACCCCTCACACAGAGTTCTGAACACGCACGCCCACAGCCTTACAGAGCGGAACAGGTAAAAATAATTTGTCTTTATGTTATTTTGTTTTCTGTAAGAACTGAATGAGGACAAATTGTCTCGGTGAGGTAAACATTTTTAATCTAGCGGAAAAGTTGGTGCAGTGCCGGTGTAGGCTTATTTTTGTCCTGTGTGCGGTACTGGTGATAAAACACTCAAGACAGTATGAGGTGGGGAAAACGTTTCACAATGTGATTTCTTTGATGAACTGCGATTTATTTTCTTTTTTTTTTTTCATTGGGATGGGGGGAGTATAGAGAGCTGGGTTGGCAACGTCCTACTCTGGTTAATTGGAGCGTGGTTTTAATTATGATAAGATTTTGTTAAATCTGTTTGGCATGACAGTTATGCATCCGTTTGTCTGAGAGTCAACTCATTCATTGATCCATCCATCCATCCAATGCGTTTATCTGTCCATCCATCCATCCAATGCGTTTATCTGTCCACCCATCCATCCATCCATCCATCCATCTACCCATCCATCCATCTGTCCGTTCGTCCATCCATTCATCCGTCCGTCCGTCTTCATCCATCCGTCCATCCACCCGTCCATCCATTCGTCCATCCATCCATCCATCCATCCATATGTCTGCCGTTTGATTTATTTGCATTTACTTATTCAACCATTCCTTACTTCACATATAAACAATCTGTCTGATTCGGGGAATGGACATAGATAAAGGTATTAATAATATTATCATCCTCCACCTCATGGTTTAGAACCCGCGCTATAGACAAAGAGACTGATTTTGAACACTACAGAATCTAGATTTTATGTCGAATTTCCATCAGGTTTAAAATTCCAGCGATAATTTTTCACAAGGAGACCCCAATTCCAGCTGGTATGGCGAAAAACCAGAGGGCTAACTTAATATTCCACCAAGGTCACTCTATGATAGATGCTGCAAAACGAAAACAACAACAAATGTTGCGAAAACGAAAACAACAACAAAACTGGGATGTATTACATTCATTATAAATGCACTGCGTTAGAAGGGGCCAATGTATCTGGCATCCACTACAGCTGGCTTGAAATAGAAAACACACACGTTTTCTATATCAATATTATCCTTTGACAGCCACGTGGGTAAATTTTCACTGTTAAGATCCACGTGTGCACATAGACTTATAGTTAATTAGGAAAGAGGATGCGCTAATAAGACTGGCAATGTACATTACTGTACAAGATATAATATACGGTATCCGTTGTGGAATAGTGCCGTAACTCCAAATTTCTAAAATTGCGATACTTCCATGGCTCATCGCCTACGCCGATTCTCATCATTTTGTTAATGTACAAGGCGGGAGAAAAATAAATTAATTTTGATGTAAGTCTGCATTTCATTAGAAACCGTTTATTAAACTGTTGTAATGTATCTCACAACATACTGCCACAATATTAAGTCGTCAAATGTGCCGCTACAACACAATTTTAAATAGTATTGTACCTGCTGACACAACTGCATTTTGAATAGTGTGGCAACCATAGGTAAACATTACTTCAAAACAGACATTTTGCAGCAGTGTCCCTTTTATTCCTAACACTCAACTTCTTGAACATCTTGCTTCACTTTTCCCTCTTCCAGTCTTCCTCACCTCCTTTTCTCTCTCTCTCTCCCCCCCCCCCCTTTCCCTCCCTCTATCTGTCATCCACTACCTTCAGCAAACTCTTTCCCAGGCCAAAGTGAAGTGTAATAAACGGTAACACTTAAAGTCAAACCTGAATTAGTTTGAGCTGACAACAACAACAACAACAGCAACAAATGCAACAACAACAAACAAAAAAGAAACAACACCTGACTAATGAGCGGGATAAAAACTCAGTAAGTTGACCGTATCGGCTGCCAACGTTCACCGCCACAGATAGAGTACTCCATGAAGTTCCATCGCTGGAGATTGTTTGCTTTCATACTAAATTCAGTACGTGTGCTTTGTAGAGTGAGATTGCCAGGAGAGAGGAAAAAAAATTATCACATGATTAAATCAGGACAAAATATGAAGCCATGAACGATTATAAATCTTATTTACATTTTTTTAAAAATATTTTGCCTGCAAAGTCGTCCAGAGAAAACAGACTTCAGCTAGGTCATCCTGACATGTTATTTAGTGTACCGTTACTTTTTTGTTGTTGCCGCTGCTGCTGAGAATGATAAAGAAAGTCATGATAAATTGTAAATTTAATCAATCCAATCATCGTTTGCAGTACAAAACTCTCTGTCTATCTATCTATCTATCTATCTATCTATCTATCTATCTATCTATCTATCTATCTATCTATCTATCTATCTATCTATCTATCTATCTATCTATCTATCTATCTATCTATCTATCTATCTATCTATCTATCTATCTATCTATCTATCTATCTATCTATCTATCTATCTATCTATCTATCTATCTATTTATCTGTCTGTCTGTCTGTCTGTCTATCTATCTATCTATCTATCTATCTATCTATCTATCTATCTATCTATCTATCTATCTATCTATCTATCTATCTATCTATCTATCTCTCTATCCATCTATCTATCTGTCTATCTATCTATCTATCTAACTATCTCTCTATCCATCTATCTGTCTGTCTATCCATCTATCTATCTAACTATCTCTCTATCCTTCTATCTATCTATCTAGCTAACCATCTCTCTATCCATCTATCTATGTATCTACCTGTTGTTGTTTTTTTATATTGATAAACTGAATTTTTCTTTCCTTTCATCTCTCTTTTTGGTTTCCTTCAGTCAGTTCTCAGATATATTCTATAATCTTTTTCGTCTTCTCCATCTTCCTTGTGGATTCTTCTTCTTCAGTTCTTTTATCAGCGAATGTTTGTTGGATACTTATGGCAGGTCTCCTCCTGTCCTATCATAGTGTTGTATTCTGCCTAAAGTCTTGCTGTTTTCCTAATACAATAATGACACTATCGTGTCGACGCGCTTTCTACAAACTCAGACTCTTCTTCTGCCAACTAGGGTTCCTAAATGGATGCAGCAAAAGTTTTCACGTGTAGCACGATTGATTTAACATGTAAGGTCGTTCTCACTTTGTAAAGTGATTGTTAGCACATTTGTCTTTCTTCAAAGATATCAAATTACTTCTGTAATTGGCACATTAAATTACAAGTGTATTTTCTCAAAGATATCACATGGCACATCTTGATGTGTTGACAGAGTCTGTCCACAAGGCGATACATAACATTTTCGAGTTGAAACACTGTAGGGATAATCTATCAGTATCACTGAGGTACCGGTAATCTATCACAGGGATAATCTATCAAAAAGAATACTTGGATAAGCGAAATGTGCGATTTTAGACACTGGAACATTCCAGTTGCTTAGTAGAGATGCTCTTGCTGGTGAACTTTCCAAAATTCCATGGAGAAAATCTTAGAGATTGCATGAATTAAGTCGAAATTTTCATTGTTTGTTTTTTTTTCCCCGAATCTGATGCTTCGAAAAAAAAAATTATTTCCCTTTTCAAATTTGTATATCAATGAATGAGGCTATCCTATGGAACGTTTTTCATATAGCACCAGATACAAAACATCATGCTATGTCAGTAGAGAGAAAATTATTGTTTTAAAATATTGAATTCTTCATCGATTGAAACAGCCGGAAAATTAAATATTGGAAAAAGATTTTTGAATGTTGTAAGATTTGAGAGCGTGTCTCCTTTTCCCCAAACCTACAGGGTGGACGCTCTGTACACCACACCAAGGATTCTGAAATGGGAGATACTGGAAGAGCTCGTTATGCTTGTAATATAACTTGAGAGTCTACGTGCTGTAAACAACTGAATTATTAAGTTTGAATTCTATAATTTTACGGTTTAAAAGTATCTATCTATCTATCTATCTATCTATCTATCTATCTATCTATCTATCTATCTATCTATCTATCTATCTATCTATCTATCTATCTATCTATCTGTCTATCTATCTATCTATCTATCTATCTATCTATCTATCTATCTATCTATCTATCTATCTATCTATCTATCTATCTATCTATCTATCTGTCTGTCTGTCTGTCTGTCTGTCTGTCTGTCTGTCTGTCTGTCTGTCTGTCTGTCTGTCTGTCTATCTATCTATCTATCTATCTATCTATCTATCTATCTATCTATCTATCTATCTATCTATCTACCTTATTTCTCCTGAAGATTCTGTCAGCTTGTATTATAAGCACTACTATGACCCAGGCTTGCCCTACAATGTAACCAGGTCCCAGGAAAGGTCATGGCATGACAGGCATGTACGGAAATAATTCCATCGGTAGACGAAACCGTCAGGTCAAAGCTGTTCGCACCTGGCCGAATTGATGGCGCCGCCACGAATACAGGAAGTGTCAGGAAAACGATAATTAGCACATTCCGTGCTTGTTTCTAGTGATTAGCTGATAAGAAAAGCAGGTAAAATAAATTATATTGCCCGTGAAATAATCATGTGTTGTCTAGTAAATGACCTTTTGATATCAAGAGTAGATATCAAATTAGGATGTGATATTTATTTGCTATAGATTGAACACAAACCATCGCTAGAACCACGGCACTAACTCATCGGTTTCACGACGAATGGGAGAATAGATAACAACAGCTGTGCAACCAAGAGGCGAACGCTTAGCTTATTCCTATGACGAAGGGGCAAATAGGTCAAATTGAGATGTTTACTCTTTTGTGGTTATCAAAAGTAGGCCCATACTACGGTGAGGGGTGGGGGGCTTTACCCAAAAACAGCAATTTTGTTAAATCCCATTTAGTTTTTGTGTAGTTTTTAGGGTTAAAGTTTTGGAGAAATCCGATGTTGAGAGTAGCACATAGAGTTCAATAGGAAGACTAGAGAGGGCACTCAGAGCACAACACGTCTTTCTTCCACTCAAAGATTATGGCACTTTCGTTGCAATCCAGGGCGCCGCCATTGCAGACAAAAGGAGGGCAAGTAACCATAAAACACTATAAAATGAGGTCTCTAAACTAAAATGGCAATATATTTAAAACGGTTGGATGAAATTCACTGAAACTTTGCATACAGTTTTTTTTTTTATCTATTTGTCTTTGCAGGAATATATTTTTAAACATTTTTTATTTTGTCTGGAAATAAGTGAAATTCTTTTGATTTTTCAAATTAAGCATGGAATCGCCAACATTAACATGTATACGGCAATTAAGTCAAAAAAAAAACAACTGACTTGTATCATGTCTACGCAAAGGCAGACTGGATAAGTTCGGATAAATGCAGACTGGTTTAATGAGTAACGTAATCAGCCACTTAGTCAAGCAAGGCTGATCAACAACATAAGTTGTTCTGATGAACCGCTTTAGACAAAGTTATTTTACACTTTGGCATCACTATTTGGGATGCACAATCACCTTGCACACGCAAGCATTGTAAAAACAACCAAATGGACATACACACATACAGCTCACTAATTCGACAGTTGACATTTTGCTCCATATTTCCACAAGCTGCAGTCAAAGGGCGTACATCTTCAATGCAGTGCGCACGGAACATTGGACTGCAGAACAAATTAGCTCTCTTAACTATTCATTCTCATATTACGCGGATCATATGATTTCCTTCGACTATTTCATTGTCATACCACCCAGCCCTCCCCCCCCCCCCTTTTTCCAGTTTAAACAAAGTAGAACCTTCACGGATTTTTAGAAACACATCCAAATAAAGTCCAAATAAAGGAAAAGTTCATGCTCAAATCAAAATTCACAAAAAATAAAGCCCGTGAGAATTAAATTCCACGTTCGGTGTCATGCATTGAGTTTTGTGACTGAATAATCTCTGCAGACTTTGAGGTTAGGTCCACATTTTTTACTGGGACAATCTTTTTCTTAAATGGTACAAATGGAACGTTGAAAAGATATTTCATTTACGCGAAGAATTGAAGTCATTCCTGCGACGTCATCCTTTAGAATTTGAAAAGCCCACAACTAGTGAGCTCCTTTTTCAAACTTTTTGTCGAAACTTTGCCTTCCTTTGTCTCACCTCGAGGCACCAAGTGTTCTAGTCTATCTGCGGAACTCTGAGGAGTAGCACAATATTTTCAAACCTGAATTTCTCGCAACACTGATTTTGGCGGTTCTCCCCTTCGTCATACAGAAAAGTTAAGTGTTCGCCCTTTCGTTGCGCAGCTGTTGATATCTATTCGCCCATTTGTAATGAAACCGACGATTTGTAGAGATATATGCTATCGATGCCTCAACATATCGATTATTACTTTATATCATTATTGCGCGACAACACGTGGACGGCCTATCGTCCTGGACACAGAATTCAATGATATCTCGCATCAAAAAGAACTTGTAGTCATAATAACGACTTAGAGATTCATTATTCTAGACTAAAGATCCTCAGGAAAGTTCATTGCTACCTTTGCTTTCAAGGAATGTTATTATCAGAGAATCACAGAGAGAGACGATATTTTCCGTACTTTAGAAGTGATCCTCTTTGAGAAAACACCGGCGTCCAGGAGAAATAATACATTTCATGAGAAGAACAGTGGTATATTTACGAAAGACAGAACAATGGTATAAAAATAATACAAATAACACAGCAGGCACATAGGGGCCTACACAAACACCTACACACAGAGAGAGAAGTATTGAGAAACTGGGGAAAGGGAGACTACAGAAAATCAATATATAAAGGTGTCAGGGGACTGCACTCTAATGATTACGAGGCCCAACAGAGAAGATACTGACGTGTTCAATGCTCAAACTTAGTTTACCATGTAAAATACCACGGTCCCCTAGCAGTAGCAGCAGGCTCTTTAGAGCAGACATCGGCAATCTAGGCCCGCGGGCCCGATTCGGCCCCTGAGGTTGACTGGAAATTACACATCGGCACTGGACTAATATAAATAAATAAATAAATAAATAAATAAATATACCCCCCCCCTTCCCAATTCCCACACAAACGCCCAAATCGTACAAAAAAAATTCTAAGAAAACAAAAAAAAAACAACAATCAAACAATAGCATGACATTCAGTGCAGGAATTTTTCAATTAGGTTGAGAGTATCAGGTCCTCTGCATCCTCGTATCTGGCCCTTACTACTTGAAAAAAAGGTTGCCCATGCCTGCTATAGGGGAAGAAAACCTACGTCAAGCAAGATGAACGTTTTGACCACTGATGTCTTCACATTATTATGGACACCGGACAATCGCCAGGTCGTGCATACCGTGCAAGGACAGGTTATCTAGGACACCTGCTGGAGAAGAACACTGCTTATGCGTTGTTGTCAAAATGGAACAAAACGATGAGTGGATAGCCAGGAATGGATTGTCCTAGTTACAATGTTGTGTATCCACAAACGATCCACCGGCATTCACAGATGTCAGAAACAAGACACATTAAAAAAAATAATGATAATAAATAAACATTGGTCTTGACCATTCAGCGCGAACCCTCAGTTTATCCTGCCTACCACTTTTCCTAAAACATTTTGCTTTCCAGCTTTGCATAGTTTCACACACGGATGTTTTAGCCCAGTGAAAATCTAGCACGTACTATTTGTGACCAATCTGAATCGATCTCTCTGGAAACAAAGATTAATCACAGGTGTCCGCACATTACAGTGAATAGCACGTTATAGACCATAGTGTTAGACGACGTACTACTTCTCCATTCACTGAACAGCAAAGACTGGCAAGTCCATACATTTTAAATCTCATCTCGTTTCTCAGTAAGCATTTTCACAGTGAAGAAGGAAACAGCCTGCTTTTTACAGAATAACACATAGAATTTTGTAAATGATGGATATCAGAAATATAAATATCTGCTGTCTATAATGCATGCTAGCAGGAATGACACAGCAACTCTGTACAAAATATTAAGGTCGCAATTTCAAGAGAAAAGAAAAATCCCTGAATGTTTGTTTTATTATTTGCCATAAATATTTAACGAGTTTGTATGAACGTCACGAGGCAACAAATCTCTGCTTAATTATGACAAATGAAAGGCAAGTATTCTTCAAAGATAAAATCTCAACTGCTTAAATTACATGCACTTATTCCTAGGAAAATAACGCCTTTTGTTCCAGAAAAAAAAAAAGAAATGAAAAACTGGCCTGGCTGTGCCCAAATTTCTCATTCGGTTACAATAACTAATTTCTCTTGTCCTTTGTGGAAATAAAACGTGGGAGCTCCAAACTGTTGATTCCAGCAGATGTGCTTCGATCAAGTTCGAATTGGACCAGTGGAAATGAAGAATGACTTGATGCCGGCTACCTGATTACATGTGAAATTTGACAAATCTCTGGTGGGAAGAGTTTGGAAGAAAATGTTAAGAATAGAAAGAGAAAAAATATTGTAAAATTCCTTTGACAAATGCATCCAGTCTGTTAACTGATATCTATCTGTTTGATAAATTCAGATTATGTGGGTACATGATTGTTTTAGGCGTTTACCAAAACGGGGGCGGGGGGGGGGGGGGGGGTTAGAATTTTACAGCTGGACATGAAACATATCCCACCCTACTCAAATTCACCTTTGACTAGATCTTTCACCAGATAGCTTAGATCTGAGGGGGCGTTGGAGACGGGTGGTAGGCCTGGAAGAGGAGTTGGGGGGGGGGGGGGATACATGATCTAACTGTTACCTGAGTCTTCCCCCTCTTCGTGGCGTTACGGAGTCGGTCTGGGAGCGCATCACTGGGAACTCGCACGGCAAATACCTAGCCTGGGTTTTTGGCTTTTCAAACTATTATTCTCAAAGTTTGACTGGGATATCGATAGTTCTGTTTTCAGTCTACCAGTGGATTGAATTGTTTTACCTGTCAAATCGAAGGTACTGTTTCAGGTATTGTAACCTTAAAAAAGTTTTTTTTTTTTCAAAGTTAAATAAAAATGAACAGAATATGAAATAAGATAATTAGGGCAGATATTTGACTTTTTTTTTTAGTAGGTTGTCTAACACGTTCTTTATTTCTGGTTAAACAATTACGCAACAGTGGTAGATAAAAAGAAAATTATTATAATATTTAAAGCTTTGGAATTAAAGGACATGCCAAATTATACAAAACTCCGCAAAAACGACAATACAGACATTGTTTCTGACGTCGAGCCGGTAGCTCTTTCATTGGCGCGTATGATAAAAGCTTGTGTAAACTGAAACGTTGACCCAATTTTCTGGACAAGAAATTCCGCCGTTTACTGATACATTCAAACAGTGCTTCCTTTTTTGATGGCGAATGCAAATTAAGATACAAATAAATGATTTTAGACCAGCAGACCTGCCTAGTGTTACGGATTTTCCGTAACTGTTACTGAAATCCACTCTGAATTACGGAGTTACGGAAACAGCGTTCAGACTACGGAATTAATGAAAAACCGAGAAGTAGCAAACCGAAAAAAAAAAATCCACGAATCATATCCGGATGTCAACTTCCTGTTCAGTGTTGTATGGTCAGATTGGCTGTTTGCGTGCCGCTCTGACACTGGGTCATATAAACGAAAATACGTGGCCTTGTTAATACCGAGAAAGAGATTATTGGCACATGTTATTGCATGGATGGAACGAATTTTGAAACACTGGAACCCCCTGCCAAAAAACGCAAAGACGGTACTCAGACTGTAAATAGTGGTGTGGATTCGTGTAACAGCCTTCTTCGACGTCTTCGTGTGAATCTAAACGTCAAATTATCTCGTAAGTAGTGTTACTGATTTTTATGTGAAATTACTGAAAAAAATGTCCCTTGTTACAGATTTTTGATTTTTCAACCAGGCAGGTCTGGACCAGTCACGTTGCATTTGATGTTCATATGCATTGTTTTAAGCCAATAATTTGATGTTTTTCCTCTCTTTTTGGCCCTCGTGTTCTGACATCCAGCATGGCAACTTAGTTACAAACTGAAGAACTGAGTTTAGACAAGGAATTTTAAAGAGGCAGTGTTTCATATCGAACGTGTATCAGAATGTTAATGCTCTTAATGTAAAAGTACATTCAATGTTAAAGTATAAGGGGAAAAAGGCAAAAAGAAAATAATGTATGTAGCCAAGCCAGGCATAAGAAATAATACTGAAACGACACAAGAAACTGCGAAGAAAAAGGGGAAGACAAATCGAGCTTTCGGTTAGAAACTTTCTACAGGAAAACAAACAAACAAAACAACAAAACATTTCCATTTTGGCATATTTTGTCTTTGCTTCAAGCCATCCTGCGACCCCACAGTTTTTCTGTGCTTTTTATAATAAGAGAAAAAAAAATGCAGCTTTGCTCTAAAGTCTGATTCTGGGAAGAAGCAGGTTAAACTAGCGGAATTTTAGAGTTAAAAAGAATTTAGAAACTTTTCCAAGGACCCTTGGATAGAAAAGGAGTTCATGTATCATAGTTTTATTGTATTACACTTGAAAACTACACACTATATTTTTTTTTATGAAGTTACGAATAAATCGTAAATATAACATTGTACAGAATTCCTGGAATGAGAAGAGAAAAACGACGAGAAAAAAAAAAGAAAAAGTAGATAACATACTAGTCAACTCCTTGGGCGGTTTTTAAACACAAACATGTAACTGTTTCTCTATGATAAATATACTTCCAACCTTGTGCTCTGAGAGAGGGCTTCCAAATAATGACAGTTTTATCAGGACAATCTGTACCCGTTTTTCAATTGTCTGTCTGTCTCTCTCTCTCTCTCTCTCTCTATCTCTCTCTCTCTCTCCTTCTCTCTCTCTCTCTCTCTCTCTCTCTCTCCCTCTTTGTATGTATTTTTTGCTTAAGTCGACCAGTTCGATTGATGACTCCGCTCACGGGTGTACCAAGTTAATGAACGTAGGTAGCCTGATATATTTACAGAAGCCCAGGGCCAACATTCACATATATAAAAAATAGTGCGATATTATGTGAACATGTTATCGTAATCCCGAGTTCCTAAATTATTCTCTCTTCACGCTATTTCCTGTTTTCATTCCATTCTTGTTTCCTTATTCTCGCACTGACAGTGACAAATAAAAAAAAAAAACAACTCACAAAAAGCAACGACACTTCAATTCATTTTTTTTTATTCTTTCAAAAGACATACCGGTGCTTTCCTAGAGTTTCTGACCCCAGCCAATCCCCCCCCCCCTCCGGCCAAAAATAAATAAAGAAATAACCCCCGACGTAAATAATTCTGTATGGGGGGAAACAGATACGAGGTTTGTGAGATTTTTGCAAGAATAAAGCAATGATTAGTCTAGGACACCCCAGGCATGGTCGGATTCAGACCTTGGGGTGCCCGCGGCATTTCAGGCTCGGTGGGCCTCCTCTACACAAAAATTAAAGTATACCGCAAATCACCAAATTCACACATTAAGATCCGTATTGCAGATCCTGTGTTAGTGGGACTGACAAGTTATACATAATACAATCATAAAAAGATTAAATCTGAATTAGAAACATGTCCTTATATGCTTGCTTCATGTCTTGCTTCAGATATTCGCTAGTGCCACTTTCAACAACTTCACCCTCCCCTAGGACTGGCGTGGAAATGGTAGTTTTAAAGCAATATTTATAACTTTTTAATGTTTATAAAAGAAACTAAATGTTTCATTATTTTATTTTATTTTTAACATTATAATCGAATTATTTAGATTATACAGTGGCCCTGTATGCCCCCTCCCCTTAACATTCGGCCCTGGATACAGAAAGATAAAAACTGTTTTTCACTGCAGAAGAACTGTCTATGCCATTGTGTTTGCGTGTGGCTGGAGCGATAGAAACATCATTTTGTCAGTGATAAAGCGATGTAGTGATACTGAAGGAAAATTATTGCTCTGTTCGACTCAAGTCTTTGATGATGAACTTTCGTGTGGTACTGCTGTTGTGTTTTCTGATTAGATCTAGATTAGTTGTGTCATAAGTTAGAAAACCTTGTGTTGGATACTGGCATGTTAAGGAAAAGGTTTAGCTTATCCTGCTTTGTCTAGGTGGTAAATTAGTCTCCAAGTAGAATAGATTTGGGGTTACGATTTGACTGTGCAAATTACGATACAAATTTGCAAGCAGAAGAACAATATTGCCTTTCTTTCTCAGTGCTAATAAACCAGCGCACAACATGCAAGCAATTGCGATATATATAAACGTGCGAATACTGATAAATTTTACGGTTTATATGTTTGTTTTTCGCCCCTCCTAGTTTGTGTAGAAAAGCAGGAGGTAATTTTGTACCTAGCCAGTTCTGAGGGAGACGGAAGGAATAAAGATCTCTCTCTCTCTCTCTCTCTCTCTCTCTCTCTCTCTCTCTCTCTCTCTCTCTCTCTCTCTCGCTCTCTCTCTCTCTCTCCCTCCCCACCCCTCTCTCCCCACATGTCTCTCTCAGCTTACAATATAAAACCATCTTAGAATTTCCTGGGACATACCTGAAATATGTACTCATGTACTCGTACGACAACCTCGGTAGGAACCGTAAAAACAGTTATTGGCTGCGTTCACTTCTCTCATTCTTGCTTGGAGCACTTAAAAACTGGGAGGCAGTAATGGTTTTATCCGCAGGGGGTCTACAAAGTAGGAGGTGGGGCAGGGGGGGGGGGGTCTTGTTTTAAACTAAATTTCATCTGAGTAAATGTTTTTTGGCGGGTTTTACCTTTTCCTCTCAGTTGCACAAACATCACGATGGTTTAAGCACTCGAATTATCCACTTGCCTTTTACCAGATAATAAAAAGTGTATTATATTCAATCATTTTCATAGTGACACCATCGCCAAGTCGGCAAATAATAATATGTTAGAATTGTATTTATTCAATGATATCGATTGCAGTGGGGAAAAATATGAGTTCTTCACTTATAATGGATTTTGGTTCTGACTTCTATACTGGTGCTAAAGACGTCTCGCTTTTTTTTTCTTTACTTCATTTATCTTATGTGTCTGAAGAACCCCAGAGGTTGAAAGTATGGGACCTTCTCAAGCAGGCCTATGACTATATCATTGCCTTATTTAATTTAAACCTAACCGTTCACTCCCGTGAGACTCGGCCAACAGATTTGTTTTTCCCCGTGGCAAAATGGAAAAGCTGTAGCCTATGCCGTAAAGCCTCGCTTTAGAAATAATTCAGTAATCATGCTATAAAGCATAAAGGAAAAGGAAAGGCTTTCGGTCAACGGACCTTCCTCGGGAACAAAACATTATTTTATTGTTTAGTTTTGTGTTGTATTGAACTGTTCCTGTAGTATTTCTTTTCTTTTGGCCAGTTTGACTTTCCTCCAGGCCTTGCTGTTACCCACTTCGGCGTTCTATTACATAATATCTTGCATCTATCTCACCTGTAAGTCGCTGCCAATCTCTGTCCATTTAACTACCCTGAAATGAACTGTTAAAGTCTGCAGTTATTATGTTTACGAATTTGCTATCTCATGGCCTAAACAAGTCTAATAACAATTATTGTTAACGGGGAACAAAACATTTCATTTCATCTTACGGTAATTTTACACTCCTGAAATAAAATTTTACACCAGTGACAAAGGATTTAATGAGAGTTTAAGTCTTTTGATAGACAGGCCAATGTTTTTCGTGATACTGAGGATCAATTGTAAATGTGGTCCAGATTTCCTTCAATCTTCCATTGAAGTTTAATGAAATAAACATGAATATAAAATGTTGTTTGTTTTTCGCAGAGGTCGAAATGAGCGGAACTGAATGTTCTTCATCAATGGATGCATTACATGCAGAATATCACACTGCCACTTCAGATTACTTTGAATAAGAAATAAAGATAAGTCTTTGTGTCCCTAATCAACTGCAGGAAATCCTACGTCATTATCTCCGCTAATTCAGGTTTTTCCTCTGAAAGAAAGCATTATTTACCTACAAAATGAGTAAAAACCATTTCTTTGACTAGGAAAATAAAACTGCAAGCTTTAAGATAAGGAATATATCTGTCACTGAGAGAGTATAGCGTTCGCCACAGCGGGGAATGCATGCACGAGGGCTATAATTTTATCTCAGTAACGGTGAAATAAAATGCGCCTTTCACTTTTCATGAGTGCAGCAGGGGCGTCTGTGTTTTGTCCACGTTTAACATGATGGGAGCAGAGCTGTCAGGTGCAGTTATGGTAGCTAGGACAACCTGAACAAATAGAGCGGTCTGCGCCGGGCTATATAAACTTTTATGACTTTGTGATTACATTAAGGCTGATTTTGGATGCATTTGATAACAAAACCTATGGGATCGAATACTTGTTTGAAACATTCAGGTTATGACAGAGGTTTGCTCTTGATTTATACAGATGACAGCATGGGACAGTAACATTGAGTTTCCAGTCTCCAAAATAACATTGATGTTACCATTCAGTCAAGAAATAAGCCTCTAACATTTTGCTTATATAATATGAAACGAAACGCCCCCGAAGTCAATAAAGATAAGCACAAGCCTACTAACTAAGCACATACACTTCTAATCGCCTCGAATTTTCTCTCAATCATTTATTAATAATACGTTTTTAAAACTATCAGTTTTGAGTTTCAGTGCTGAGGAAAGAATAGCTACAGCGACATGACTAAAAGTTACGCCGAATAAGCTTCATTCAGACTTCTATCGCACATAGAAGGTCCGTTATTCTCTCCACCTATGCATTTATTTAGGAAAAGGACGAAACTTTTTATCTGATAGTCGATCAGCAACACATGAACAGACAGATAATTCGTCCTAGGATAGAAAGGACTGTCACAGTCGGGATGGAGTAGAGATGTTGCTATGATAAGAATCTAATGTCTGTGTGAGAGAGATGGACTTGTTTAAATCTTGACTGTATTTATTATTCACTGTAATGTGCATTATATTTGAAGACCCTGCTCTTCGGTGGATCTCAGTCATTTCACAGAATATACAATCAAAACGGCTTGGCAGTGCTTACTTTGCTATTCGTATTGCTAAAAATGAAGGACCCGTGTATGGTTGATGTATTTTCAAGTAACTGGTTAATTTCCAATGAAATTCTTTCTGATGATCGCGGCTTAGCAAGAGTCGTGCGGAAACCGAGATGGTCTAAATTAGCTACTTAAGGCATAACAACGGGGAATAACTGAAACTTCTATTTATAAAAAGGGGCGTCATCTCATTGTTTCTCTTTCTTTCTCTCTCTCTCTCCCCCTCTCTCTCTCTTTCTCTCTCTCTCTCTCTCTTTCTCTCTCTCTCTCTCTTATATAATTATCGAAGCTTACAGAAGGGAAGCCTGAACTATCTGAACCATGCTATGTGATGGACACGCGAGTACAGGTCGAAAGCTGTTTGAGTAGACAAGCAGAACAACAAAACCTGAAAATCCCAGGTCGAGATCCAGAGAATGTCTTAACCCTTCAGCCATCTCATTAAAGTAGTTTACGTTACTTAAAAGTGCAGCCTCTAGCATGTGACAGTTTTAAAACGAAATCGTACCCTAAAAAACTAGCATTAAAACAACAAACGCGGAGAGCTCATTATCTTATCAACTGGCGAATCAACGAAAATGAAAGAAAAAATGTCGGTGATAAAACCGCCAAGTTCGAAACTGTGAAAATGAAAGGAGGAAAAGAATTTAGGTCTGCTTGGTGAAGGTCTCTATACTTGACGAAAGAAAAACGAAAAAAACAAAACGTTGTAGCCACAGGGTAGAATGATTTTTGTACAGTGAGAAAACCAAAGAAAATAATTCTATCTTTGAGATTCTAGTTTTACTACCATTTTCAGATAATAAGATAACCAAAATCAGTTCTAAATTATTGCGCCCACCCCTTGTTCCATCAAATAGTCCGATCCCAAAGAAGTGGAAGAATACTGTATTTAAAAACAAACAGAAAGCGCTATAGACGATATTTTTTGCCATCCGCAATTCGAAGTAGTAGTGTTGCCTGATGTGGTATGCTGTTGTTAGTTTTCCTAATGGATTGTCCTTACAGAGTGTGTGTGTGTGTGTGTGTGTGTGTGTATGTGTGAGAGCAATGTTCTTATTTGTTGGTAATATTGTGTGAGCAATGTGCGTGTGTGCGGTGTGCATTAAAGACCTGTAGGTCTTAGAGACTGTATTTGTACTGTTACTGATGCTGTGACAACAAATTTCCTGGAAACAGGACAATAAAGTCATATCTTATCTTATCTTATCATCTTATCTACCATTTTGGATAGGTGATCGCAAAGTTAAAATTATTTTCCTCGCGTGGCGTTTGCTCTGATGCTGCTTCTTCATTTTGATCGTTCTTGGAAATACGAGTTATGTAATGACTTTTCATCTGGTTCCTTGTTTCCTTTTGTCAATACAAAGTGTTGAGAGGGGAGACTTGTTGATCTTGTTGTAGTGAACACTGTTTTAGCACCAGAAACCGTACATGCCCTTTTATTAGCATACAGAAACTTGTGCTCTGGAGATTCGTTATTTTTCTATTGACCCTCAAATTGTTTTTAACAGAGATTTCGGTCACCGGTGACCAGTCTATTTTGATATGTTGTTTTTCATAATAGCACCCGATGAATTACGATTATTTCGTGAAAATAGTGTTTTCTATAGATACAACATTTAAAAAAAATCGCTTTGGAGAGTCAGTTGTTGCAAAAATTAGTATTGGAGACATAACGCTTGAACTTTACACGACCCACTCTATGATTCTAAAACTGGTACCAACTAAAGACAGGAAAAACTGCAAATTATGCTATCAACTGTACGATCCTGGCAGAAAATCTAGTGCTTTATCAATAATGTGTACCTGAAATACTTCTATTCTTCAAGAAGGCCGAAATTGTTTGGTCGAATGGCGTAAGGTTTGATACATTACACTTTGTTCCTGTTATTTCGTAACGGTTACCCAATTCATTATTTCAGTTTGATTGTTTTTGTAAAATCTTTCTGCGAAAGAGTTTTCCACTTGTTAAATACATCAAAATTAAACACAGCTGATGTCAAAACAACAGCAACAAAAATACAGCACAGTGAAGAGTGAGATTTGATTTTCCTGTTCCTACCTTTAATTAGACGCCATAATATGATTATTCAAAAATAGCAATAATTTCACTAAATTTTGTTGAAATTTCCTTAAACCTATTTTACATACATGAGGAAAAAGTGGATGGCCTTTGTTTGAATAAACAACAACAACAACAACAACAACAACAACAAAAATGATTGCACTCTCCATACTTTTGACCCCCCTTCATTGAGTTTGTCATGGAGCCATTTTTTTTGTTTTTGTTTTAAAAAAGTATATTTTTAGTAACATGATTTACTGATTACATAAGTCATAAATCTCATTCAACTATTGTGAAAGTCAAGTAAAATAGGGAGTAACCAATTCTGAGCAAAACGATACCAAACTATGCTTCGTAATTTCATACACAATCCTGATAAACTCTCAAAATACAGAGCTATTCTCTGCACGCAGAAAAACGTGACAAATCCAAAACGACAATGATGATGTACTCCGTTCACGTGTAAAGAAACAGCAAAAAAAACGTGCAAAGTAATGATACAGTAATGATTATCTACGTTCATGTGCCAGATGGCTTTATCCCGTCATGACGTCAAATTCAATCAGAAAAATCCCGTAGCAGATTGCTCTTTATCTGTGACAGAAACGCCAAGCTGTGCACCTTCGTGTACCCCGTGACCGCTGTTGACCCTTTGCTTAATGCTCTATCAGAAAAGAATGGTAACATATTACTGGCTGGCCCACCCCTGAATACCTTTGTGTACATTCACCAATTTTATGGGATTTGGCATTTCTTAAGAAAGCAATGTTACAGCCAGTTCTGATCCACTAATTTAAGGTCGCTTTTTACTTCAGAAAGCATGTTTATTGCTTTATTTCAGTACTAGTAAGTGTTCCGTTCAAGGAACAGTTAAAAACAAAACGCACCACCATCCACAGAAAGTAACTGGCACAAACACTTAAGTTGCTAGGATAAACATGTCGAGATGTGTAAGGTCACCCAAAATATCTTGAGACACCATCAGTGACATTTTTATTAATTTCTCAGCTTGACACAAATCATGGTATCCCATTTATTTTCAATCTTGACACTGCAAGAGCAAAATTTCCACTGGTCCATTCACCAGCTCCATCCCATTTTTCAACCCCTCCCCTTCTACTATTGTTATCATAGAATAGAGAATTACCAGAAGAGACAGAAGACCACTTTTCGTGACTACAGAAAGTATGCCCACCGCCATTTTGGATGAAATGCAACTTCACTTGACTTGGTCGGCGATAAACAATACTCTTTGGTACATTTCCATGAGGAGTAAGAGCTTACAAACGGCTCTAAAAATTAATGGTTTCCATCAATCCCAAAATATGCAGAAACCATAGTAAACATAGGCACTCTGACATTGGTGAAGACGGTCTCTTTCAATTCTTGTTACTGACGTGACCTAGGTTTGGGATTTGGCGGAAGTGAGATCTCTCTCTAAATACATACTCTCTGGTGTTACATTAAACATCGTTGCCGGGATGCCTGGTTGCGAACAATTGATCTAATCGAAAATGGTGCAGGGTAGTCCAAACTGATGACGTATTCCTTCCTCATGTCGGTTCTTGTAGTATCTCTATTCTGTGGTCAGAACCAACCAGCTTTGGGAGGAAGGGGGTGGTCTATTATACAGCCGAAGAAAGAAAGTTGGCCAAGTGTTCACAGTATAGGTAGAATGCGCATGACGTCACAGAGTATTTTTATTTGTCCATCCGACACCCAAGATGGCCGGTGGATCAGCTGATGAGTGTAACTTCGAGATATGTCGAAGCGGTTAAATTGCTGCTGGTTGCATTGTAGTTGATTGTTATGACAGGAGTGGAAAGGATGAATCCAAACTGGTCAGATTCCCTACAGTCCGTGTAAACAAGGGAAAGGAAGTAAAAGAATTGACCGAACGTCTCCCATGTGCATGTACACACGTGTCATTGTTTACTGTAGTGAACTACTTTTAGCTCGCCGCCGATTGGTTCGCGACGCCTGAAGTGCTAGCAGTGAAATCAGCTAACGAATCAAAATCAACACCGCAATCGCCATGGTGGTGCGTCGGTCTTTACCTCAAAGATGGTGGATATGAGCAATCTAAAAACAGAACCTTCTGCAGTTCGAAAGGAAGACACCCTCAAAAGTTCAAGCAAATCCGAGTTGTATATCTGCGTTAGGTCAGGTTTAAATATCGCGTGCTTTTTTTTTTAAGGTTTAGACACGAGGAAGCTTAGTTAATTGCTTACATTAAATTCACATCTCTCTCTCTCTCTCTCTCTCTCTCTCTCTTTCTCTCTCTCTCTCTCTCTCTCTCTCTCTCACACACACACAGACACACACCCACATACACACTCTAATTTATCTAATGGATCTAATTTGTATTTGTATTTGTATACTTCTTTAATCCCCTTTGGGGAAATTTGCCTTTGTGCCATTGCAGCCCAGTTATAACTGGAGCAGGCACGCCATCACCACAGTGCAGCGCCGGTCGGAGGTGTGTTTTGGGGGGGGGGGATGAGGGAGGGAGGGGGAGGGAATGATAGGGATGGATTTTATTTAATTTTGCCCGGACAGCGACCTGTTCGGCCTGCTCTTTACGATTTCCAACTGCCAAGGTATCTTTAACATGCGCAACGTGCACTCGGGCCCTCCGAATTTTTTTCGTCCTTATCCGAGAAGACTAGGTACTGGATCCTACCTTTCATTAGGATCAGGGACACGAAAATATGAAAAAAATCCCAAACTTCCAACATGCCTGCACCGGTCGGGTTTTGAACCCGGGACCCTTGGCATGAGAGGCGAGCCCCTTGCCTCGAGACCACCTTAATGCAGATTTTAAATTTTACATTTTTGGACAACTTGTGGAGACAAAACTATGGCTCGTTTAGTTTTGTGCTGGTAATGGGGAAAAATGATCAAATTTACACGCAGACACAATAGAAAAACATTGTGTTTATTTATGTGTGTGTGTGTGTACATTTGCTTTTCATGTGTTTTGTTTCTGTTGAACTTTCGACAAAATCGATTATATTCGATTAGCCGCTGTTTCTATCCAAATGATCATTGTTTTACAGGTATAAATGTTTGTTACTGATAGTGTGCCTCATATCTGTGTTCTTTGAAATACGGAACTAATCAAGGGTGTACTAGAAACATGTTTTTCAAGTGAACTGACATACTGATTTTTTTTATATATAAAACTCACGTTACTGATATCATTGTGCAAAACAGATTGGTTATGTCGCATTGCTGGAGAATTACTAAATAATGTTAGGGAGGGGGCGGGGGCGATGTGTTCCCTAACCAAATAAACTTTGACACCTCGTCATTTATTTGTGGACCAGACAGCGAAAGGGCAGAGTGTACATACGGTGTGCATTGTGACGACAGAGCTTAATCAAGGTGATAATGTATGAGTGACCTTAACCTTTCTTGTGCCCTGAGTGTTGAGGAACGAAACGTGTGATTTTTGATGGCAGAAAACCCATTTCTTGTTCTCGTTATTTTCCTATTCGAGCTTCTTCATCGTTCTTTTCTCTGGCCCACTTCGTCGACGTTATTTCTGAACGTATCTCCTTCTTAGCTTTGTTTCTGTTAATGATAACGCTAGCCTGCCATATTAATCCAGCACCTAAAGATACCGTTACTGGACATTTCTAGAACGTTGTGTCAAGTCAGAATGGCAGACATATCGTATAATGGCACGTTATTGCCTTAACACTAAGGATGACTAATGCATTGAGGAAATGTAAAACATACATGACATTTATCCGTGTATCCACTTGCGTAAATCCGGAACGCTGATCTTAACAGGAAACGCTGAATTAGTTTGCTCATACAATTGACTCTTTCCAAAACCACACTTCCGGGATGGGTGGATCACAACCACGGATTGTAAGTTAATAAAACTACAAAAAAGCAACCTAGGATCTAGAAAAAACAGAAATAAATAAATAAATAACAACCAAAAAAATTGTTAATTTACATCCAGGCAAACAAAAAATACAGCACCAATCAGAACGCCACTGTTTTACTACAACCCATTTCCGTAGGAGTTATAGTATCATTAATTTTGCATAAACATCCACCGCGTCTTACAAGGAAAACCGAACATGTAAAGTAACTGTAGAGAGAATTTGTGAACTACAGGGCTAGATGTAAAAGTTGCAGAGATGGTAGTTTCATTTGTAAGTCATGCATAGAACTATAGAGCTGCCAACACCCAAGAATTGAGGGGTTCCTCCTGACAACTTTTCACTTCAGAAAGATGTTTATGATGCTGAACCCATTCACACTTCATTCTTCGGGTACCAAAATATTTGGGTTAACGCTTGTTTTTCAGCACCGTTGCAGTTAGCAGTTGGAATACTTTCATTTGTTGTGTTCTAAGATCTGAGTTAATCGTTTCTGAGGAGAAATTTAAGTTTTCTTAAATGTTGCATTGAAGCGGGCTGTCATCAGAGATGAGGTCCTTTGTGTCTCGGGGGCCTCAGCGTAGTGCTGTCATCAGAGTTATATGTCTCTACTAAATACTTACAGACGTCGTCATTGCGGAGTTTTCTTGTGACATTCTCAAGGATCCAGTCGATTTCTTTGTAATTGGACCCTCGAAACGCTCGCCCCACCTAACTCTTGCTTTACTTTTTTTTTTTTTTCAAGAAAAATGACTACAGATTATTAAAACACTGGAGCAGGTTATCTTTTTTTTTTTTTTTTTAATTCGTCAAGCATGACCTGCATGCAAGATCCACTTGATCGGCACTCTTAAAGTTTCCAAGTACACTTTTTTTGTCTTACTTTTCCAATTATACCTTAGCTCAACTGCACCCCTCATCTTTCTGTGTCCATCTGAACCCTTTACGTTAAAATTGATGTCTCTGCATACATTTTTTTTTTGGTCAACAGCAAATATTACTAACTTCTTAGATTAAATATCTGGAATATCCGGTATCAGGAATACCTATCTGTAAGATATCATATTATTTAGAAAGATATGTACATTGAAAATAAAATCTTTTAAAAATGCAGGAATACGTCACTTTTGTACCCTACTACACGATGCCACAAAGAGCACTAATGTGCTGATCTCCCAAATTAGAACAAATTCAATCCATTTTTTTCCCATTTCGGCAGTTCCAGAAATCGTCCTAGATAAGATAAGATAAGATAAGATAAGACAAATTTTATTCGTCCTTGTACAAGGAAATTTGTTTTGATCATTGAATACATAACAATACAGTTACAGAAGCAGAAAGTATGATACATAGCGCGCACACACACATATATACACACACACTGATAAATTAACTAAATTAACAAAATTAACAGTGCACACAATATGCTTCCCTAACTAAAACACATTGACCTGACACGCAGGACACAATTCAACTGTGCACAGATTACGATCAAGATGACGACATTATTGTAACATCCTAGTTGATGATGGAATAAACGATTTAAAGTAGCGCTCAGTTTTAGTTTTCTTTGACAACAGCCTTAAACTTCTTACAGATCTTATATATTCCTTGTTCAGGGGATGTTGGGGGTCATTTATAATAATATTAGCTTTTTTAATACAAGCACCAGTGTACAGCTCATCAAAATATGGCAGATCACAGATACAAATTTTGGATGCTTTTTTAATTAAATTATTGATCTTATTTTTATCTTTTTGTAAGATGTTTCCTCCCCAACAGACAACTCCATACATCAAAACGCTCTGAATAGCCATGGTGTAAAATATTTTCAGAATGCTTTTGCTAACTTTTAAAAAGCGGAGCTTTCTGAGGAAATACATGCGCTGGTTGGCTTTCTTGTATACATATGTTACATGCGCATGCCAGTTAAGCAATGAATCAATAGTAATGCCAAGATATTTGGCCTCTGTGACAATTTCAACCTCTTCATTGTTGATAGTAAGAGGGCAAACAGGATCGTTGTTATTTTTCCTAAAGTCAAAAACAAGCTCTTTTGTTTTCTTAACATTCAGTAGAAGATAGTTATTATTACACCAACAGTGAAAGGATTGTACAATGTTAGAATATTCGTGTCCAGAGTTAGGTAAAAGGCCTAAAATAGCAGAGTCATCGGCAAATTTAAGAAGGTAAACGTTGTTGTGTGTCACAGTGAAATCATTTGTATACAATGTATACAAGGCAGGTGACAGCACGCAGCCTTGTGGCGCTCCTGTGTTTGTTGTGAGTAATTTGGAAAATGTGTTGTTTATATCCACAAACTGGCTTCTCTGTGTTAGAAATTCGAAGATCCAGCTCTTTAAAAAAGAACTCACGTGTAGGTTGGTAAGCTTTTGAAACATTAAGTGCGGTTGTATGGTGTTAAACGCAGACGAAAAATCGGCTAGGAGCACACGAACACAGGTTTTACCAGTATCTAAATGACTGTAGATGTTATGCAATAAAAACAATAAGGCGTTTTCTGTGTTCCTGTTTTCTTTGTATGCAAATCTGTTACATTCTACGTGACTCTTTCTCTGCATCTCAACAATCTCGAAATGAGTTATCTTTTTTTTTTATTGTCTCCAGATTATTCTCTCCTTGCAATTTTTATGTTTGTTTAGCTCATGTTCTCATTCAATTCTTGCTTTGAATAATGTGATACATTTATCTTGTATTTCCGCAATAGTTGTAACAATTCCGTTCCATTCTCGTGATTTGATATATTAAATAACTCGTTCTTGGGCACAGCAGGTAGCACCCCATTGTGTCTTCTCCTTTGGCTGTACACACCAGTGCCACAGCGGCACTGAATGACTCCCCTGCCCTCCCCTCGACCCGCTTCACTTTGTTTCTATGTGCACTCATCAAACATAGAGCTGCTTTCAAAGTGACTTTTGCAGAAGAGTGAAAATTTCCTTTGTCTGATGTTTGAGGTTTTGTCTTTATTCTGCATTTGTTGCTCACATAAGTATTTTAATTTTGCTTTTATATTATATTATGATCAACTTGCTAGTTTTATAATTCAGCTAACAGTTTGGCAGTTTTTCAGCTGGCAAATAAATCATCAGACTAAGTTGCCAACAGTTAGTGACTTTATGCAGTGTAAGTTCCCAGTTAAAGAGGGGCAAAGAATGTGGCTTGCGTATATCCCCATACACTTTAACAGGACTGGAGCTGTATAAATACACATTTGTCATATCTTAAGTGTTGATCTGCAAGTGCTCATCTCGAACTTCACTTCATTTCACAGCAGGTGCATCTGAACACAGCTCTCTTTGCGTAAGCTATGTCTTGAAAACAACTTATCTCGTGGGAAAATCTAGTGTGAAAGGAACGCCATAAATACCATGTCTCTATTTTGATATCAGAAGAGAATGCTCTAAATTCTGGGCATTTCACAGGTATGCGTTGTAATTCCTTACCGTAGCAGCGCGTGGGTTTCATATTGACTAATGAGTAAGATGTCATTCGCCTAGGAACTACCTGTGTTTAAAATGTGTGTTTTTTTAAAGGATGAATAACTGAAGATTGCCTAGAAAGTTAAATTTTTTTTTAACCCATGGAAAGATAAACTTGTGAAAAGCACGGTTATATGTTCAAGATAGTCACGTTAGGTCTCTTTTCCGTGGGTCTTTTTACAGTTGGCTTAAAAGTAGATGACACAAATGGATTGCGTTCGTTTTTATAAACCGACTACAAAATTCTCATTCAGGTAATGTCTCATTTATACACATTTTCTAGTGACAGAAATTTTTAATATATTTTTGATAAGGATAATTACTTTCATTACACAGCAAACTGTTCTGTAAGAGAGAATATAATGAAATTTACCTGTGTTACTAAAATAAATAATATAATTATGTAAAGAAACAGTGATTCTCGGAGTCCCAGACCACACTCCTCCTTCTGTGATCCAGGTTCCCTCAGTTCCTCCCCCCACCCCCCATTTTGAATTATCGTAGTAACATGAGCATACTTATCAAACCTCAGTCATTGAATAGTTCCAATCAGCCTGGAGCAGCAGGTTTTTGTGAACTGGTATGTCGTGATCTCTCTTACTGTTTTGTGTTATAGTGGTGTTTTCTGCGATATGTTATATCTTATTTTATCTTATCTTATATATATTTTTAAAAAAGGAACAAAAAAACTCATGTGACTTTTTAACAAGACCTAACGCCTCTCACACAGTTCAGAATTGCATGAAATTTGACACTTGGCTTCCTTTCGACCTACAGAAGGTTCTTTTTTAAATTTGAAGACTTGAAATGGTGGGGAAGTATTTTTTTTTTTGAGTTTCCTTTGTGTCGCTAATTTCTCCCCTTATTGTTTCTTTTCCACAAACCCATGACGTTATCATTTCCTGCGATGCTTTCATTATGAAACACACTGACCCGTGCGCAAATTATTGCCATTTCATGATAATCATCGTCTCAAATGCTGACGGGACGTGTAGGGAGTAAACAGTAAACGCGCAAAGGGAGTGCAGGCTGGGATTTCTAAATATAAACAAACAAACAACAGCAAAAGAGCCCGCTGCGCCGGGTACCTTAACTAGTATGTGCACAATGTACATTTGTTTCCCAGTTTGGTGTTCCCCCCTCTGAATAAAATTCCTCTTCGGTTCCTGCCCCGCTCCCGCCCCTCCCCACGCCCTTTAGATTTGAAACTCCGCCCCTGACTGGGAACCAAGTGCCCACCCACCCCCCCTTTTGAAAAGCACCGGTTTAGAATGATGGTCACGTGAGTTTTGCCGGACGATGTTCAGATGGTAATGCGTGATAACGGGAAGTGCCAGATTAAAACTCTATGGCAACACACTGTCCAGAAAAAAAAATGTCATTTACATAGCTTCTCCTCTCCAACAGATGAAATAATTGAAGACGTTAGTTCAAGACCAGGTTTTAAGTCAGATCTGAGTCATTTCAAGAAAAAGCAAAAACAACAAAAGTTTAGACTTAACCTTGACCTTGCATTGGTGCAGCCCACTCTCCAAACTAACTTTCTCAGCGCTGGTTAAGGATGGAAGGATAATGTTACTATAAATAAATAATCTTTTTTACGTAGTTTCCACTGATATGCTCAGTTCTATTTTTAGCAAAATGTGGCTTGGCCCCATTCTTGAACTAACCTCTTGAATTATATTGTAATTTTTAAGTGTCTTAACAGGTCAGTTATATTATTGCAATAATCAAAACATAGTGCATTATATGTTAGGCAAATCATTATATGTCTGACAGAAGAAAGAGCCGGTTTTTTTTTTTTCATTTGTAGTTTTAATGACAGAATTTTATGTTAGAATTGAATGTGGGTGTTTTTTTAAAAGAGTTATTTTTACTACTACTTTCACTTCCAAGTGAGAATTCTTAACTTTACGACATATCGGCTTTTTACCGCACTAATAGTTAGCTACAATTTAGAAAGATAAGTTACGAGTCACTTTACTATCCCATGAGGGAGGTTCATTTTCATGCAGCATTTAATTGAGCATTATTACACGAACATGCTATCATTTAATAACAGGCATGAAGTAACATGACATACATGTAATTATACATTATATAAAATATAAAAATTCCGGAGATCACGTTTGGTGACTTACTTTCTCAGCGCCACTATTGTTATGCTAATTTATCTGGTTACTGAAAACGGCAGCAGCTGGAATACCAAATACATGGTATATCGCAGTATTTGGACTGATTAGCTAGGTCAAAGACAGAAAACGACATTTTTCTGTATTGCATTATAAACGCATTTGACCTGGGACATTGCACTCGCTCTAAGCATAGTTTTTGGCGGACAAGAATAACAACGCCGTTTTACGACTTCACCTGTCAGCTATCAAACTTCATTATATTGGATCTCCTTTATAGTTTTTTAAATCCCTTCCAACCTTTTGGTTTTCCCTGACTTTCACCACAAGTATGATTTTTAATGTTCATGTAATAATACTAAAGATGTGTGTACGTGCTATTAATGCTACGCTCCGAGAAAATGAATTTCTACAACGGATAATTAAATTATGTTTAATGCCTAAGACGCAATAGAGCAGGGGCGGCCAAACTTTGCTTAATGTCAGAGCCACATACAGACGTTCGAGAGCCACAGTACATGAACAAAATTTACACATACATTTTTATTGTTACATACATATTTTGTTGCCAACATTTTATACAAATATTAAGAAATATGTACGCAACAGTATCTACTCATAATATTGATATGTGCAGCTTTGTTAAACTGTTAATTTTGGGTTAGTTTCAGTAATCATAAAGGACACATATACCAAATCTTTTCAAAATCTTGACTTAGCAAACGTATTTCCACGAACCGCATATTGAAGGTCAGAGAGCCGCATGTGTCTCGCAAGCCGCCGTTTGGCCATCCCTGCTATTGAGAAACCTGAAGATTCTAAACAAACATACTTTCCGGTTTTATATCTTAACCTCGCTTTTGAAATGAGACTGAAACCGTCCTCCTTCCCTGTAAAGAAGATGTTATACATCTGTACCACTTTCACTCCCAGCACTTGTAAACAAATTGCCCCCAGTATCATTTAGATTTTAAAAGAACCATTACCTTTACATGAGAAAGTTACAATATTAAAGCACCATTTTCCTGAACCATAAAATCTGTATAATCCTCGGCTTTCCACAAACATTCTCGTCTAATGCAGACTGGCGTCAGTGTTTCTTTTTTTTGTTTTTTAAAGTCTCAATTATCAACACAAAACGGGTTGTTTTTCTTTCAGAAGAAAAAAAAAGCCAGTAAAACAGGAAGTGTAAACGATGCCAAACAATGAAGTTTTTTTATTAATTTCCAGATAATTATTTCTTGTTCAGAAAATGTTAAATAACGTCTTTTAGAAAATGTGGAGAAAATATCACACGTCCTGCTCACGCGCAAAGCGCTTAAGAGAAAGAGAAAGAAAGAGAGACCTGTGAAGATGTATCGTGAACACGAGGAGTTGAGCCGTGACGCAGGAAGCGCTGGTCTCAACGACTGCAGTTCCGAAAGTACAGTATCCTTTCAGCCAAATAAAATTGGGGATCCTCTCAAATGTTTTCTGAAGAAAACCAGAAACCATTTTGAATGAGCTTTCTCAATTAAAAACGTCTTGACCTCGAAATTTTAACTATCCACTTGTTAAGAAGTCTCGTAGGTGTTCAATGAGTATATCAGCTGCATGGGTATGATGTTCCGGGTAGAGTTGACACGAAGTCGGCGTTCTTGGAATCTCTTCCGAAACAAGAGATGCTAGGCTAGTAACATAAGCATTTTAATTTTCCTGCAAACAATGTTAGCATTCTGACTACATCTACACGGTAATGTTACCCTGATAACTGTTAAATGCTGTACTCATGAAATCCTTTTATGACAAAGTGCAGAATTGTGAACCGTTCTGCGATGTTAGCTTAACAAATAATACGCCAGAAAAAATGTGGGAGAAGATCCAGATTGTATAGATTAAGCCGTTGTCGGGGGATATTCTGCCCGTCCTAGATCTTACTGACAAATGTCGAGGCCCGTTGGCTTGTCCAGTTTACTCCTAGACTGCGTAAATTCTGGGTGGTGTATTGAGGGGATGGAGTTGGGGGTGGTGGACGCTAGCATCTACATTTTACCCAACTCAACCAGGACGCGCCCATTGTCGTTTTCCTAGATTCTGGTGCTTTGATCTTGCATTTCACGCCGACTCCCCCGAATAAATAAGAAAAACAGACAATCCAATTAACAAACAAAAACATCCTGAAAGACACCGGATTCCAATAAAAGCCAAAAATGCATTAGGTGCCTCGTGTTGCATGGCTTTATTCACAGATTCGGAAACAAAAGGAAACATCAGTAGAGAAAGAACTAACTTTGCTGAAGAGAACGTAGGACTTAATGAATGTCTTTTCTGAACTGAATGTCAGAATCGTGTAAATCACAGTTTGATTTCAACTTTAAATATTCAGAAATTTTTATTGTTCAGTGTAGATTTATAGTTAACCAACGATAGGATTGTAGAGTTACTTTAATGTTCACATCCTTGCCATACTATTGACATGAACCCGTCTAAGGTTTCTGAACAAAATTTTATGTAGTATAATTTGAAAATGCGTGGGGCATTTTAAAAACACAAGACATAAGCCGGTGTTTATACGAAATACGAAAGATAGCAAACATGAAAAAAAAAGGGGGGGGGGATTAGCGCTAATAGAATATTTCTGATGACGTTGATTAACAGGGATTCCAAAAGAAATCACAGACTCAAGAAAACATTCATGATTTAAAAAAGGGAAAAAGGCAGTTTGGACTTGAAGTGCAGATAGCATATTTTGACACTTATGTCCAGGAGGTATGAACAAACTCGTAAATTGTGTATCCCCAGCTTTACACACTGGCATCCAAAGCTGGCCTCGTCTGGTTAAACACAGACATGTTTACTAACATTTTTTACCTGATAAATTTTAGGTCACTCCCTAACAAACTCTGCAACCTTCTTGAACAGCCTGACCTAAGACCAAAACAGCCTGTTGTTTTATTACAAACCAGCACAAAGCTGATGAAAGCTTTAATATATTTCTCTGGAGGGCATTTGCATCTGGCGTCCATCACAATATTGAATGCGTGCAGCTTGGTTTGGCAGATCATAGATCATGAATCATAGAGATACAGAGATGACGGGCAGCACGTTGGCTTTGATTCCGTCTGTTACACACACAAACCCAACACACACACAAACACACACACACACACACACACACACACACACACACCCACACACACACACACACACACAAACACACACACACACACACACAAACCCAACACACACACACACACACACACACACACACACACACACACACACACACTCTCTCTCTAAAATAATTCAAAGTCGCAATAAAAATACTTTACGTTTCAGGTAATGTCTTGGGACAATTTATAGGTATCGACACCATGTTTCCCTAACCAAAAAAAGTATTGAGTAATTTCTTTTAATAAACGGACTCGGACAGCTGCTCAATCTGTTACAGACAACACCTGCCACATAAGAAAAGATTGATACAATATGCAAAAACTGAGCTTGATATTAAATAATGAAAGCATTTGACGACGAGGCTTTTCCAATCCAGCTTATTTCAACTGATCTAACGAAACACCCAGTCGCATTACTTTACCGTCACTCGTACATTGACAAAACGACCTTTACGTAAGAAATAAAGAAAAGAACAAAAAACAGACAGTGGGGGAGCCATAAATAACTTAGTTCCAGCATTTCTGTCCTTTCATTTGCAAGGCTCGTTAACTTTCCTCACGTCCTACACAAGCATGAAGCCGTTTGCCACCCTACTGTAGTAACGTCTGGTCCCTTGTGTGCTGCAAGTCAAGTGTCAGTTACAGGAATGTTCTTCGTGAATCAAATTCGAATTTATTCCGCTTACTTTGAGAATCCTGGCGCATTTTTGTTTTGTTTTTTGCAAAGTTTTGATTTACGATCTAGCATAAAAAGTGTGACGTAAGGCGCTAGGTTGGTGCATTAAAGCCTCATTTAAGCTACACTAACAAGGAAGATACTGCTATTTTGTGGTTTTCTAATCGATTTTCATAGTCATTTGAAGTCAATCACACAGTGGCAGATGACAGAAGATAAAGTTATAAAATGTAGTTTCCAAATGATGCTGTTTGTTAAAAGTGGGAGTGAATGGGATTTGTGGGTGTGAGTCTAGGAGGCAGGAAGAGATTCAAAAAAATAAAAAAGAAATCACGCGCAGCTGTATGTCATCTTAGTTGTTAGGAAAAAGTATGATTTGATAGCAGATAATTTTTTAGTTTGAAAGCTGATGATTCTGTAGCTGTACGGCATAGTATGGCACAGTTATACGAAATAAGCATAGTTGTTTTGGGCTGAACAAAGGAACATTATGCTCCAAGTTTAATTCTATAGAATCACTCCTAAGAAAAAAAATTTAAAATGCAACGTCTCTTGCTCTTTTAGTGCCACATATCTCATCAGGTGAGAGCATTGGCTACCCGGTCTTGCATATCTACTGAGGCCAAACATTCATTTTGGCCCAAAGTAATTGAATTCCACCAGTTCCACGAATTTTAATTGCCTCTTTTTTTGTAAGTCATAAAATATTGTCAGGATGGGAAAAGAAATTATACGAACAGCTTTACAAACTTTTAAATGGAGTTATTGGTGTTGTGTGTGTATGGTTGGCATGTCTTAAGTTTCAAAGATCATCGCCTGAAAAGCAACGATACAAATATCAATAAAAAAAGAGAATCAATCGAAATGTGAGTTACAACGTCTTGTTGTTGTAACTCAAATTTCGATTAGTTCTCTTTTTTTATTGATATTTTCAGTTGTCATTGCGTCGCTTTGTTAGCTTTTCTTGTGCTATAGGAGACACGTAGAATATATTAATAAAGATAAACGTTTAAATGGATGAGAGAATCATTCCCCCCTAAAAAGTTGGCGAAACAGAATAAAGTTTTATGTTCTATCACTTCAAACTGCGAATTTCCACAAGTTCAGTCAAAACATCATGGCTAATGAAAACGTAAGACTGGAAGTGACCAAAGTTTTATATTAGGCTTTGAATGGCATTTCTCTCATGAACGACAAAGTGAGAATGTTCAGACAAAACTTTAGATAGAGGACTGATATTCAAGATAACTGAAAGCGTTAGAAGCATCAACATGATACTGGCCAGAATCTTGATAGAGTATGTACTAATGACTGAACACATTGATCGATCTATTTTTAAAAATCTGGTATACACGGTCCATTCTGTGGCTACCATGGTAGTTCTGGAGAGGATAGAAGGACGGAATTCCAGCTAACCTCATTTTATTACTGACACAATGTTGATCACGAAATATCTGACAGTTGCTCCAAACCTTTCCACCACGACCGCGTCCATGAATCAAATTTTGACAGAATTTTATTGAAATAAAAAAAGAAGTACGTGGCCGTTCTCGCCAACTCTTTAACATAGCTGTTCATGAATGGAATCTTGTCATGTTTAAACTATGTAATGTTGATATACTTTACCTTAGTAAAGGGGAAATAAAGCCTGGGAATTTATTCCGCCACGAACTCAGGAAAAGTGCGGTATTCGCTGAAGAAATTGCAATTTTATGTATTTACAGGAGGTTTAAAGACATGAAACACGTGTCACTGAGCCAAATAGACAAAAACTTGAATCTCTGCCCATCAGAGAATGCTGTCATCGACATGCAAACTGGAGACATTTCCTTCGCTGAAGTTTCAGTTCTTTCATCAGGAAATGCCACATCAAAGCATTCATTGTATATATCAAGAAGGTTTCGGGGAAATTTAACAAAGCAGTTAAAGTAATTCTTTCCGTTTACAACTGGCAGAAATTGTCCACGACATCATCTATGTTCAGTTATTTCGCTCGTGGCCGTAGAATGTCATTGAGCATAGAAATCTGTATCTAATATTGGGCAATTTCAGGAAATTGTGTCATTTTATTTTTATTTGAATTTCAAGTGATGATTAAGGAAATAAAATGAGTAAAATGAGAATGAGTCGTTCCTCCTTTTGTCGTGTATATTGTTGAGGCTCGTTCTAATCATTTACCACAGTTGGGTTTCATGATCGGCGCACCTGTCAATACTGTACACGCCTTCCAAGTAATTCTCACCTCACGATCCTTCTGACGACACCTTTGAGATGTGGAGTTCGCGGAAATTGGCATCAGATCAAGTTATTTGATGGGGAATTTGTTTCTACTCAGTAAATCGGTGGGCTTGTAGCTGTAAGTGGATTAAGGCAATCTTTCGTTTAAAATCTATTTTGGCAAACTTGAGTAAAGAAAATAAATTTATAGATGTCCTGCATTTTCCCTTTCACATGGATGTGAAAGTACGCTTACATTTTCTCTTTCCATATCCTGCGCCAGAGATCTGAGGTTGGATTATTTCAAACCATGTAATTTTGGCAGTGAGAGTCGCACTGATTCCATCTCACAAAAATGAGCCAGTTTTTTGGAGGCAAAAATGGAATCTTCACTTCAAACTACAAAGGGGCAATAAACAAATGCACCAATTGCATTTGCCAGCTTATGTGACTAGAGGACACATTGATCGATTATCCTGCTAGAAGCTCGTTTAGACATGTACGTTTCACACCACCCATTTCTACACAACACGCAAAGCAAGTTCTTATGTCTTGTCCTGGGAGATTGAATCTTTTTATTGCCTAAAATAATAATAAATGAAACAAAAACAGTCTGGAAGAATCTGAGTACAAAATAATGCATTCTCTCAACTTTTGGGGTGCCATAACTGCGTTCTAGGGGAATTTATTGTGATTGGCGTGAAATCTTCTGGAAGGCTTGGTATGGCAAAGATACAACTTGGCAAACTCTTTGTTGAATTTTCGGCGGCTTTGCTCGTCTTTACTTTCTTGCCATGCCTTGCCGAAAACTGGCCACTGAACTTAGAGTATTCTGGTATTACGGGCGTGTTTGTCAGTATCTATTTCATTCTGTGAATAACAAATTTTTGTCAGTTGTGCTAGGCCGAGCTGCTTCCTAATGCTATCTGAGAAAGCTCCACTTTTCTGTTAAATCGCTTCATTTTGAAAGGATGAATCTCAGCTTTCTTTGGCCATGCGCTTCAAGTCTTCAGAGCACAAAAATGATATTCCAGCATTTTCCACATCACTGCAAATTTCCCACCGTCTCGTGCAAACATTCCGGGAATTCTGAAATGCGAGCCTAAATTCTTTTACTTCATCCGAAACTTTGCTGCAGATTTGTCGTCAGGGATTCGCTATACATCATTTCCAGACGACATGAAGATATTTTCTGGATTCCAGCAAAGAGACTAAATACAATAAGATGAGACGCCCTTTTCTTGGCGCCTCTAGAAACATATTGCACACAGTTGTTTGCGGGCTGATCGTGGGCGGGACCCATGATGCACTGCATGAAGAGAATGCTTGCTATAGCGGTAAATTAATGATGCCTCTTTGATACCGTGCTACCTTCTATGAAAAAAAAATAGTCATAACTTTCCTACGGTGACTGGATTTATAATTATAAAATGAACGACATCAATCAAGACCTACAGTGATAGCTGAAAAGTGAACAAAATTCAATATTCTCCCTACATCGGCTTTGTAAAATACAGCATTGTTCATAACTTCCGCGCATTCGCTGCTAGACGGCAGTGCGAAATCTCTGCATGCAAAACGCACCTTTTGTTCTACCGAGTATCTTTGATCCCAATGAATTAGAAATGACCTACATTCAGATCACCCCAATTGTTGCTAACATTCTAATATGTCAAATATCTGCAAAAGTATCGTAATCTGGCTGGTTTGTATATCGGTGTTGGTGAGAAGTCATGAATTACAGTAACAGCACACCCAGCTGATAAGACCTTTTTAAGACAATAAAGAATTTGCCTTTGTGCATTTTTCCAAACCAGGGCGCTTGGTCGTTGATCTTGAAAATTGCCAAGGACGTTTCTCTGGAAACCAGAAGAGTGAAAAATTACGTAAAGTCTGTTTGGGGAGATAACCAATAGCACCGTCTTGGGTGTTCACGGGATCAGAACTCTGAACAGAAACCGTGCACAATGGTAACTGTGTATCACCTGACGTGTGCACATGAAAGAAGTGATTATTATTGGCATTTGTGTTTCGTTAAGACTTGATGAGCTTAGTCTGAATGAAAACAGAACATAATGAAATCATGCGAGGGCAATTACCGTAAAGGTTTATTACAGCGACAGGCGAGCATATTGTAAAATTAGTGGCATATGGACAAACAATTGAGCGCAGTTGTGGTGATCTCTATGAGAAATTGGAAATTACTGGCGACACGTGAGCAAAAGTTACACGTTACCACGGATATCCGTGATGAAGATTTGAGTTGCGTGACCGTCCGGGTGCCCAAGACGTGGTTGTTACGTTACTAATGGTAGAATGAAATAAGTATACATCAAAAGAAGGTAATTTATAACCTCAGGTCATTAACGTATCAATGGTGAGGAAATCCAAGGAAATATACTAAGGATATGGGTGAGAAATCGGAGAGTGATGTAACTTTAGACAAAATAAAGTAATATTTGACAACCTTTTTCGTTGTCCAAGACAGTTGGTGCAGTTTTAATATCCTGGAAATATTTGGCAAACACCCCCATGGAATTCAAAATAAAATGGGAAATGGGGCCAGATAGATTCTCGAAGATGACGACTCGGGGGAAAAAATCGGTGAAAGTAGTCGTGGGAGACCTACAATGATGGGGTAAACGAGCTACAACCAAGGCCTTGGCAGTGCCCTTCCTGTACTTGTTCCACTCAAGCGACACAAAGTAAACATTTTTTCCGACTTCGGCACAGTTATCACTTTAGGGATCTGTCGGAAAAACCAGCAAGGCTGCTATTTTATGAACACAGACATACACAAAAAGTGAGGTTTAATTACGATCCACAAGACACCCATAAGAGGCACCTCTAAGTACAATATTGCTGTTGATATGGCATGACTTCGGAGTTGACGCGTGTTAGATAACCCAGTTTGCAAAGTCCTTTTGGTGCATTAAGTCTCTCTTATCTCTGCATCTAGGCCTACTGCCCGCTTTATCTTCCCCTTCGCACTGTAACACCAAAAACACCATTAGTTCGTGCCTGTTTTACGTCTGTCAGTCTTGCATTCCTGCGTTCGTCTCTGTCCGCTAGTTCTTTTCCGTGTGTGTCCCGGCTGCAGATTGTTTCATAATAGAAATGAACGAAACAAACCTTGCCGAAAACATAGGAAAGAATAGAAGAACACCGTATTTCGCCATGTATTCGATAACTGTAACTGACATCGATGTTCGCCCGAAAAGAAATCTTGGTACAAAAAGAGACTGGACAGAACTTGGACAGCAGTATGTGTCAGACCACCATTCCGGCAACAAAAACAACCACGGCTTTCACAAAATTCTTTCTACATAATTGGCAATATTATTGTATCTTATGCATTTATTCTACAGTGTATCCAAAAATGCCTCATTGATTTTGTTGGTGTCCCCCATTTCGAACCAACCTATCATCTCAGCTTCATTTTAGTAACGAGGAATCAAATGCATTGCTTTCCATGATAGCAGAGCTATAACGACAGCAAGTTATTGAATAATATTCATTGATGAAGGAGATTATATGAACACTGCTTTTTTTTTTTTTTTGAGAGAAAAGAAATTCGGAGATGGGAAAGAGACAAAGTCCAGGATGATTAAAATGTTAAAACATTGATCTCACACGTCAAATAATTATGTACCTCCATGAATATTCATGGGTCGACAGAATTGAGCTCTGTGTGGGTCCATCGTGTATCAGCTGTAAGGGATAAAAAACCAAGGCTATGTCAGGGGCAGCCACAGTTATCAGAATCTTTATGTCCAGAGTACATGACACTGGAATAATTGTTGTTGTTGTTACTGTTGTTGTTGTTGGCATCCGCCAGTCTGGAAAGATTAAGGGCTTCTGCTGTGGATGTCTGCATGTTTCAGTCTGGTGCAGCGTTGTAAGTGGATAGACAAGCATGAAAACAAGTTAGTGTAGTGGAGATTAACTGTAGTAGTCAGTTTTACAATGTCAAAATATCTGCTGCCAATGGTGCCTTCTCTATTGGCCGTGTTTATACCTTTATGGCATTTACACCTCACTTTTCTTCTCTTTATTTTTCTTGTTCTTCTTTCTGTGTGTGTTAGGGAGTAGTTTTTTTTTTCAGAATTTTCCCAGGCAGCGGCATTGTTCGGCCTGACCTTCTCTATATTCAATGCCAATGTATCTTTAATGTGCTCAAGGGCCCTCCCAGTAGTTTGTCTTATCCGAGAAGACTAGGTGCTCGATCCTAGCTACTACTAGGATCAGGGACAAGAATCCCCCCCCCCCCAAAAAATAAAAAAATTCCAACATGCCTGCACCGACGGGGGATCGAACCCGATACCTTTGGCATGAAAGGCGAGCAACTTGCCCTTAGACCAATGTGCCCCCCCCCCCGCCTCTCCAATGGCTTCCTCCCTTCAAAATTTGAACCCTGTGACAATCTCCGCCTATACAAAAATAAATATTAATTATATGTAGTCTAGTAGCTTCTGATCAAATTTGCTTATTTCACGAATTCCTGTACGCTAGTTTATCAAGAGTAATTTAATCACTATGTCACCTTTGCCGTATCCAGGAACATGTATATATATAACTGGTTGGCAATATGAATAAAGTGCCATGGAGAAGAAAATGTTGCCATTTATAAGCCGGATTAACACTCTCCAGCCTGCCTTCTTTATCATAGATACTGGCAGTGCATGGTGGTCTGTTTCCTAGCTGTATGTGGGATGTGGGGGTGTATGTTAGGCATGTTTCGGGACTTGCTATTGTACAAATCAACATTTTTCTCATTTTTCTCCCAAATTCATCTACCCACACCTGGTCAGTAATACACGCGAATCTCCTCTGGGGCCCTACAGCACAGATTTGTTTAACGAACACCCCTCTGTGAAACAATTATAAGTCAAATACTCATGCAAATCATAAGTATATGAATAAACAAATGTAAATAAAAAATTTTAAAAAAACATATGCAAGGTAATCATAATAACTAAATATGTAAATACATTTACCATCGATTTGCATTTCTAAATCTAGAATAGAAGAACTAAAATATCATTTGGTATAACCTATGAGCAACAGATAACATTTTTTTAAAAGGATGCTTGTCTTTTTACACTGAAGAGAGAATGTCAAATATTGTAACTTTGTCCACTGGGTCTGCATGGCACTTTGCTCTATACACTCACGCCATACATCGGTCTTGGAATGCCAAGGCGCCAATGAGATCAAGCAAAATTACAATATTTTGCCACAGTCAAAAAATTGAAACGACACCATGAAAGCCCTCCCCCCCCCCCCCCCCACACACACACTTTCTTCCCCACGCCTTTTTTTTTTATCCCTATAAATTCTGCAACTTCATCATCAAAACTCCCAATTCATTTCCATACAAACTCACTCCCACGTAATTACATGAGCGTTAGGCGGGGGTAGAACGGAAAGATAATTAACCTAATAGAAACAAACATCGCCTTTTGTGTAAATGGTTTATAGATAAAACACAGAGTGAGTGAGGTCAAAACACGCATTCAGGAACTCAAACAAACTCTGAGCACACATGCACAAACGTCGTATTTGCGTGATAGTACTTTCAGTGCACCAATGTTTAATAGCTCTTGAGCGGAACTAAAAGCAAACAATGGAATCTCTTGTATTAGATAAAGAACTGGCTTACTTTGCTTTCCTATTTGATTATTTCTCTGTCAAACATCAAATACGTTTTTTTCTGTGTTTTCAGAAAATACGCTGTCATTTTCTCGGGCGTGTTGAGAAATGAGGAAAGTTACCTTTGTTTTAGGAAGGAATCCACAGTGTCGTCATTTTTAGCTCTTTTTTTTTCTTTCGTTTTCACCTATTACTTAAGAAGCTTACGAAATCCGGCCATATGCCAGAAAGTACGATTTAAGCCAAACGAAGCGGAGAAATGCTACAAATAAAGCGATTTTGTCAGTTTGGATTTTGGGTGGCACAAGCAATGCACAATTTGTAAAAGACGCGAACGACCATTTATCAAAAAAGCCAGAAATTGAAGACGACACACATACTGTCTGGTAGCCCAGACCATTTTCACCCTATGAAGTTACGTTTTCTTCTTTTAAAAAAATTTTTACCTGTTGACATTTTACCTTACGTAATAGACAAACTCGGGCTGCTGACGTCATTTCTCTTTCAGTAATAATTTTACCGTATATTGGTAGTGAGTGGGGAGAACGCAAAACGTTGGTATTTTAATACATTCAGAATATTTTCAGGTTTTCTTCAGACGAATGTACTTTGGCGTCAATGCGTGGGATCGGAAAGTTTTTGATCTTCGAAACGTCAAAACGAAGTTTACAAAATTCCTCTTGAAAATGGTGGCATCGGTGAAGAATGTAGTGTATTTACGGTACAAAACCTCCACCTACCCACTCATCCCCTACACACGCACACACCTAAAAACACACACACAAACACACACACAAACACGCATACACACACACATACGCTCATTATATCGTGTGTGTTTTTTTTCGCGTTACTGATCGACAGACGGGATGCCATCAGTGTGGGATCAGTTAATTACCTGAGGCAGCTCAGTTTTGCATCAATCAGCGCCACGGCTGTGCTCACACTGACCTCTACTGCAGCTGTAACATTTTGATGTAGTAAATGCATGTTGCTAATGTTTACGTTTCAAGCAGGATAGCATGCCTTACCTTTACACTGAAACTTGGTTTTTACTATTTGTGTTGTTTAATCACACAGTGACTCGAACGCCTTCCGATGCTTCCTACGGAGTCCCTCTTACAAATCAAACTGCGGTCACAGCAAAGATTGGAGCATCAGAAATCTTTGTGGTACCATCATGGATAGATGCTTGACTATCTGGGAAAATCAGCTCACGATCAGCAACAAAAGAAGTTTCCGTGTCAGCTCCGGTATCCCCAACTACTTGTCCAGACGTGCCGCCTGCAGTCTGTGCTCTGTTTGTGTTGAAACCCCCCAAAAATCACGTAATACACAGTTACAGATGCCTACAAATGTAGCCAACTAAAACTTTGATTAACTACTCAAAGTGTGGTCATTTTAAACGAGTTGATAGTATCAGTTCCCTGAAGAGTCGCTTTAAAAAATCAGGAAATGAACAAATTGCCTTCCTTGATAAATGGACTTAAATCTAGTTTAGAACAAATCAGCACCATGACCCTCACAAACCCACCAAATATTTTGGCTCAAGGAGAGCAACCTGACCCAAACAGCCAAACGCCCCCGTCTACGTGGGAAAATGGATTGGACCCCCCAGCCCCTCCAACTCAGCCTATTCCAAACAAACCCGAAATTACCCCAAAGATAAACCCACCCCCAGATCCACTCAGACCAGCCAGACAAATGCGTCCAACCAAACTCGCTGTCACTGGACGTCAGTCCTCGATGCCATGTCCCCATCCTACAGATGTAAACTCCACAGGAGACCAAACAGAGCCCGTGACTAAACGATTCCTGGAATTATCCCGACATGGCTCGCTGATGAAAAAGTACCAACATTCACTGATGGATAAATCTCCAACTACTGAAATTGTTGACCCCTCACCTAGCCCTATCAGTGAAATGACACCAGAAGATGATCCACAGGGGCTGGCAGAAGGAGAAGGTTCTTCCTCACCAACCACGTCAGCATCCCGAGATTCTACTCCAGAACAACCTCAGAAAACATTCATTTTGAGAAAACTAAATTCCCCTCCTTCTGGAAGACGCAAAAACTCCATCGCCAGACTGTCTCTAGGCAACATGATGCCTCCAATAAAACCTTTATCTAAACTTCCAGAAACAGATTTAAGCGCCAGTCATCATTCTCTGAACACATCTCAGAAAAGTTTAGCTCTTCTTAATGCTTTAGGGTCGGGTGGCATTGACTCCTACAGCTCCAATAACCATTTAACTCCTCCAAGAGACTTCGTATCTGTAAAGTCTCACAGTGACTCAGCTTTAAGTACATTAAGCCCACCTTCTGACCATGAAACAGATCCACGGAAAAATGCCTCCCAGCGAAACTTAAACGATGCGTCAGAAAGTTTGATCTCCAACCTTCCGCGGCGAGACTCGGCCTGGACAGCTGAGGTGCTATCTATTGAGATTCAGGTGGATTACGTTATGGACCCTGAGGAACTGTGGGGGAAGAAGAAAAAAAAGTTGCCTCCCATTCAGGTAAGTCTGGGTGAAATGACAGAAGTACTGGTGATGCCTTTGTGGGTTCTGTGAAGGCATTGTCTTTTGTCTGTATCATACATATACTTAGCATACATTATTATGTTGATAATTATGTTACCTTTCCAGTACACAGCAGTTTCGACTTTTACCTACTTCTAACCTCACTTGATGTTTTTGTTTCAATGTCAGTGATTGGCTCATTTTGAAAACAGATGAACAAAAGAACTACAGCTACCATGCTGATTAAAAAAAACAACAACACCGCACCAACTGGATGTCATAGATCTTAGCCCAAATGAAGACAAGTCATCTTGATAATTTTAGTTCACTTTTCACCTTTCATCTAGGTATAGTACACTCAGTGCGAGATGTAGCCCTTCGACAATGACTTCCTCTCGTATCTGTCTGATGTTCCCCCCATCCATGTTGTTCCTCCTCTCTGTTGAATGTCATCCTGCTATCTTCTTCTTGGCCGTCCTCTTTTCCTTCTTTTACTTATTTTTTTAAAAAAATGTGTTAAAAAAAAAAAAGCTTGGCTCTATTATTCGTGTACTTCCTTTTGGCTACTGGTGTCCAATCAGCCCGTAAGTCTTCATCAATTTCAGCAGCTCTTACAAATTCTTACTTTCTTAGCAAACAGCAGAAATGATCCTCCATTAACATAGATGGTGAACCCAGGTTTTGATTGGGCAACTAATGCCTGACAACATTGTAGTCAAATAACATTACAGACTGAAACAATCAAAATGTGAAGGATTTCAAATTTCCAAAAATTGTCTTTTTCTGAGTGTAAAGTGCTACCTAATTTATGGCGGGTTTTCAGAAGTCAACTGTCGTGTTCGGCTTTCTTGTCTTATTTTATTTACAGTTTTTAGAGGATATCGTTAGTCATATGAAAACTGCTATATCGTCGGGTATTTGCCATATTGTTGTTTGTGCATTTTGGCTTTATCGAGATAATGAGGACTGAAGTTTGGTCTGCAAAAGTGGGTTAAAATGCAAAAAACATTACGTCACAAACACATATCTCCAAAAGTTTTTAAATGATTGGAATGACACTTATATTATAATGAAAGTAGGAGTGAGGGAACCACTTTCTGGCAAAACCTCAAAATCAGCGAAATGTCGCAGACAAAAATATGGCAAATACCCCTCGGTTTGTGGAACAAGTCTGACGTAAAGAGTCAGTGTGATTGATCGTAACGACCTGTTAGATTAGCAGCAACAAACGTTGAATGACAGTCAAGGTGCTCGGCCCATGCGGTGTTGCAAAACTTGAGAAACTTGATCTGTTGAACAAACATAGGAAGAAATAGAGAGGAAGAAAATTCGGCAAAGTTAACGATTTCGCAATATCAAGGTTAAGAAACTAGTTTGTAGGAAAGTTTATTTCAATTTGTAGGCCAGTTAAATTTATTTTGAAAAAAAAAAAAAAAATACAACAACAACAAAAAATGCCCCCTTTGTAGGAAACAAAAGTCTAGCAGATTCAGGTGAAGCCTCTAAATAATAAAGTAACGTGATGGAAGCTGTAACTGCTCATATGTAGTGGAGCTGGCTAGGAACACATTGTGCTCTTGCGTTGGACTGAAAATTAACAGGTGTGTTACCAGCTACAGTATACTGATCGTATAGAGTAATATAATTCGAGTAGATGATATGCACATGAACCCGATCACTGAACCCAGTGAGGCCCGTCAGTCATGTCTACACGATACTTTGCTCCGCAGGGCCCACTGGGCGAGCTCATACACGATTCATCAACTAGTCCATTTATGCGACCGACGTGCCATTGCTCTTTGAAGTAAAATCAACATAACATGCGTTGCAGCCTTTGTGTGCGTGTTTGTGTGTGTGTATGGGGTGGGGGTGAGGGGATGGGGTTAACTGTAGACTATGCCAGCGAAGACTTTCGTGTAGCTACTGTTGTAAAAGGTTTCATGATAAAGTAATACGTTTCAATAGAAAATTTTGGTTGTTCTGTGTATGTCAAATTAAATGGCAGGATTATGATGGATCGAAAGCAAAAACTTCGAGTTGGAAGGGCAAAGTTATGCAATCATCCATCAGGTATATTAAGTCCATTACTTGTTTCAATAAGGTGACACGTGTTTCAAAAACTGCAGGAAAAAAAAAAAAAAAAGTTTTTGAGAAATCCTCGCGCCTTAGAAATTATTTCATTTTCGTTGTCTTAGAATTCATCGTTGCCTCCTTATTGTGTTTCTCAAGTGCAGCTCTATAAAGTATACATTTCTTTTGAGTGTGTGTATGTCCATATCTTGTTTCTATCCATTTGCTATAATCCAGAACTGACAATAGAATAAATCATAATAACTTCTCTCAACTATTCTATCCTCTAAATTTCAGAATGAAGTTAAAAAACAAAACAAACTGGCCTGCATTTAACAGATTAGGTAAAATCTAGCCTGAACAACGAGATCATAGTTTTTATAATTCTCTTCCCAGAGAAAAGTATGAAATATTTTCAGTACGATTTCCGCCTGGAAAAGGCACCAACTCTTCTGAACATTTAATGTGTTCACCTCTACGTAAACTACTTGTCTCATATTTCAAAACTTCATTTATCACCGTTTATTGTAATTACGACTATAAAATACAAACTAACTTCTAAAACATCTCTCAAATTACCTGCATTATGTCAAAATTGATGCCAGACACATTAACAAAATTACTGACATGCAGACTGGTGTGAGACTGAAATGTCCCTGCGAATACTGAAGCCAGAATTCTCATGCAGATTCTGTAATGTCTGCGGTGACGAGGAACCTGTTCAGTGTACTAGACATTTTCCTGTGAGAGCCCCAACTCTGAGCGACTGACGTCAAATCAGTTGCTAGAGATAGAGAGAGCAGATTACAGGGGGGGGGGGGGGAGGATATACTGAATCTGTAACAAGAAGTTTCTTCACCTCTGTGACTGATGCGTTTGTTATCAGAAATGTAAAGGAATATCAGAACAATTCTAGGCTTTATAAGATCACGTACCATGTCAATAACAGTTCATCGGTGATAAGGTACCACAAGAATACTGGATACGATTTCTTACTCGAGGCTTTGCTGCATACAACGTTTTCTTTATGCCGTACCTTGAGTTTGCACCAAGCGTTTGCTGTGGCCCCACAGATTTTCTGTAGTTTTTATAATATTGGAACAGGCAATGCACCTCAAAATTGCTTATCAATGGAGTAAGTCGTTTCAAAACCACATCGAATATGTCCTCATATTTAAAGCTTTGTACTGTGCAGCAAACAGAGTTTATTTAGTAAAGAGTGAAACTCTATATTTAGTGATGACTAGAAATTTGTAGATTTCTTACCAGAGATATCTGTAAGACTTTCTTTTATCTAACTCAGATGGAAAATGAGGAAGGCGTGCACCGGTGCATGTTAGCATTTTTATGTGCAAATGAAAGGAAGTTTAGTTCGCCCCTGCATGAAGTTTGAGCGGCATTTACCCCTTCGATCCCATAGTGACGTACCTGGTACGTCATAAAAGTGTGCAATTTTTGCCGCTGTGCCGTACCAAGTACGTCACGGAAGTTGCGATACTCTGGGTTCTCCAACACCATGTAGACGTACCAGGTACGGCATACTAAAACTGCTCTACAAATGCTTTGTATTCAAAGCTATGGGCGAGTACGGGCGAAATTCTGAATCAGCCTTGAATTTTACGCGTACTCGATTCCAATTTTTGGAAATTTCTGTACTGCTAGCGCTTCACCTGGGCAAATAATCTTCGATCAATTGCGTTCCTCTCGTCACTGTCAACTTGATTGTAACTTTGTAAACAAGCTGGGAAAAAGAGAAAGAATATCACTGTTTGAGCTAGATCTAGATGTAGTGAGACAGAGTGATAGTGAGACAGAGTGATAGTGAGACAGAGTGATAGTGAGACAGAGTGATAGTGAGACAGAGTGATAGTGAGACAGAGTGATAGTGAGACAGAGTGATAGTGAGACAGAGTGATAGTGAGACAGAGTGATAGCGAGACAGAGTGATAGTGAGACAGAGTGATAGCGAGACAGAGTGATAGCGAGACAGAGTGATAGCGAGACAGAGTGATAGCGAGACAGAGTGATAGTGAGACAGAGTGATAGTGAGACAGAGTGATAGTGAGACAGAGTGATAGTGAGACAGAGTGATAGTGAGACAGAGTGATAGTGAGACAGAGTGATAGTGAGACAGAGTGATAGTGAGACAGAGTGATAGTGAGACAGAGTGATAGTGAGACAGAGTGATAGCGAGACAGAGTGATAGTGAGACAGAGTGATAGCGAGACAGAGTGATAGCGAGACAGAGTGATAGCGAGACAGAGTGATAGTGAGACAGAGTGATAGTGAGACAGAGTGATAGTGAGACAGAGTGATAGTGAGACAGAGTGATAGTGAGACAGAGTGATAGTGAGACAGAGTGATAGCGAGACAGAGTGATAGCGAGACAGAGTGATAGTGAGACAGAGTGATAGTGAGACAGAGTGATAGCGAGACAGAGTGATAGCGAGACAGAGTGATAGCGAGACAGAGTGATAGCGAGACAGAGTGATAGCGAGACAGAGTGATAGCGAGACAGAGTGATAGTGAGACAGAGTGATAGTGAGACAGAGTGATAGCGAGACAGAGTGATAGCGAGACAGAGTGATAGCGAGACAGAGTGATAGCGAGACAGAGTGATAGTGAGACAGAGTGATAGTGAGACAGAGTGATAGCGAGACAGAGTGATAGCGAGACAGAGTGATAGCGAGACAGAGTGATAGCGAGACAGAGTGATAGTGAGACAGAGTGATAGTGAGACAGAGTGATAGCGAGACAGAGTGATAGCGAGACAGAGTGATAGCGAGACAGAGTGATAGCGAGACAGAGTGATAGCGAGACAGAGTGATGGCGAGACAGAGTGATGGCGAGACAGAGTGATGGCGAGACAGAGTGATGGCGAGACAGAGTGATAGTGAGACAGAGTGATAGTGAGACAGAGTGATAGCGAGACAGAGTGATAGCGAGACAGAGTGATAGCGAGACAGAGTGATAGCGAGACAGAGTGATAGCGAGACAGAGTGATAGCGAGACAGAGTGATAGCGAGACAGAGTGATAGCGAGACAGAGTGATAGTGAGACAGAGTGATAGCGAGACAGAGTGATAGTGAGACAGAGTGATAGCGAGACAGAGTGATAGCGAGACAGAGTGATAGTGAGACAGAGTGATAGCGAGACAGAGTGATAGTGAGACAGAGTGATAGCGAGACAGAGTGATAGCGAGACAGAGTGATAGTGAGACAGAGTGATAGCGAGACAGAGTGATAGCGAGACAGAGTGATAGTGAGACAGAGTGATAGCGAGACAGAGTGATAGCGAGACAGAGTGATAGCGAGACAGAGTGATAGCGAGACAGAGTGATAGCGAGACAGAGTGATAGCGAGACAGAGTGATAGCGAGACAGAGTGATAGCGAGACAGAGTGATAGCGAGACAGAGTGATAGCGAGACAGAGTGATAGCGAGACAGAGTGATAGCGAGACAGAGTGATAGCGAGACAGAGTGATAGCGAGACAGAGTGATAGCGAGACAGAGTGATAGCGAGACAGAGTGATAGCGAGACAGAGTGATAGCGAGACAGAGTGATAGCGAGACAGAGTGATAGCGAGACAGAGTGATAGCGAGACAGAGTGATAGCGAGACAGAGTGATAGCGAGACAGAGTGATAGCGAGACAGAGTGATAGCGAGACAGAGTGATAGCGAGACAGAGTGATAGCGAAGGCGAGTTTTTCCTGGATTCCGGGTCTGAGTATGTTTCGTCAAGTGGTCAGTTCTTCTGACAGTGACTCCAGGCCTATGACATCGAAGTGTGCTAGATTTAGTACTAGATCTAGTACTAGTGGTGCCAGTGTTAGTTCTAGCACTAGTAGTAGACTAGTAAAGGCAAGGGTAAAGGTGTGAAAAGAACAGTGACCACTGATATAACTAAGAAGACAAGAAATCTAGATCTAGGGGTGTCCCTCTCAACCTGGCCTGTGTCTTGGTCGATGCTTCGAGGTTTATCACACCATGAAAACCTTCTAGTCTGATCTTTTTCTCATAGACATTTGATGAGACATTGCTGATTGTGTTTATAGACATGTTTCAAAGTGCCTGGGAGGTCATAATTTCATATTACATGTGTGTTCAATGAAGACAAACACAAAAATTGTTTTTCTTTTTTTTGAAAATGTTCACATAGTTTCATGTATTGTGACCTTGTATATTGCTTGAGATGAAAAAACATGGCATATTTAGAAACTACATTTAATTTCCTTTCAGAAAATGTATACTTTTATGGGGATAACTGTACAAATAAACTGATCGCAGTCAATTTTAAAACATAACCTTAAAAACCACTCGCGCGCTGTCGTAAGGGCTAACCAAAATAGCTAAAAAAAACCTGTCGTACACAGGAATGCAAAACACGTCGTTGCGAAAGGGTTAAAAGCATGACAGACACGTTCTCTCCAATTTTGTGGGGCACGGATACAACCTGCTATGTGTGTATAGGGAGGGGTGTGCGGGGTAGGTGTGAGTGGGTGGGATTTCTTTCTAGCGTAATTAAAAAAAAAAAGTAACATAATCACATTGCGCAATAACGAATCTGGTTTCTATCATATGTTTAAGTGCAGACCTCACCGTCTCCCTCTATGATCTAGCACGTGTTCTGCCGTCAACTGGAAGCATCAGTGATGAGTATTCATATGATAATATCATATTGTGACTTAAAAAGCTCGATCTACAAGATCAGTTTATTTCTCAAGGACCCTTGGGCCACAATGCTATTGTCCGTGCGATCTACTGACGTCTGGCAAAATAAAACAAAAAAAAAGAAGAAGAAGAAACATTGAACAACAATTGAACAACAATTGAACAACAATTGAACAACAATTGAACAACAATTGAACAACAATTGAACAATTAAAAAAAATTACAGATATGAAACTTTTTGTTTTGTTTTTTGTTTTCTTGTCTTTATTATTCAAATGAAATGTTTATGTTTTCCTGAAAAAGATTTCTAATCGAAATATCGATTTGTCTTCCCTTTTCTGTGCGCTCAATTGTTTCGTTTCGGTATTATTTCTTATGCGAGGCTTCGCCACGTACAACTTTTTCTTTTAGCCATTATTTTGACTTTACTTTAACTTTAAGCCTTGCTGCAACCCCACAGTTTTTCTGTGATTTTTCTAATATTGCGTCTACCGACTACTGGAAGCACTGATAGCCGGCGTGTGTTTTTGACCTTACTCGCTGTCGCCCAAGACTGAGCAGGCTTCACCAAAGAAGACGTAACGAGAATTAATGGTTTTGCAAAAATCCTTTGATCATGTGCTTGGAACTTTGAACCAAAAGCAGCTCAAACAGCAGGCAATGTCAGACAAGTGATTGCAATAGACGAACGGATGGATGAAGGAATCAAATTCTATTTCTTGACAAAATTCCAATACTTTTTTTTTTATGCTTTCTTTCTGCATGCGTGTTTTTCTCGTGCTCTGTTTTCCTCTCTCTCTCTTTGTCTGTTTGTTTGTCCGTCTGTTTTTTTGGCTTTCGGTCTGTCTCTCTTCCTCTCTGTCTGTGCGTCTCGCATTCTTTTGCCTCTCTCTGTTTATTTGTCTGTCTGATTGTCTGTTGGTCTCTTTTTAACTATCTGTCTGTCTGTCTGTCTGCCTGTCCCTCCCCCCTCCCCCGTTCCTTCTTCAACTTCTCAGACAATACTCAGATGACCTATCGTAATACAGCCCGGTGTTACGCCAACACCAGAGAACCAGACAGGACAATTATTGTAAAGCTTATGGATATGCGCTTTATCTCAACTAGTCATCGGTTGTTAATGAGAATTGTTATCACATATTAATCATTTTATTTACATAGACTGCTTTTAAACAATGGGATTAACGATAACTAACACCAGATTATATACGTCTCTTGACTGAATTTTCATCTGGTTAGTCCGATCCCAACCCCAACCCCCACCCTACCTCACCCAGCCACCATTGTATCTTGCGCAGGTGAGACCCGCTATGACATAACAACTGTTGTTTTTCTGAAGCTTCCAGATCTTTCTTTCGCCTTCGCTAAAAAAAAAATGTTCAGTTTAATGGCTGACTTGTCACCGCCGGCGTTATCATAATGTCTGAATATTCCATTGAAGCTCTTGATGAACTGGTTAAATCTGTGCTCATTTACCGTATTTTAGGTCATGTCAAAATACAAAATCTGTCGAAACTGCAGTCAGAACTTCACGCGGATGCCTGATTTTTGGTCATACTTGAATATTCCATAGCAGAACTTGCGCTCCTCTTGTACTCAAGACAGCTGCGGAGTATTACATAACAGTCTACATCTCAAGGTTAATCATGCAAATGAAATACATCAATGTATAGTGCCATGAACTCAAAACCATTATACTATAATAAAACAGAGCATAAATGGTAACATTTTATTGTGAAGACTAAATATATTGAATGTTTTCACCATAAACAGTCATGTTATTTCATATTTGTTAAAATCATTTTAAATTAACTTGAAACGCATGGTTGACGCTCATAATGCCACTGTATTGTCTGCGTATATCATTTCCTTCTAGATCTAATATGAAAGCTCATTAGGCTTGATCGCTCCTGAAAAGATTTAACAGTTGCTCTGTCAAACAATCTGGCATTCTGGGGAAAAGAAAACTTGTCATAATCTTGAAACCTGAACTCAATGCTAGCACAAAAAGTGCAGACTCATTTGGCACATGTACCACGGAGGTATCTGTATGCAGAAAGTTTGGCCATCTCATGTAGCACAAGAATGAAGCGACAGTATCGTACCGAGTTATACCTAGTTTGCGTTGTTACCTTCATTATAGGGTTTTGATGATCTATTACACTGCTTGCATTACGTTGCTGTTTCTACATGTCAGAAGGAGAGAGATAGAAATCAGAGAAAATGTTCTTATCCATGAACCAAACAAGATGTTGTTCTCGTATATTCATAGGAATTCTATTTTTGTCGAGATAAACGGGGAATGTTGCGCTTTTTTAGTACGTTAATCTTCTAGCAACGTTCTTCTTGCTCCCTCGTTCTTCGTGACAAAATCAAAGGAAATATACACACAGACAACTGCTACACATTAATTACACATACTGCGTTTTAGAACTGCCATTGTCTTTGTAGTGAAATAGTACAGGACAATGAGATTGAGTTGTAAGCTATAACAGACTTCGTAACAGGCCAACCCTATGATAACAGGGGCTGTCATGATAATAAAAAAATGGATACGAACGCGTTAAGTGGATTGTTGTGACGGAGATAGGCGGTACTGATAATGGGGATGCTGGAAATATCTGTAGGATGTGGGCAGTGGAATTATTCTGGGTAAACATGTTGAAAACACCATAAAAAAACGAGTTTCGACTTGTCTAACTTTGAGGTCAATACTCGGAAACTGGAGTGATCTCTGTAATCTAAATATACACACCGGGATCTGAACTCTAATCTTGAAGGCATGCAAGCCCCCAGGGTGGTCGGAGAATAGCCAATCTTTTGGTGGTCTCTAAAATTTCCAACGTTTATGCTTTCAGCCAACATGGAGGGACACGCTGGTCTAGAGGCAAGGTACTCGCCTCTCGTCCCGAAGGTACCGGGTTCGATCAACGGTCGGTGCAGGCATGTTTTCTTGAGGAAAAATTCCTGCCCCTGATCGTATGGTAGGTAGGATCGAGCACCTGGTCTTCTTGGATAAGGACGAAAAACTCAGAGAGCCGATGGGCACGTTTCGCGCTTTATAGATACCTTCGCAGTTGCAAGTCTAGAAGAGCAGGCCGAACAAGGCCGCTGCCCGGGCAAGCTTCTAAAAAACAAATCCCTACCACAACACGAAAAATATTTTTTTTAAAATTTAAAGTGAGGTGTAAATGCCAAGGGCAGCGAAGCTCCTGAAATAAAGACCTAAACACACTTTCAGCCAACTTAAATTCCATCACATTTTCTGTATTACAAGATACTGTAATCTGGTAGATACTGTTTGAAAGTTACCAGGTTCTGGTCGCTGGTGAAGCAATGGGCGGGATTACATAAATAATGTTCTGTTGTTTATTACATGCTAAACACATGTCTACTACTGATTCTGTGGGGTTGGGCAAGCTGGCCAGTTATTTTTCACTGGGCCTCGAGTAAGTTTACACGTTATGGACATAGCAGAATTATAGGAATGTTTATGTACAAACCAATGAAAGTCAGGTAAATCTCATCCCCTCTTACTCTTGGACGGACACTGATAAGCAAAGAGGTGGTCCTGGTTATGTGGGGGAATGAATCAGAGGAGTGGGGGAGGGGATGTATAGCAGGTCCCGGTTGAAGCTGATGCGACAATAAAACTGCACGTAAAGTTAGAATATGACCATGACATGCTAAGAAGGATTGTAATTGGTGTAAATTGAAATACAACTTTCGTAAACCGATTATTTTCTTGAAAACAGAAAGATAGAATCACTTTATTATCCTATGAGGGAAATTCTGTCCACAGTGGCGTTCAGGGACACATTTAATGGTACACCCATCAAACGCATCATTACCTGAACACATCATAACTCAATATCAGGCTTATTACATGAAGTAACATGGCATGGTACCTTTAATTAAGGTCTTTACGCATTCAGTTTAGCCAAAGATTCGAAATTCTGTCAGAATTCAAATTAGAAAGGTGGTTTTTAACCGACAAATCGGGAGATCGCTGAAGCCAGTAAAGAAATCACAAAGCAAAACGAATCTACTTCAGAGCGCGACTTGCTTATTCAGCCCGAATGTAACCTTTGTGCACCTTGTGAACGCTTCAGAGTCGGCGGTCGAAGGTTTCTTTATTAACTTCATTAACTACTGCCGTATTGGGTTACAGACAAGAACTAAGAAGCTTTGAGAGAGACAGAGAAAGACAGAGAGAGAGAGAGAGAGAGAGAGAGAGAGAGAGAGAGAGAGAGAGAGAGAGAGAGAGAGAGAGACAGAGAGAGAGAGACAGAGAGAGAGAGAGAGAGAGAGAACGTGATGTGGATGAAAGAATTTTATTTGTAAATGAACCTAATCTTAGGAATAAAATAATGAAAATTATTATGTTTTCAGCTGATTGAATGTGATATTTACATTAATTCATGACTATTTGAAAACAGGAAAAAATCCTATTTAAATTCGAATGGACATTCCTTCATGGTACAAGTATTTCATTCGTTCATAGCCTAGAACTACCTAATTTGAGGAGATTTCTAACATCTGAGACGAATGTCGTCATTCAGTTCTGTTTACCTTTGACCATTTAAAAAATTAAATTGACTGCAATCTCGCCATCTCTTTCTCTGTCTCCCCCTTTCCTTACATCATTCTCTACCTGCCTTACATCATTCTCTCCCTTCCTTACATCATTCTCTACCTGCCTTTGTCTTTTTTCTTTCTTTATTTCACACTAGAAATGTCTGTAGCTTTTGTGTTTTCTTTTGTTGTCCTTAATGATGTTTAAATTCATATTTATGTAATCATTAGTATGGACCGTATCTCTGTCCTTAGTAGTGGAAATACTTTTTTGGGACCCTGAAGCCTTAACTGTTGTGGGGCCCTTTCGCAACCAGCAACAATAGGATAACATCCAAACTTTACTTATTAAAAAAATGTTTCTTCAGGGCCCTAATATTATAAAAACCGCAGAAAAACTGTGGGGTCGCAGGAAGGCTTTAAGCAATGTCAAAATTGGACAAAAAGAAAAAGTTGTATGTAGCAAGGCCTCGCGTAACATGAAGGCGCTTCCCGAAATATCGGCCATTTTCTGTCTTCTTTTTTAGTTTGCATTCTATCGTTTGTGTATTATTTCTTACGCGAGGCTTTGCTACATACAACTTTTTCTTTTTGCCCAATTTTGACATTTCTTCAGGGCCCTGGAGCTTAAGCTTCAGTCATTCAGGCCTGTAGTTGTCAAAGCAAAAAATAATGTTCCCATTCAGTCACTTCTATCTCTCTACTCATATTCTCCACGACCCCCGCCCTCCACCCCTCTTTTCGACAGAAAACCCCATACCATTTTATCTTCCCAATCCAAAAGAAGATGGAAATAAAAAGCCGACACCAAACAGAATCTGTGCTGGCAATGAGGCTTGATACAGAGTGCCACAGGAGAAGATTTATCGCATGCAGGAGCGACGCCTTTCCATCTCTCCCTCAGTGGTTCTCAGGCTGGGCATTTACAGGCAGGCCATTGGCCATAAACTGGGGGAAACATGGTATAGATATTTATATTTGTTGGTCACGTGGTGTTTATATATATTCCAAACGCGTAGTGCGCAGGACCTGTACCAAATAACGTGAATGTAGGAAAATATAACCGGGACGAGGTGATATAGTCTAGTCTGAGTATATGTGCCCTGAGTTTGCACTATCGTATATAGAACATGAAGCTTATCTTGTCCATAATGGCCATCTTGCGCCCGTAACGAGTGGTCCAGGGTTTTGGTAATGTTCAGTAATGTAGAGATAAGTAACTGTGAGGAGAAGAAGTTTCAGACAGAACTATGTGTATCGCTATATGACTTGATAAAAACCAGATAGATAATGAATGTAATCCCAGATGATAATTATGTCTTCTGGTTTATGTGTGTGTTAAACTCTATATTCGGGTGGGTTTTTTTTTTATGGGGGCGTGGGGCGGGGCGGGAGACAACCATATATAACCTGCCTCTTCAGCATCTTTAAGTACACTCTTTTCATTCTTCGACCTCAACTATTGTGCAAAAGAAAACTTAACACGGAGGAAGTCTTTATAGTGACCAAACTTCTCTCTCTCTCTTTTTCTGTGTGTGTGTGTGTCTATGTGTGTGTGAGTGAAACTTCAGGGTTAGGATAAGGGGTAGGTTGGGTTTAGTTAATTAGTCACCACAGTCTTTTCGTTGACTCGTTGATCACAGTAATTGACCACAAGTTGATGGCAAAAAATGTTTTCATGAATATTTTGATTACATGGCCCAAGATAGCCCCTACCAAATAACAAGTACAAATGCTTCACCTCTAGCAGTTCTGTGACTGAAATACAGTTTCGCAAAGGTGTTCTCGTGAAAGCAGAACGAATCTGGGCTCACTTGTCATGGTTATTACCGGTACAACCAGCTGGCTGTGAGATTTTACAGAGAAAAGCAGAGATGATAGCCAATGTTTATAGACCTCGCTCGGGGTTTCGTAGATGACACAAGACGCTATCAAGTAGACCGAATTATATCACAAAGAGATCTTTTCCCATTTCACACAAAAAAATCTATTACGTGTTTGGGAGCAACGAAAAAAAAAAAAAAAAGAGGGAATTCAAGAAATGAACAGCGCGAGAGGTAAAGGTGTGAAAGTTTGGAACAAAAGTCTCTGACCTTACACATATTATTCATACGTGAATCTACCTGCCTTTGATGGTGAATCTAATTTCATTACGCTGAAGTATGGTTTATTAAGTGAGGCACATTGCAATTGTAAAAGGCACGTCGTACGTCACAAGCAACGAACTTAGATCGAGCAAATCAAAGCACAAAGCTATAGCTGGCTTTATTGTTGACACTTGGATAACGGTGCCGAAGACACTTTGAAGTCAAAACGATGCCAAATTGAATCATAAACCTCACTTGTCACCTGTGACATACGGAATAAACAATAGACATTTTCCTTCAAAGAAGAATACATTATTATGATATTTTTCTCTCTCAGTCAAAACCCAGATTTCAGCGTTAGTTCACTCAACACTAATAAATGAACCCTTCAGAAAATGTTCGAGGTTTGGCTAATTTAAACAAAAACTGTTTTGTTTTTAAAAATTTTATCAATGGTGCTCTCGTCATACTGTAATCCTCATGGAGGCTCAAACGATAAAATGGAAACCCCAAAACCTAAACGTTCGAGGTCAGAACTTTCTCAGGATAACATTTCCTCAGTCAAGAAACTACGAAAGTGTGGTAGTTAAACTGGGCAGAGTTTTTGCGATTAGACACTGTTAACATCAACGCTTAGTACACACAGGCCCATTCCATCTTTCAGCGCAAGCCATTTTTGGGTTCGCACATATATGTTGCAAATAAATCTATATTAAAAAAAAACAGCAAGGAAAAAAAATTCACTGCTGCGAGGAAGAAATGCCCAGACCTGAAAAAATTACATGTGAAAGATAGTTCTTTTGGCTACTATGTCTATTCCTTTGACATGAAAGCGAAGTATCGTAATTTTGTAATAAATGAAAATAGGCCTAAAATATCGAATAATGCTTTCTCTTCAACAATGGTTGCCTCCCTCCTGCCTCTGTTTTGTTTCGACTTTAAACTTCCGCTTGCGTTTCAAAGTTTGAAGGCATGAGTTTCTGTGCCGTCTGCCTTATGCACGGGCCATGCGGGTGTTACTGTGCCAGTTGTGAGTTGTTTTCTACCTAGATCTACATAATCTGTGTGCCGATTGTGCGTGTTGTTTTCTATCTTGATCTACATAATCTGCCGACTGAGTAATTACATCTAGATCTACACACATGCCTCCCCGTTCTTTGAACGGGACCTTACACTAGTAGGTGTAAATACCCCATGTACCAAGAATAAATTAATCAAGAATAAAAAAAATGTGTTCTGGTAATTCACTCAAAAGTTGAACTGGACGAAATTGAGACTATAACAAAAGAATGTGTTGTCAAAGTGAGTACATCCGAACGGCAGATGAACACTGGCGAGCCGGACACCAGGAGATAAGGGAAGGCAGAGCGACATGAGCCTTATTTATGCATGGACTTGATCAAGCGACTGTTCCAGTAGTGACAAATAGCGTTGTCCGTCTCGAAAAAAGCATTCTATGTCGCGATCTCTGTGTCCAAATTCCTATTTGAACAAACATTTACTTAGAATTGAAACTGAAACTCAGAATAATGTGATTTTAATGATTTGAATCCTCAAAACCTTGGGTTTAGATTACGCTGGCAGCTCAGTGCTTCTTCTGACTGTTAGTTCATTTCCATAGGAGTTAGTGACTTGACATTTTGATCTAAACAAAATTGGTGAGCAGGATAAAGTGTATTGAACATCATTCAAGCAGGAGAGTATGAGTTAAAATACAAGCTATGTCACAGAATTCTTACGAGTTATCTTAACCACCTGCAACCAAAAACGCCATATTATACGAAGCAGTGTTTCTGGAATAGAAATATGACTTACAAAAGAACTTTGTGTGACACGGGCACACGCTTTACCTACTGAAGTCCACATTACAAATAAAAAGGGACATCATAGGAATTCAAAATTTACCTGTTAAAGGAAAAAAAGAAAGAGGGGGTGGATGAGAAATAACATTCTAATTCTTGTAATTTTTCACTAAATGGAATTACTGGAGAAAAAAAACAAATTATCTACACGTCGGATTCCTTCCTGTTGATTTCTCTCCGCCCCTTTCCCAAAACCACCCCCACCAACCCTTTCACTTTCTACAAGTTTAAAATCCTGTTACAAGTAAATAGTAAGTAATTAAACAGCTCCTTTTAATTTCATTCACTGTTTCTCCTTTCGTAAAGAAGTGATGAAAGGGCACAAATTGATGAAGGATGTTTTCTATCTGTGCAGCTGAAAGGACAAAATGAACACACATCAAACGCTGAACAGTTTAAGCCGTTAATTGCTTACGGTTTGTTGGACAAGAATTTAGCTTAGACACGGCTGTTGCAGAGACTTGGCAGATTCTGGTAAGCAAATTTCCTGGCCACAGCTTCACATGTTTGCAGAATTTGTGAGATTCGACAGTTCCTAGACTATGTCAATTGTTCGCCCAATATGGAGAAATATGTGGGAATAGGAGGGGGGGGGGGTGGGAGAAGGCGGGGGCTGATATAACAGGGAGAAGGAGAACTACGTGCCAGAAACATTTGAAAAGTCTCTGTGTGGTCTTTGTTTTGAGTCGGAAAGGTTGTCGACCCTTTAAATTACCTCTCTGATAGTTTTGAATAGATTTAGAAAATAGAACACTACAAACTTTAATCAGGGAGGGCTCTGAAAAAGTAGATTTTGTCACCTTGGCTGGAACGACATTAGACACACGTGCAATATTTTGTTTAAAGTTATAGAAGTGTCAGTTCTTTAACGACATAAAATCATTCCTCATTGGCTTCCACACTTTTTCCCCATGAAAATCCAAAATTCAATTTTCAAATGTTATTTTTTACTTTGAGGACCTAAGAAAAGACTCCAGCTGCATTTACTGTTTATTTCTAAGCCCCATGTTTCAGTTTGGCACATACCTTGTTTTTAAATCCACTGTAACAATGAGACGTTTTTTGTTCGTCTTGTAAATTAAAAAGGAACAATAAAACGGTTGGCAGGCAGTTGAGTTGGTACGACGCCACTTGCTCCTGTCACAAGTTCAGAAAATTACCAATTTTTGGTACACATAACGCAACCAGTTTCCTTATATAATTCTTTTATCGCTGTTGTAGGAGCAAAGAAAAAAACCGAGTGTGAAACAAATTCGTTTTTCAGCGGTTACGTCTGTCAGGTTTGTTTGGAGTTGATGATTATACAACACTGAAATATCCTGTCAACAGCATGAATGAGCCTGCTTGAAGACGTGAAGACAGTTTAACGTCAAAACATGTTAAAAATCAGATGCCTGTATTAAAATTGTCGGTTAACATTTTCGATCTTTTTGATTACGCGCCGATTGTTTGTTCGAGACGTGTTTCGTTGTTTAAAGATTGCTGCTTGTTTCTTACTGATGAACTGTGATTTGGTCTGGATATTTCATTAAGGATGGACTATTGATTTGTCATGGATATTAATTTCATTAGGGGTGGACTGTTGATTTGGGGTGGATATTAATTTCATTTGGGGGTGGACTGTTGATTTGGGGTGGATATTAATTTCATTAAAGGAGGACTGTTGATTTGGCGTGGATATTTTACTAGGAGTAGCTTGTTCGTAGGGGAGGTTCCTTGATTAGGCGTGGAGTTTTAATAAAGGAACTACCTTTATTTTTTTTATAGGGAGGGATTGTTGAGAAAGGAGGTTTCTTGATTCGGGGGGGAGGGGGAGGGGGGGGATTGGTGATAAAGGAAGCTTGTTGATTCTTGGAGGTAAATTCTGATGGGCGGTAATTTGTTGATTTGAGGGGGATTTGACCAACAATTATCTGATTGTCACGGTGGCTGCTGAACTTCCTGTTGGCAAGCACCCAGAATAACGCCGGTAATACCATACGAGTTTTAGCGACTCCACCCTTGCCTGGCTTTCCAACACTCTTTAGTGGATCAGTGAACCTGCCATGTGGTGGTTGAAACAAATAATATCATATAATTTAGGCCAAGTAATACACTGGAACTGAAGACAGAAAATAGGAAGTCGCTAGTGCCGGAAATTACCCTTGGCCTTTTTCTTGCACTGATCTTATCAAGTAATCTGATCGTAATGCTTTAGAAGTGGAGAAAAGAAGGCGAGCTAACGAGCTTTTAGTGCTAGAAAATAACAGGACATGGAATGGACTTTTTCTTATCATGGTTTATATCGAGATGTCGCACTTTCAAATGAAAAGTGAACCCGAGATCCGTAAGGCTGGGGAGTGGAGGTGTCGACGTGATAGACCAAACAGGTGCATGCACCCGGGGTATCCGAGCACTCACAAATGCTCGAATTGATTTGTAGAATGGCTGCTCAAAATAAATCATTCACTGACTTTATTTGTTCCATACCTTTTGTCCCTCTACATCCTATTGACTCAAAGCTGAAGCAAGAAAAAAAGAATAAAAGACAGCTGTTTACCTATACCACTAGCTTGCTGATCAATCAAATGGTGCCATAAACGCATCGGCCTGAGAAACGGCATTACAACATCAGAGTAGAAGTGAAGAAAATGAAGAGAATAACATCAAAATGCCAATTAAACTAAATGAATGCCAAATGTTGTTCAGTTTTCACTCGAATCAAGAAATGCTTCTATTTTCGATGCGAAGCATTTATACTGCTGTCGTAAATTGATTAATTTGCATTCGCTATGTGTTCAAATATTGTCTTTTAGAGTGAACATTTTTCATACTGGCGAAATGATTATTTTATCGGATCACAATTTTTTCTTTTGTAATAATCAGTTTGTAAAGCGCTCTAATACTCAAAAAATGATGTGCTCTGCGACGCTGAACTAAAATTAGAAACAGGATTAACATTAGATCAATAATTCATCATGCTCCCACTCGCACACATTAACAAAATTTAACGTAATTTCATCCTCAAACCTCTGAGACCAAAATGATGCTTGAGAGTCATAATCAAAATTTGCTATGGAAGCTAACGTCTTCAGTTATAGTGCAGAGTGTCTCCTACACTCGACAGTGTAAAACATATTCCATTACTATCTCATTTTGTGGTGTTTGAGAATCCCTGAACATACTAATAGCTATGTATAACCAAAGATAATAAACAAAATATAACATGTAACAACACGGGTTATTTAGATGTTCTTTAATCCAGTAACAAGTTCGAAGGTGAGCTTTACTCTAGTACTGTTGCGACATCGTCCACACATTTAGAGACGAGATGTTGATGCGTTATATTTTATATTACGTTGCAGATACACTTAATATTTTCAGCAGTTGCTAATGCTAATGTCGGTTAATGCGTGTGGGAGGAAAATCTGCTCTATCTTCTGCCTTGTGGATCTGATGCCGGTACCAGCCTTCAATATTTCAATGTCAAGTTGTCTGGTGTTTTCACCTTTCCATTCCCCCAGGGTACACCGAGGCACCCACGCCTACCCACGCCATGCGTAGGCATACTGTATTTTCAGCACGCATGGTGATTTTATTTTATTGATAATGTCCTAAGTTTGCAGTAATTTTAAGAATCTGAATTTCTATCTGCGCAGTCTGGCTAAATTACGATTTGTTTGCAATGAGAATTATTTTAAAAAGGTAGAATTAGGGTTAGAGCTATGATAAGGCTGAGCTAATTGACCACGTCAAATTTATCTATTGGCCGCTAAGCCACAATAAATTTTCTCAGAAATTGGCCACAGCTTTGTAGCACAACTCCAACTCAAAGTATTTTAGCTATATGATCCACCTATAACCTAAAGGGAATTGTTGAGCGGTAACGTAGTTTGGACAATCGGCTAAATCGAAATAGAAAGACTGTTTAGACTGTCATGTATCAGCATAGGTAAAATAATAGTCTCCATGCTAACAGGCTGCACGTTCTGTGTCTCCATTTTATCATCTGCAGTACTACTATCTACTCAATGCCTCTGGCTGGAATGCCCTTCAGTCTCTAAAGAGGAGATTCCTAGCAACACCGGCCACAGTGCTCAAACCATAGTCTTCGTTTAACTTTCAATTTACTCGCATCCGTTAACTCAAGTACAAGACAGCAAATTAGATATAGGCTATTTTTAACCCGAAAAAAAAATGGCCTGCTAAACAGTTCTCAAATGATGGAAGACAGACATTTATTTTATTGATTTACACCGATTTGCATTCCATTTATATAAGGCCATACGCTGGTCTAGAGGCAAAGGGCTCGCCTCTCTTGCCGAAGGTACTGGGCTCGATCCCCAGTCGGTGCAGGCATGCTGGATTTTTTTTCCGGGGGGGGGGGCAGTGAGGGGGGAGGGGGATTCCTGTCCTTGATGCTATGATAGGTAGGATAGAGCACCTAGTGTTCTCTGATGAGGATGAAAAACTCGGAGGGCCAGTGTGCACATTGCACACGGTAAAGATACCTTGGCAGTTGAAAGTCGAGAGGGCCGGCTGAACAAGCTGCTACCCGGGCAAAATTCTGAAAGACTAATCCCTTCCATAAAAACACACAAAACAAGAAGGAGAAAATTAAAAACAAGAAAAGTGAGATGTAACTGCCAGGGGCAGCAACCCTCCTTAAATAAAGACCTTAAAACACATTACATTTATTTAACAGACTATTATGCAAGTTTGCATCTTAACATGTAAAAACTACTGTCTAGGAATTACAATGTTACAAAAAGAAGATAGACAGAAAATCTGGAATTCAGACTCGACACCGCAGACAATATCTGGACAGACAGCAGCTGACATTTTGAAGGAAACACCGGGCGTCTGTTGGTTAACGAATAAGCAGATTGGTTTAGCCAAGGTTTTGATGTTATTACGCCAGAGCCAAAACACCATAGGGTATGAATCTGTGGAGATAACATCCGGACAGAACAGTGGTTCTTAACCCCTGCAAACTTGTTTCCTCCTATATTCTGGTCTTCTGGCTTTATACCTCCCACAAGAATATTAATTTCGATTATCCAGATTTAGCAACACTGATTGGAGCCAACCGGACCACCGGAATCAAGATAAGATAAGATAAGATACGAATCACCTTATTATTCCATGAGGGAAATTCTCTTTCACGGAGCGTTTTGAGCACATGCGTGGTTTACATATTTTACGCATCATTATTTAAACATACATCACAACTCAATAAACTCAATAATAGGCATACTTGAAGTGACGTGGTAGGGAACCTTAGTGAAATATGGCACACATCTAGCTAAAATGTCTTGTTGGTTCGAATTGCGGAGGGGAAGAACGATCTTCTGTATCTTTCTCTCTTTGCTTTCAAGTGTATGATTCTGTTGCTCTTGGATGCTCCAGAAATTTGATGAAACAAGGGATGTTGGCTGGGATCAAGCAAACAGGGATTGAGTTCAATGTCAGTAGAATGTTATGCGCAAGCTGCCATAACAAAAATTATAGTGACTTTCTACTTGCATTCTAAAACTGACGGCGCATCGAGTCAAGTCTATTTTGACTCAGTGTGCGAGGTCTCTCTCTCTCTCTCCGCTAGCTGATTCAAGACAGTTCTGTCGCGCCAGGATTAGTGGGACAGATTTGTTTCCGTGTCGCCAGTGGGCGATGTCCCTCTCAACTCCTTAGTCCACACCTCGTACTAAAATCGAGACAAAACAGACCTAACTGGTGTTTACATCTTTATTTTAGGAGATTCACTGACCTTGGCATTTACACTTCACTTTTCTGTTGTTGTTTTTATTTTTAATGTTGTGATGGGGATTCGTTTTTGTAGAATTTTGCCCGGGCAGCAGCCTGTTCTTTTCGATTCCCAACTGTCAAGGTATCTTTAATGTGCGCAACGTGCACACGGGTCCTCCGAATGTTTCGTCCTTATCAGAGAAGACTAGGTGCTCGGTCCTGCCTACCATAGGATCAGGGACAGGAAAATATGAGAAAAATCCAAAAATTCCAACATGCCTGCACCGACCGGGATTCGAACTCGGTACCGTCGGCATGAGAGGCGAGCACCTTGCCTCTGGGCCACTGTGTCCCCTCAGACCTGACTCAGTGAGTGACCAGCTTTTCTAAGTGTCCCATGTGAAGTACCAAATCTCCACCTCCCCCCCACTTCAGAACCATCGGGTCTGGGCGATGCAAGCTTAAAAATCCCCTCATTTCTGTAAAAAAAAATAAAAAAATTGCATTCGTTTGCTTTTCCCCGCCCTTTCCTGTTCTCTGTTATATTATTTACGTCTCTGCTGATTTGCGGTTTGAAACAATGCCAACGTGAAATGATGCGCGACAGCAACATAAATAATTATGTTTTTAGCCTCATCTAATTAAGGTGTTTTGTGTTGGGCCTGTGGTTTCATTATCTGTGTGGGTGCATTATCCAGATGGAAAAAGGGGGATGGGGAAGGTTATAATAATAATAATAATGAAGATCATTTAGAAAGAGCTCAATCCTAGCAATTTGCTCTAGGCGCTTTACAGAAAGTCTTGTTCTCTCCATCTGCAACTGATCTCTCTCTGTCTCTCTTTCTCTGTCTCTCTCTCTGTCTCTCTCTGTCTCTCCCTGTCTCTCTGTCTCTCTCTCTCTCTCTCTCTCCCTGTCTCTCTCTCTCTCTATGTCTCTCTCTCTGTCTCTCCCTGTCTCTCTCTCTCTCTCTCTCTGTCTCTCTCACTGTCTCTCTCACTGTCTCTCTCACTGTCTCTCTCTGTCTCTAGCTGTCTCTCTCTCTCCCTCTCTCTCTCTCTCTTTCTCTCTCTCTCTCTCTCTCTCTCTCTGTGTGTGTCTCTGTATTTATCTCAAACACAATCTATTGCATACATTCTTATGTTAGACATACATACATAGAGACACAAACATAACATAGGTGCTATGGCAGTAAGGGTGAAAAAATATGCACTGGCTCAAAGTACACAAACAACTGAACAAGGATAAAAGAATAGATAATAATTATACTGACAAGTCGTTGCAAAATGTATTATAAAGTATTCCTGTCGTCTCCTGGCACCGTGTGTTTTTCAATGTAATAATCACAGCCATGCCATGTTGTCCTTTTAAATTTACATTAAATGTGCGACATGTATTTGTCTTTACCTCAATGCCTCTATTGCTCTTACGCTGAGATAACAAGAGATAACAGACCTCCAGGAGTAGGTGACCGAGGGGAGGGGGTGGGGTGGCTGGGTTTCTCGTTAGCGCACTGTTTGCTCTTTGTTTTTCATGTTGTCTTTACGTCCAACTCTGCGCGAGGCCTATCACCTTCTTTCATTCCCTAGTATAGCCTTGTATCTCAGTCGGTCTCTCAACGTCATTGATATAATTTATTCCATCTCCCTCTCTCTCTCTCTCTCTCTCTCTCTCTCCTTCTCTGTCTCTTGGGGTCTTTACCTCCGTTCTGTCGGCCTCTTTATATTCTCCTTCCCACCCCTCCCCCCCTTATACACAGTCTGTACTCCATGCCATTATATCTCAGTTGTAACATGCCCTCTTCTCTTTCCCACCTCTTTCTATAATATTCCTCTTTTCTATCCTCCTGCTTTCTTTCATTGTCTTTAGTCTCACATACTTTGTGTAACCACATCCTCCCACCCTTCATTACATCTCGTACCGCCTTTCCCTCTACTCCGCTGTACTGCGGTGTATTCAATTTTCTAGATTAAAAATTCCTCTTTTGTGTGCACACTTGATTTATACTCTAAAACAAAAAAAAAAAAAAAAAATGAAGTCGGACACAGTAGGAAGAGAATTACAGCATTCACGATAATATTAGCTATAACAGAAAGAAGAGTATCAACGCAACAACAACCACAGTATTGAAAACAGCAGTGTAATAGTACAAACAACAACATCAAGAACATTTCAGGCTCAAAGTTCATTCATCAGTTCCAAAAGAAGATTTCAGCAGGATTTCGTTTATACAGGCAAATATTTTACTGTAAATGGAGCTAGAGAGGGTGAAAATGTAAGCACCTGAAATTACTGTTGGTCCTTATCACTAAAAATTATGAAACTTTTTGTACTGCCTCAATTTTTTTTTTACAGTAAATTACGTGGACATAATTATTCACTTTTAACAAAATGCAACGTTTCATTTTATTTACTTACAAATTATGTGAGCCACAAAGAAAGAGAAACTCATTTTTGTCAGGTAAACTGGAAAAATATGATCGGAAATTTCGTTCTGCTCCTGTGTAGACACATTGCTGGTCCAGAATCGACTTTATCACATCTGTGTATTCTGGAAGGATTTGTGATGTAAGAATAGTTCTATCTCAGACTTTGCGTCAGATCTGAATGCCGTTATTAATCTGACCTACATCTAGATAATATACAGTTGAGCTTGGTACAAAGAATTTGCAAGACTGTCTTGCCCGGGCTGGCTAGTAATTATAATATTGGTTGGCAATAGCAGCAGATGTTGGATTCGTCTCAAATTAAAATTTGTCCTCTTAAAAAAGAGAACCAGACAGAACTATTTTAAACTACTAGACAGTGAAAACTGTAGCAACGTCAGCCAAAGACTTACATTAATGATGTCTTCACCCACGAAAAACTGTAAGAGAGATTGTATACTGCACATGACTTGTCATAAATTTGCATCTAAAACTGAGAAAACTAGTCAGTATTGGTATCCTGGTGGACCTCCAATACCTGAATCTAGCTATCAGGCGGGCAAATGCCAAACGCCGCAGGAAAAGTGAATTTCAGCCCAGCGTGCAATCATGCAGGTGGTCTGAAGTCCTGAAAGCCTGAAATTTTCATCTCTAGCTGGGGAACAGAGAAAAAAAGAATTCTGATTCAATTTATTCAAAATGTCCTATCTCGACAACCCCACATTAGCCAAAAGTAGGCTTATCATCGCTCCTTATCTCCTTTTACATAATTATTTCAAGTTTATAAAGGGTGAATGGGAGACGTTCATTGCCCAGGGCAACATTGTTGTGAAATGCCCTTTGTTTACTTCGCTTCTGTTTGGGTTTTTAAAAGTTATGTGATAGGTTTATTTCAAAGATAAAAAATCAGAGATAAGTTTTTCTTGCATTTAGAAACTCATTATGTTTGTTGTATTTGAAGATTGATAATTGCATTCAACTGCAGGAACCTAAGGATCACACACTGGGGACATTTCCACTGGTTCATCAAAACAGAAAACAACAACAACAAAACTTCAAGCAAAATAAAGAAAACTTTATTTTCTGCCGCTGGAAATTTCCACTGATGTTTCACCGTGTGGACTGAAATGGTTTTTTTCTCTACGGAACATATTCCTCTAACAAGAAGGGCGACGCACTAAGTGAATCTTATTTTCTTTAGGGTTTGACGTCATGAAATAGGTAAGGAAGAGGGGTGAGGGATTCGCTTTCGATGTAAAGTGTTTCCCGTACCAGTTCTCTTCAATTTTTTCGAGTATCTAGGAGATGCTTGCCCGTGAACATACAGCTTGTCGTCTCCAAAATAAGCTCCAAATTGTCTGCGACAGAATTCTCTAATACCATTAATCTGTGGTTAGTTAGGAATGCGGTTTCGTTTTTTTTTTTGGTCATTTCTTCCATTTGTCATCATAAACAGAAAATATTTCTGAGATAACCTAGCATACTGAAGTTTTGTTACAAACTTGGCATGAATGGCAATAATTGTAATAATAGGAGCTTTGCTTAATGAAAGGTGATTATAGTACTCTGAATATATTAAATGACTTCCCTTATCTTTTCAGTAAGGTTTTGTTTTTACTTTGGTTTGCTTCCAGTTCCTTGGCCTGCATATTTTTCATTTGAATAGACAACTATTGGCAACTTCAATGATCTTTGTCACGAGTGGAGTGAGTGCAATTAAGGGGATTGCTACAGAGCGGGTGTAGAGTAAGAAGGGCTCACAGGAGACAAGTAAGTTAAGCGTGCTGTTGTGAGTAGTGGGAGGGTCTGAAGGAGGCGAAAGCGCTGTATAACTATCACTGCAAGTTAGAAGGTCCTACGGAGCGGACCTGTGAATAAGAGCCCATCGGGCGGACATAAAGGGAGCAGTCGAGAAGACTAGTGAGAGAGTCTTTCCAGTAATGACTGGTGTCGAGGACGGGCCGAAGAGCCACCTCGATGAGCACAGGGGATAGGCCAGCATAGGGCCGGAGGCCACACATAGGCCAGAAGTGAGGCTGTCAGTGCAGGACAGTAGAAGCACATAAAGTCGTGGCAGTCAGGCCACGGACAGGGACGTAGATATGAGCGTGAATGTGATAATGCACTATTGCCATGTTGAGGGGAGAATGTACTATTGAAATGATGTGTTATTGCCCTGCTGAGGTGCTAGGGGAATGCTGAGGTGTATGACAATAGGAAGGTGATATTGAGAGACTGCGGTGCCAGTAAATTATTAATGTGCTATTAAGACCCTGAGGGGAGAGGCTGAGGCCGAAGTGCCTTTAGGAGTAACTACCGGATTGTGGATCCGAGGGAGAGTGTGTGTGAGAATAAGGCCGTTGTACGGCAGCTGATTTCGATAATATAATGTATGTAATTGCGCTATTATCTGTATAATTATGTTTAATAAATGTGTGAGTCTGATGGATTGTTTTGTTAAGTGTTAAACTTGTTTGTTCGTGATTGTCGTCCTGTCATAAACTATTACATCTCCCAGTCTGGGATTTGTGACAATCTTGCTAGCCAATATCCAGTTTTACGCACCTTTAAACCCCAGCTCGGACTAAAATGTCTTCATATCATCATATTTAGTCCTTTATCCCAAGTTCTGGTCAACGTTCTCTTCATTAATTCACCAAGTTTTATATTAGTGTATGTCACAGGCTACGTAAAGCTCGGTGCATTTCCGTGAATTTCCCTCTTGGGCAGATCTTTTCTGGTCTAGAATACGTGATAGTAATTGCAGGGTTATCTCAGTTATTAGTTCAATAAAATTCGGCTCATTATATTCTGAATATTCTGTGTTGTGTGTACAACAAAGTTAAGGATGAAGTTTACTCTACACAGAGAAAAATGAACTGTTGTATCTGACCTTCAAATGTTATTTCTTTATTCTGTAAAAGTCAAAAATAATAACTCGTGAGACCACGCTTTCCTGCAAGACATTAGTTCTCAAAACCCATCTTTTCTGATCTACCGTAGAGTGCCAAAAGTTTGTAACGTGCCTTCAATTAAGTGATGCTTTCACAGCAAAATGTCCTAAGTAATTCACTGGCCAAATGCGTTTTGACGTCATAATGCACAATACTATTTGTTTCCACAGTCAAGCAATAGCACGAATAAGAAAATGTAGTCTAGAAGGAGACACAGACAATCAGGCGGGACACGAATGCACACCTTGGAGAGTCTGTGCTCCTACTCGTGTGCACCCTTGTGTTTTGAGAACGCCAGGAAAATAAAACAAAGCCGAGACGTTTATTATCTTCTGTTACTTTCCAATCGAATTTTCCTTGTGTTTTATTGTTTCAGTACATAGGATCAGTGGCTGTTTGGCAGAGAGATGATGAACGGGAATGTGAAATCACAAACATCAGGGGACCTACAAAAAGGTAGAATCCGCACGTGAACAAATAGTTTTACACACACACACACCTACGTCCTGATGGAATTTTTACCAAGTGCAGCAACGTCATTTGCAGGGATTGGCGTGAAGTTTTGACGTGAGTGTGATCCGCTTTTAAGTAGTTAGTGCTTTAAAGTGAACTTTAATTTCTTTCAGTCAGACATAGGTTCACGGGTGGTGAGACATTTTATTTGTTTAATATTTTTTTTTTTTGCAGGGGTGGGGTGCGGGTGACGTCATCGTCAACGTTGAAACTGAGGCGAGGGTAGGTGAAGTTGGAGATGAGATTAGGGAGAAGCAAACGGGGGATCCGGGTGGAGCCATCCGGAGTCGTGTAGCAAAGGCGAAAGACTACGACTGAATTCAGTTTATATACTTTACCAGCCGACCCGCGCAAGATCTATCTTGCAAATTTTCCATGTACTAAGCGCAACTGTATATATGTATCTAGATCTAAGCTACATTAAAACGGCATTTGGATTCCATGCTATGACTAATAGAACTTACTGCCACACCACAATCTCACACAGAATTATTTTATTTAATTACCCGTTCTACGAACGTTTTCGTTTCTTGGTGCGGAACCAAACTTCCCCGTTCAGTCGGCGGGTCAAAATGGTATCATTCTTCCGGTTCACTCAAAATGGTGAATTAAAATAGAATGCCCGGAAAATATCTATTTTGATAAATTCGGGGACAGGAGTTTTGGTGTGTTTTATGTGACGAAAACCTGGGTATGTAAGTACTGTCGACGTGTGTAAAATTTGAAGCGTGTGGGCTAAGTATTAACGGAGGAGTAGGCTAACGAAGCCTCCAAAGTTCACTTTTATAATAATAGATTATGTGTTGACCCAAAGTTACCGAATACTCAATATATTAGAACACTATACTGTATTAATCGTAGAACCAGAGTAAGCCGAGATTTCTGAAAAAAAAAAAAATTCTAACTATACAATGTTTGTGCCATTTTTGTACCCACCGAAGACAATGTATCATTGCATTAAAAAAAATAATAAATAACGTTAATGAGTCAATGAGAAGTTGTTTCCGCGTCTCATTGTCTCCCCTGGACAGTCACGTTGAGTGTAGCGGAACTAATAATTGCCAGAGACCGAGTAATCTGTGGCGATGTCAACAGAGACATCAAAGTTCTGCCTGGAAGGAAAACTGGAGTTACAGGATCTTATAAATGACTGGTAGAAACTAAAAGTTTCTCTCACGACTAAGGAAACCTACTATGGTTTCAACAGCATCCACGTTAACAAGAATTGGCAAGACTTTAACCGTATTATACTGGAGCAAGAGGGTGCACATGGAAGCACCTAAAGCTGCAAAAGATTACGAAACTTCGTGTACTGTCTCTGCTTCGGATGATCCGCTGCTTGGACACACCCGTTTGCAACATAATACAGTCTTTAACATTAATTTACAAGTGGGTTTTTTTTTAATTTGTTTATTTTTAAAAATTTAATTTAATTTTTTTTTTAACCGCAAAAGAGAGGCGCATTTTTCTCCGGTTGTTATTATTGCTGCATAACGATTGGCTGGACCTGAGATTAAAATTAATGTCTGAATGTAGCTTTAACTTGATGTAACATTCCACCATTAAATTTATCAGTAACTCGTCGCATGAAAGTTTCAGCAAACAAAGTTTTATGCTGAATAACTTGAATAATCTATTCCTACTAATTAGAGTTTCCTCTTAAGGGATTCATATTAGGTAAATGCACTTGATTTTGGAACACTGTCTGTATTGGTTGAATATTGCAAGAAATGAATCGAGATGAAATAATGTGTCAACTTCCACAGCTTAAGGCTGGTGGCTCACTGAGTCAAATTTGTTTTACTGTGAGATGTGGACTGTGAACTTAAATAGAAGCTCCCGCACAGACTAGTCCGACACAAATCTGTCTCATTAGTTCGGGGCAGGTCAAAACTGTTTGGAGTCAAAACATACTTGACTTGGTGCATCATCAACTTTGTATCTTTTTGCGTCCTTAGTTCTTATTTGTTCCATCTCCACTTTCTGAAAAACTGGAGATCTTTTTAGTATGTAGAAGAGCTATAACAAAGGCACAGTTTGAAACTTGTTTAAAATGCGTTGTGGCATTCATCGATTTGTTTCCCTGTTCCGATTTATTTGCAGTTCTTTATCATAACACTAAAGCCGCAAACGTTTAACGTCAAATTTCTCGGTTGTGCAAAAAGTGCAAAAAGTGGAGTCGTCGGAAAAAAGAACTAATATCATCTTTTGACGACTGTTTTCTTGTCACTACTAATTTCATCATTTCAAATGAATCTCGCGCCCGAGAAACCAACTGACCTGAATGTAATGACCCGATGACCTGGCAACCCCTTGACAGAACCTCAGCACCCATTATGGGTTTAGTAGGGATAATTGCAGGTAACGAACTTTTTCTCTACTGAGGTAAACGGTGCCACATTCTGATCGTACTGAAGGGATTCAGTTCGGCAGCCACTTCAGCATTTCAAGATGTGGTTGTTTTTCTTATCCTGTGACAGGCCCTCACATAGAGCTCTTAATTCCTTCTGAAGAATGGTAACCTGACAAACACTTTCTGCCCCCTCCAACCCCACCCCCCCCCTAATCCCCTCCTTTTCCCAAACTCACGCAATATAGCCGCTATAGCCGTTGTCTAGGGCCAGCCCCCCCCCCCCCAACCTCTCATAATACACACAGTCATATTCCTGTGCCTAAAAGAGGTTGTGTCTACAGACATTTCAGATTTAACCCCAAGTTCGTTTATGTAAGAAATGGACATGAGCGAAATGGACAGCACATCGCATGGAGCAATATTTTCTGTCTGAGATTTCAGTGAATGTTGGACAGAAAATTTATTCAATATCTCAACAAAATGCAGGGCTCAGATCGTATCTCACAGTAACTGATTGATTCCAATTAGACACCAAAAACGGATCCCACCCAGAAGCAAAATATCACTTCAAATGGCACCGGAAAACCGCATACAGATTTTTTTTTTTTTTTGGTCAGTTTCTACTGATTTTCACATTCTCTAAATAACCATTAATTCCTCATAGCTTTACTAAGCCTTAGCAATCACTTTGCGATTAAAAATATAGGTGAAAACTTTTTTTCTGCATTTTCACGAATATGAAGTTATGAGTAAATGTTGCTTATTTGGCGTTAAATAAACAATAGTTTGATTTGGTTGCATTGTGTCTGTAACCTTTAGAAAAGCCTACAAAAAAAAGTGAAAATGTTTATAAATGGGGACACACTGCTGTAGACTCGAGGCAAGGCGCTCGCTTTCAATGCCGAAGGCATTGGGTTCCATCCCGGGTTAAGGTGCAGGCAGGCAGGCAGGCAGGCAGGCAGGCATGTTGGATTTTTTCGGGTGGGAAATTTCATGTCCCTGATCCTAAAGTAGGTAGGATCGAGCACCTAGTCTTCCTCGGATAAGGACGAAAATTTTGGAGGGCCCATGTGCTTCTGGTGCACGCTAAAGATACCTTGGCAGTTGGAAATCGAGAGGAGCAGGCCTAACAAGGCCGCTGCCTGGGCAAAATTTCAACAGCAAAAAAATCCCCACCACAAAAACACACAAAACATTACCAAGAAAAATGAAAACAAGAAAAACGAGATGGAAATGCCAAGAACAGCAAACCTAAACTAAAGGTCTAACACAAAGGGTAATCATTTTTTATTCTGAACACAACTTCAGCATCTACATAATCTTACAATAGTTATCTTGTAAGTTAAGCAATGAAGGGCTGGTGAGGGGGTTGGGGGTGGGGATGGGTGTGGGGGGGGGGGGGTACGAACGTTGAGTGCTTAAAATATCATCTGGCCCTACCTGTCATGCCCCCACTTACCAAATCCCTATATCACCAGTGTTCACAGAGGCGTGACCTTAACCAAGAATGTCTTAAGTTAATTGCAAATGTCAGAATAATCCTCTTGCCCAGAGTTGAATAATACCGGGTACATGACACTTTGAAGTGCATTCTGCCAGCGAATGAAGGATATGGCAAGAACGATTAAATTGACTGATTACTCTATGAGCTCCCGATGTTCTTCCGAATATTATTAATGTCATTAGACATGTTATTATTTTGTATTTATCTGTTAATTAAAAAAGTGAATGCAAGTGAATGAATGAATTAGTGATCGAGAGTATGAAAACGGAGTAAATGCTTAAGTAAACAGATAAAGATGAGTGAGTGAGTGTGTGTGAGTGAGAGAGTGAGTGATTAAACAACTAAGTGAGTGAGTGAGTGAGTGAATGAGTGAGTGAGTGAGTGAGTCAGTCAGTCAGTGAGTGTGACAGTGAGTCAAAGAGTGCGAGACCTAGTAAGTAAGTGAAAAAACGGATGAGTAAATAAAATGAGCGGAAGTTAAAAAGTAAGGAATGTGAATGAGCGAGTGAATGAATGAGGGATGAATTGTGAATAAATGAGAACGTGGGTGAGCAATGTGAACTATATGGCACAATGTACCAGGTAAGTGCGATTACTCACAGTCTCTCCAAAGAGTATTTATAATCGTGTAAATAACATATCGAAACTGCCTCTCTCTCTGTCCACTTGACCGCTGACAGGATCCACTTGGGTAACCCATCAGAGATGTCAACTGTAACAGAATTAATTAAACCTCTCTCCCAGCGCCACTGCTATCTCAATAAACAGTTTACTCACTTGTCAATGAAGAGAGATACACACTGTAGGATGTAAGATAGACACTTTTTCTTCTATAAAAACGTACCTTAGACGTCGGTGTACAGGCGAATCAATCTTAACAAAGGTTTAAGATAGACTCCGATACACTGGGTAGTTAGTATCAATAATATGAATCTAAATTTTACTCATTTGTCATTTTTTAAAACCACCAACAACAACAACGATTTTGAGGAAGAATTGTCTCCCATTTCCCGCTTGTCTCCCCTCAAATGCTGCATAACTAATTGCTAAGAGAGAGCAATCTCGGAAGGAGTCAAGAAACTCATTTGTATTTTTTCTGTATTTTCCAATGATTCGTTTTGGACGGTACGAGAAGTTTAGGGTAAGACACATCGACGGTAGGTTGGGTGTTTTGAGGGAAAGGACCACTTTCACATAGGAGGGCACGTTGGTCTAGAAGTAAGGTGCTCTCCTCTAATGCCGAAGATACCGGGTTCGATCCCCAGTCGATGCAGACGTGTTGGAATTTTTTTTTGGGTGGGGGTGGGTGGGAGGGATTCCTGTCCCTGGTCCTATAGGAAGTAGGGTAGAGCGCCTCGGGTAGGGACGAAAAACTCGGAGGGCCTGTGTGCACGTGGCGCACGTTAAAGATACCTTGGCAGACGAAAGTCGAGAGCAGCAGGCCGAACAAGGCCGCCGCCCGGACAAAATTCTAAAAAAAAACTAATCACTACCACAAAAACACACAAGAAAAAAACAAGTAAAAAAAATAGAACATGAAAAGTGAGCTGTAAATTCCAAGAGAAGCGAACTTCCTACAATGCAAATCTAAACACACCATTTTCAAAGGTTTAAAATTATATAGACATTTTAGGTTTTTTGTCCGAAATGTAAACAAAATCTGTGTTTTCACCAGATCTGTCGATTGTAAATGAAAGCATTTTAAGTTTTGTTTTAGTGGGTAAATTCTTCCAAGTTATGCTACTTCTTTTGAATTAATAATAAACTAATGTTAGATTTATTTTCTCGTGCAATTGAACGCTTTCTTAAATACTGTGTTGGAACATTGAATCTGAGATTACACAGATGTGACATCTAAAGTTGATGTTCAACCAGCAATGTGTAAAGAGAGGCGAAAAACGAAACTTCCCTTCACACGTTTCGATTCTACTCAAACGAAAACGCACCTCTTCTTACGAGGCTCAAGACAATCGTATATAAACAACACAGCAGATTGAATTTTATCCGAAGCGGTTGTACACAAAGTTTCATAATGTTTTATCGCGTAGTCGCGAAGTTTTTGGTGATTACATGATTACCCTCTAGTTCCATTATTGTATGGTAGGCCTATACAGCGATAAATACATCAAAATTAATCTGTAATTCACTTCAGAGTGAAGTTATCTCCAGCTTTGTTTAAAGGGTTAAAAGTCATTTTGAGGACTCCATGAATAGAATGATTCAGCAATGCACATGTATTATTCAAGAATATTATTAATGAGAATAAGATGCTTATTCTAGGTAAAGAAATGAAATATTGTGGCCAGCTGAAATACTGTGTAGCTTTTACGATGGAGGAGAACATTAATGCAAGTTTATTTCAGCAACTTCCTTACATAAAGACAAGTGTTGTGACTGGTAATGATTTCGGCGTTCACATTGTCTAATGATTCACAATAAAATTATGCCATTTTCATTAAAACTTTGAATAATTTCCTACACAAAATAATTATTTTACTTCAGTCGAAGACGTGACCGGGCAATGATTCTCCAATTCCGGGTACTGCTCAGTCGTAATATCCACAGATTTAGCAGAAGTGGTACATTAATTGAAATTCCATGCTGGTTTGTCATATACCATGGGGCCAATCTCAATTTCACTTCACCATCTCCTTTAGAGGCGTGGCATTCCTCTGGGTTTGGCCTGCCAGTTTCCGCTGAAATCCAGCTGGAAACAATAATGTAGTCTTCAGACGCTACAGGCACGTTGCCATGTGCCAGGAAACGGATAAAAAGTACCAACCTTTTTTTGTAATTAATTACAGCAAAAATGAGGAAATTTCTCTGACATCATGTGCTCCAGTTACCACCAGAGTCATTTAAATTCTTTCCTTCTTTATATCACAAATTCAATATCTCTTTCAGTTTCTCATGTCAAACGTTCATTTTTTTTCTTATTGTTTGTTTGTTGTTGTTTTGTTTTGCTCAGATTTACGGCATAAGATGAGACATCGGCCGGAAACAGAGAGTAATTAATTTCAAACGAATGCACTTTTCCAGGGTCCGTCGTGATTGTTATTGTTCTAATTTTTTCTTTTTTATTAAACTTTTCGTTGTTTTCGTTTCATTGTCTTTCAATTGTTCCCTGAATTCTTTACGCCAACGTATTTTCTTAATATGCCTCCCGAGTGGAAAGGACGAAACGCATTGGGCGAACTATTCTGACGAAGCCACACAAAGGAAATGACTCAAATATTTTGTATGGTAATTGAAACGTGCGAAGAAAAGACATGTTTTCTTTCTAAGACCTCTTGTCATTTCCAAACTCATGAAGATTTCCATCCCACTTCACCCACTCGCTAGTTATTCACAAAATACATGCAGAATAATGAATCTCAAACGAGAGGTACTTGGCTCCCAGGGGAGGAATTTCAAATCTTAGGGGAGAAATTGCGAAGAGTGTCACTTATAGGAGGAACTCTGAACTGGGAAAGAATGTACTCTGACTACTAAACTGGGAAAGAATATACTCTGTTCACTAAACTGGGAAAGAATATACTCTGTTCACTAAACTGGGAAAGAATATACTCTGTTCACTATACTGGGAAAGAATATACTCCGTTCACTAAACTGGGAAAGAATATACTCTGTTCACTAAACTGGGGAAGAATATACTCTGTTCACTAAACTGGGAAAGAATATACTCTGTTCACCAAACTGGGAAAGAATATACTCTGTTCAATACACTGGGAAAGAATATACTCTGTTCACTAAACTGGGAAAGAATATACTCTGTTCACTCCACTGGCAAAGAATATACTCTGTTCACTAAACTGGGAAAGAATATACTCTGTTCAATAAACTGGGAAAGAATATACTCTGTTCACTAAACTGGGAAAGAATATACTCTGTTCACTAAACTGGGAAAGAATATACTCTGTTCACTAAACTGGGAAAGAATATACTCTGTTCACTCCACTGGCAAAGAATATACTCTGTTCACTAAACTGGGAAAGAATATACTCTGTTCAATAAACTGGGAAAGAATATACTCTGTTCACTAAACTGGGAAAGAATATACTCTGTTCACTAAACTGGGAAAGAATATACTCTGTTCACTAAACTGGGAAAGAAAATATTCTGTTCACTAAACTGAGAAAGAATGTACTCCATACACTATAAATAGAGATTTTGTGATTCATTAAAGTAAGTATTTCCTCTTCTTTTTTTTTTACCCTCTAATTACAATTGGTTAAAGAACTTTAATTTCATAAATTGTTTCAACAGTTACCACTGTAAAATTATAACTGTTGAAAAAATTAATAGATGACAGTTCCAAATGGGGAAGGAACTGAGGAAATATTGGATCACAAGCGGGGGGACATGGCCTGGAACTCTGAGATCCACTGACGAGGAAGATATTTTACTTCAGTGTGAACCCATACAATTTTTGTTCCTAAATGAGAAATTCCACATCCTGTGCTTGGGCAATAATTAGTGATACCTGTAGCTCAGTCTTATACGATAATGGTATAAAGAACGAAGAAACAATTACATGTAAAAAGTGGTACAAAAGTTAGAATGGACGATTGCTGGATAAGTGGCGGGTTTAAGGCTTGATTACCTTGTTTGTGAAATTTCGTTTTGTTATTTCTGGCCCCTTTTTCTGCCGTCTTTTTTATTTTGTGCACGTAAATAAATTATCCTCTCTTTCTCTGTATATCTTTCTCTCTATCTCTGTATGTCTGTCTGTCTGTCTGTCTGTCTCTCTCTCTCTCCCTCTCTCTCTCTCTCTGTCTCTCTCTTCTGACTTTTTCTTCTCGTTTCTCTCTTCTCTCTTTCTCTCTCTCTCTCTCTCTCTCTCTCTCTCTCTCTCTCTCTCTCTCTCTCTCTCTCTCTCTCTCTCTCTCTCTCTCTCTCTCTCTCTCTCTCTCTCTCTCTCTCTCTCTCCTCTCCCTCTGTTTTACTTATAGGAAAAGCCGTCGATATGAGAAATACAGCTCTACAAATGTCTATAACTACAATGAATGTACACACGTATTCTAACTTAGCGTGTGTAAAATCACCGCAGGTGATTTTTACAAGGTAATGGCACCCAATAAAACTGAAAATGAAAATTGCCAAATAAAAGAGTTAACGACACAAAACCACTTCATGGTTTCCACACACCAGACAGCTGCTTCTCATAGCAAGGCCCTGTGCTAACCAGAGTAAGTAACACAGTTGAGCGCAAAACGGGTTTTAGAGTATCAGTACCGCAGGGTATTTCAGAACTTGAAGTAAACCTTGGGTGCTTCTAATGTGTTCTTAATAAGTGGTGTAATAGCTCACTACACGATGCCGGGGCTAAGCCGGCCATTTTACAAGTAATGGGATATGATGTTGGTGTTTTTTTGCTTTTTTTTCATCCCTTCAGTTGTTAAGTTTCGTGGCCCAGAAACAGGTGCAAGGGTGTCGATAAACCATAGATGTCATAATCTACCAGGCGCCAGGCATCATTTTCCTCAAATCCAATGTTTGTCTTTGGACATTGGCGTATCCTTGATATGTTAGAAAGTGGGAGGGCGCATCCTTTTCTTTCTGCATCATGGGAATGAGGGAGGGGGGAGGGGGGACCAGACCAGGGAAGGGAGGAGAAGATTGTTTTTTTCTAATCATATCTGTCTGTTTGTCTGTCTGTCTGTCTGTCTGTCTGTCTGTCTGTCTCTCTCTCTCTCTCTCTCTCTCTCTCTCTCTCTCTCTCTCTCTCTCTCTCTCTCTCTCTCTCTCTTCTCTGTGGCTTACATTCTCCACTCTTTATACTTTTTCTCACACTCAGTTCTGTTGTCTAGGACCTGAGCTAACTCAGCTTATTCCAGGATTCATCAAGTGGTCTGCCTCATTTTTTGCATTTCTTCTACAATCCAAACACTTTGCCTGAGTCTATTTTTTCTAGATCTATTACACATACAATGAAAGGGTTGGACCATCACACTTACATTTTGATTTTCCTTGAGCCTTTCAAGTTATACATTCTTTTTGGAGACTGGAGGTGATCCCAGGCCAGGGAATGTTTTAATCTCGAATAGGACTGTGTTTCTGGACTCGGCAGTGTATGTTTGGCACTTTAGAGCCTGCAGGTTAAGTCTCTTCCAAATGAAAAACAATTACAAAATGAATGTCCTTGGGAAATAACCATTTCATATTAATTTGTAATAACGACCACGTTGCGCTCATATCGGAGGGGGAAAAAAGCAAACAGTTAAGAAAAAGAAAAGGAAAAAATCCGATGCGATCTCCGACATGAGAGTTCTACCCCTGCGCTCACTCTTACGTAAGGTGGACAGAAAATGGGGTGTGGGAAGGAGGTCGGCGTCGGAAGTGGGGCGCCACCCACCGGGCCCCCGCGCGTGTCCAGCTGGCAGTCGCTGGACATCATTTCTGTACCCAGGAAGGACTAGCGGTTTTCTACACTTTATTCATTACCCCCCCCCCTCCCCCTTTTTCTTTCCCACTCATTCTCTCCCTCTTTTTCTTCCTCTGTCTGTTCCATATACATTCACTTTATTTTCCTTGCTATGTATTGTATGCTTTATCATCTTTAGACAGACGCCTCGGATGGTAATATGGGAAATCTCGTACAAGTAAGACGTCAAAGTTGTTATTTTTTTGTGTTAAAAAAAAAAACGCTGCTATTCCTGACTAACGTCCGCCGACTTGCCCTGTGCTCTTTTCCAGCATGCTCCACTTAGAAAATGTCACGACAGCATTTCCGGCTCGTTTGTTTTGGTTATTTGCTGGTCTTGGAGGAAACACACGGTAATTCCCATCGTTATGGTAACATACCAAAACTTGAACTCAAACTTTAATGTCGTTTATGTAAACTTGCACAGGTGCCAGCAGAGAAAACAAGGATGCATTAGGTGTTGATTGATAGTGTTGTCGGTAGTTGTGGTAGTTTGCACTTTGCCACAAATTTCTTTTAATAAAAACACGAATGTTCTTCTGTGTTCGCTTTCCCTTCTCACTTCCTTGTCTCTTGGCATTCACTCTCAATCAATCGGACAGAATCCATGTGATCAGAGCTGATACCCATCATAATCCCTACCCTATATTCAATAACATAAAAGCGGACTTACAAGCACACACACACACACACACACAAAACGCCTTTGCTATGAACAGTTCAACCCGAACAGCCACCAAGATGCAAATCTAATTAGGATTCTTGCTCACCTTCTTGAATGCTGTGCAGTTTTGGCTGCCCCAAGGGTAGAAATTAAATTTGAAAATAATAATAACAAAAAAAAAAAAACCTGAGAAAAGGATTCTGTTATTTATGCTTTCATTCTTGAACCACAAGTGGCATCTCGGGCTGAATTTGCCATTCGTCAAGGTGTCTTTCAAATACACTTGATATATTAGGCCTAGAATGTTCTCAAATTATGGAGAACATATTCATAAACATGATGTCAGTGTCAAAAATGTCCGACTTTGCAAACTTTAATCGAGTGGTAAACTCGGAGGTAATATTTGTAGTGGAAATAGATTCAGAAAATCAAAACTGAGTAATGGAGCCGGACAGATCAAAGTATTATATATTCCATTAAAAGAAATCAAGTCCCAGTGCTCAGTGTTATGAACATGTTTACATCAACTTCTTCATCTTCTTTTCCTGAGTTTTTTCTTGTTCTTTGCTTTATTTTTTTATTTTGTTCTACTAGATGAGGTTCCCGGCATCATCCGGGATAAACCTGTGACCCAATCGTTCTATCTCTCTCCCTGTCACAGACTAATAAAATAACCGGACTGGATGATCCCATTGTGTGACGTCACAAAACAGCGAAAGTTCATGAACCATCCGCCATTATAGGTTAACGGTGGCGACCGACGCTTCAGCATAGCTACAATTTTGAATGATACCATTTTGACGCGCCTACTGAACGCGGAAGTTTGGTTTCGCACCAAGAAATTAATACATGTACAACCAATCTAGACAAATAAAAAGAAATTTCTACTGCAGATAGAACTAGAATCGGAATTTCCCGAGCGGCGGCCATGTTGGTTATATGGTCGCCGCTCGGGAAATTCCGTAAAAAACGACACAGCCCGAAGCTCGTGTTTCCAGTCTGGTTAATTTATTAGTCTGTGCTCCCTATTTTAATCTAGAGCTTCCCGTATTTTACATACAGATTTCATGCACACCAGGGCACTACGCACTCATTTCTGTAGGGAAATTGCGCACACCGAACTGAACGCGTATTAATACATCGTTTCCGGTGCGGTGGGCTTGCTACAGGGAGCCAAAACAAAGATCATTGTATTTTACATTTTTAAAACTTTTTATTCAAAAATACCTGAGAGTCGAATCAACACAATCGATCGATACAAAAGCAATTAGTTCTATAATTTTTTTAACTGTCGCTGAGGCTGTAGTGTCGTGCAAAAGAAGAGCCAAAATTGGGCCACAATGTATTACTCCAGCCACTATTTTTTTAATAATAAGACTAGATGAAGTTCCCGGCATTCTCCGGGATAAACCTGTGAACCCACCATTCTATCTCCTTCTCTTTCTTTTTGGTCTAGAAAGATTCCCATAATTATTCCAGTCTTACTACAGATTTCATTCACACCAGAGCGCACTCATTTCTGGTAGGGAAATTGCCCGCACCGAACTGAACACGTATTAATATATCGTTTCGGGTGCAATGAGCTTACCACAGATCATTATATTTTAATTTTTTGTGACTTTTAATTTAAAAATACCTGAAACTTGAATCAACATAATCGTTCGACACAAAAGCGTCTGGACTGGATTCGTTGACACTTAGGAAAATTTAACTTTATAATTGTTGAAACTGTCACTTAGGCTCTAGAGTTGAGCAAAAAACACATCAAAATTGCACCACAATGAATTACTCCCACCACTATTTTTTTGTATAATAAGATTATTTCTCCACGTTTTCTTTTATGGTTCTGTTTACATCATTTTCATGATCATTATCATCGTCGTCGACATCGTCACCATCATTATCGTTATATTTTATTCATTCCCCTCTTCGTCTTCTTTTTCTTCATTGTCATCATCCTCTTCTGTGTTTAAGTCTTTATTTCAGGAGGTTTCGCTGCCCTTGGCATTTACACCTGACGTTTCTTGTTTTTATTTTTCTTGTTGTGGTAGGGATTCGTTTTTTTACAATTTTGCCTGGGCAGCGGCCTGTTCGGCCTGCTCTTTTCGATTTCCAGCTGCCAAGGTATCTTTAACTTGCGCAGCATACGCACGGGCCCTACGTATTTTCCACCTTCTCCGAGAACACTAGGTGCTCGATCCATTGGATCAGGGACAGGAAAATATGAGAAACATCTCAAAATTCCAACATGCCTGCACCGACCTGGATTCGAACCCGGTACCTTCGGCATGAGAGGCGAACACCTTGCCTCTAGGCCACCGCCTCCCCATCATCCTCTCCATGATGTTTTTATAACCTTCATCTAGTTCCTCTTCCTCCTGTGCTTTGTCTGTTTCTTCAGCTTTATTTCAAGTCTTTTTTGTTTATTTGTTTGTTCCATCCATTCTTCCCTTTTTCTTTTGACTCCCTCCTCCTCTTGATTCTGTGCTTGCTAGTCATTGTATTGTTGTTTTCTTTCACGCTTTCTGCCACGTCTTCTTCTTAAAGGTCTGTATTTATCCTTTATAAGGAACAGTCAAAACACTCGAGCTGCACTGTCAGTAGTTAGTGCTCTCTGACTATTCCGCGTACTGCTTTAGATAACAAACAATCTTAGTCTATCTGCTCCTATTGGTGATATCTCCCGGTCTTCCTTTCTTGTATTTAGTCCCTACTGTACTGTCTCATGTCGTCATTGTTGAAATGGTCCTATCTCGTGTTGGCTTCTTCTTTTGTTCTCCAAGGCAGAAATTAAATCTTTCTGATGGTGTTATTGATCTTGACATTGCTGAGTAGCTTATTTGTCATTTGCGGTGAAGATCTTTGATTTTGGATGATCACTGCCCTAGATATTTGCACCTCGCTTTTCTTATTGTTATTTTTGGTTGTTCTCTACCATCCTTCTTCGACTTCTTCCTTTTCTTCAAAAGAGCCTTTTACCAGCCTTCAAAAGGGCTGTTTGCTAGCCTTCAAAAGTGCTGTTTGCTGGTCTTCAAATGGGCGGTTGGCTAACCGTCAAAGGGCTGTCTGCTGGCCCTCGAAGGGGCTCTTTGCTAGTCTTTAAAAGGGCTTTGAACACGCGCCAGAAGGGACAATAATAACAAGCAGAGGAAAGGACAATCAATTACTACACGAACTGGTTGGATAGAGGGCTGTATGGGCTAGTGTTTACACATACGTTTTGTTTGTTAACGGTCATGGTTCCGAAAATGGCTTGTTTTCTTTTCTTTCGTAGTGTTTTTTAATTTGCATTTCGACCTACTCAGCGCAGTATCTGTCATTTGTAAGTCTTTGATTGTTTTATTTCCTTTTTGACCTTTCTTTTGTTTAACTTCCCATATCAGTCAAATACTACCCTGATGTTGTGCACAGAATTTTGTAGAGTCAAGATCAAAGAAATTGATGTTTTTGTAGCAACATGCCCAAAGAACTGTCTTCTGTCGAAATCTATCGGAATATTATGTCGAAAACCTAGCCTAATTACTGATAGACATGGATTCATTTTATATTGAAAAGTTGGTGCATATAGTCAGTTGTTCCTCCCGCCAACATAACATGTTTACCTACGCATCTGCTATGGTAAGTCAGCGAATTTAGAATGTGAGACAAACTTCTCAATGAGTCCAATAATGTGAGACATTGAAAACTATGGATGTAAGCATCGTTGTGAGATATTTTAGAATGTTATGATCAACATCCATAACTTGAAACTTTGGCGTGAATCTTGTGTTTCCTACGATGGCATTGCTCCGAAAACTTAAACAATATTGTGTTTGCCTGAAACAGAGTCCAGACAAAATGTTTAACAGGAAGATGATGGAATGATTTAAAAACCAACAAAAACACAAGAGTGGGCGCTGGCGACACACAAGGGGGGGGGGGGTTGAAGATCCTTGACCACAGCCATGGGGATTTGAAGATCCTTGACCACAGCCATGGGGGTTTGAAGATCCTTGACCACAGCCATGGGGGTTTGAAGATCCTTGACCACAGCCATGGGGGTTTGAAGATCCTTGACCACAGCCATGGGGGTTTGAAGATCCTTGACCACAGCCATAGGGGTTTGAAGATCCTTGACCACAGCCATGGGGGTTTGAAGATCCTTGACCACAGCCATAGGGGTTTGAAGATCCTTGACCACGGCCATGGGGGTTTGAAGATCCTTGACCACAGCCATAGGCTTTTACACTTGTGCCAAATGAAGAAAAATTTCGGTTATAATGGGCTCCAGGTCGGATAATAGTGCAGGCTTATCGCAAATGACACGGGGCATTTCTTCCTCTCCAGGGTATTACTACCCGCTGGCGACCAACGGCTCCCCTCCATGGCGTAGCCAAACACATCTCCAAACACCTGTTCAAGGCGACCTGATGGGACCTGAACTCCTGACCAGATGGGGCGAATCTCCGTGCGCGACACACAAAGAGGAAGGGGATTTTGTAGTTTAGAGAGACGCTGTCGCGTCCCGTTTTGGCATGGTAATGCTATGTAAGAGACGATGCGTGAGCACCAGTCAGATCACCGATGAGTGTGGGCCTTAAACATGCAGCATGAATGTAGTAAGACTGAAGCCTGTCTAGTACAGGATTTGAACTTGGGACCAATCACACCAGGATAAGGTATTTTGACCATTTACTACATCGTTTGTGATAGACTTTGGTAGGATACTGGCACAAGCTAGGGGATTCACGAGTGAAAAAATTCAGAGACGCGGCGCGGGGATGAGGGAAAAGGCGCGAGAGAGCGAGAACATCACATATTTGAACAGCCAGAGGAATATCTACAAAATACAAGGAAAGAACGAGTGACGAAAACATGGAGTGAGAAACGAGAAGAAAGAGGCAGAGAGAGACAGAACGAGACATGGAGAGTCTCAGATCCGACATATGAGCAAAAACTACACTATTGAGATTTATACTTATTTTCATAGTGAAGGTGCCGTATGTTGTTGTTTATGTGTTGTATATCCAGCATGTTAAAATAAATGCCTACTCTCTCTGTCACAGAAATGGATCAAACCTTTTCGTAAGCTCCCATACATTTATCTTTTCTCTGACAATGATGGATAATGAAACCAGCACCTTTAACCTTCGCAACTTATCTGACTTCGTTAAATTGGAGTCGCAATGTACAGATCGTTCTTGCTGTCTCGGTCAGGCTTACTTTGGATTCAGACAGAACTGCAATGTACTCAACTGTTAATATGTCTGGGAGCGTGGGAAGTGACTTGATGTGTGTGTGTGGGGGGGGGGGTGGAAATGCGTGGGTGGGGAGAAAAAAGTATGTTTTTTTTTTTTACTGAATTACTTAAGAGAAGGCAGGAAGACACACGATACACGATACATGGTCCGGGGTGTGGCCCTGCCACCATGAAGTGTAGAGGAGTCAAGGCCCAAAACTGACGGGGGTTCTTTCCTCTGAAGGTCTGTAATCTCGCCCTTTCAAGAGTGCCTTGTTCATAATCCCACTCTCCGTGTCCGCACTGCCATCCATCTTCTATCCGAGATCGTCTATGTTAGATAACTGAAGGCATGTCTTTTTGTTTTCAATTGTTTCCTTGTTGTCTTCTGTTTATGTATCTATGTGTACCGAGGAACTTTCTGCTGTGAAAAGAGTTGCCATTTGTGGAATCAAGAATGCCCCAAAAAGATCTTCGATTAGCAGGTACGTCTTGATTTAAGACATACCAGAATAGATGTTTTCTCATTAGTGGGTTCCAGATATAAGCACGTTAACTCCTACGTTTGTCGGCACACTAAAGTATGTTAGCTATTTCTTTGTAATAATGGGCGTTGGCCGATTTCCATTCCAATAAATTGAAATGTTTTGTCTGAGTTTCTCATGGAAATAACAAGTTTCAACGTGCATGAGCTGCATAGACACAACTTATAGATAGTAGTGATCCACCAGTAAACAACGCATTACACTGATGCAACATCTGTATTATTGATTCTGCAGATGGAATGTAAGAGTAACATGTATTATTTTGCTGCAATTATTTTCAGCATTGCGATATCACCCTTGAATGAGAGATCTCACTTTCTGCCAAATCGCGAAACTAGGTCGAGGCGGTAACAAGAATTGGAAAGGGCCGTCTTCGCCAAAGACAGTGTGCGTATCTATTTACTGTGGTCTGTTCGAATTTTGGGGTTGATTGAACCTATTCAGAGCTATTTGTAAGCCTTTACGTCCACTAGAAATGTAGAAGCGACTAATTGTTTACCGCCGCGACCTACTTTCCGTTCCATGCAATCAGTGGTTTCGTGGAGCCTCCTGCGTCTCGCGATGCAAGTAGACCAATAGTGATTTCTTTGCAAATATACATACTCACTGTTAGAATCCATAAAATGCCTTTTTTTTTTTTTCGACGTACTTGGCTAAATTACAACTTTATTATCTTTTTCATAGCCGAGCGCTGTCAAGTGCTAAAGTACGTGATATCAAATAATATCCCTGTTCTAACAATGGCCAGTCCACCACTTAACATTGTCAACGAAATGTTAGATGATACACTATTATCTCCTGTGGATTTCAATCGAAAAATATGGCCAATTGTTTTAGGTCTTTTATATTAGGAGGTTTCGCTGCCCTTGGCGTATACGCCTCATTTTTTTGTTTTAATATCCTTGTTCTTGTTTCTGTGTGTTTTTGTGTTTTTAGGTCTTTATTTAGGAGGTTCCTTCCTCTTGGCATTCACACCTCACTTTTATTGTGTTTTTTAAATCTTTCTCGTTCCTGTTTCTGTGTGGTTTTGTGTTTTTAGGTCTTTATTTAGGAGGTTCCTTCCTCTTGGCATTCACACCTCACTTTTATTGTGTTTTTTAAATCTTTCTCGTTCCTGTTTCTGTGTGGTTTTGTGTTTTTAGGTCTTTATTTAGGAGGTTCCTTCCTCTTGGCATTCACACCTCACTTTTATTGTGTTTTTTAAATCTTTCTCGTTCCTGTTTCTGTGTGGTTTTGTGTTTTTAGGTCTTTATTTAGGAGGTTCCTTCCTCTTGGCATTCACACCTCACTTTTATTGTGTTTTTTAAATCTTTCTCGTTCCTGTTTCTGTGTGGTTTTGTGTTTTTAGGTCTTTATTTAGGAGGTTCCTTCCTCTTGGCATTCACACCTCACTTTTATTGTGTTTTTTAAATCTTTCTCGTTCCTGTTTCTGTGTGGTTTTGTGTTTTTAGGTCTTTATTTAGGAGGTTCCTTCCTCTTGGCATTCACACCTCACTTTTATTGTGTTTTTTAAATCTTTCTCGTTCCTGTTTCTGTGTGGTTTTGTGTTTTTAGGTCTTTATTTAGGAGGTTCCTTCCTCTTGGCATTCACACCTCACTTTTATTGTGTTTTTTAAATCTTTCTCGTTCCTGTTTCTGTGTGGTTTTGTGTTTTTAGGTCTTTATTTAGGAGGTTCCTTCCTCTTGGCATTCACACCTCACTTTTATTGTGTTTTTTAAATCTTTCTCGTTCCTGTTTCTGTGTGGTTTTGTGTTTTTAGGTCTTTATTTAGGAGGTTCCTTCCTCTTGGCATTCACACCTCACTTTTATTGTGTTTTTTAAATCTTTCTCGTTCCTGTTTCTGTGTGGTTTTGTGTTTTTAGGTCTTTATTTAGGAGGTTCCTTCCTCTTGGCATTCACACCTCACTTTTATTGTGTTTTTTAAATCTTTCTCGTTCCTGTTTCTGTGTGGTTTTGTGTTTTTAGGTCTTTATTTAGGAGGTTCCTTCCTCTTGGCATTCACACCTCACTTTTATTGTGTTTTTTAAATCTTTCTCGTTCCTGTTTCTGTGTGGTTTTGTGTTTTTAGGTCTTTATTTAGGAGGTTCCTTCCTCTTGGCATTCACACCTCACTTTTATTGTGTTTTTTAAATCTTTCTCGTTCCTGTTTCTGTGTGGTTTTGTGTTTTTAGGTCTTTATTTAGGAGGTTCCTTCCTCTTGGCATTCACACCTCACTTTTATTGTGTTTTTTAAATCTTTCTCGTTCCTGTTTCTGTGTGGTTTTGTGGTAGGGATTAGTGTTTTTAGTATTTTTGCCTGGGCAGCGGTCTTGTTCGGCCTGCTCTATTCGACCCAAAAAAAGAGGACAATTTCTATTTATTGTGATATTAAATAACACTAAATTTAAGTAACGTTTAATGGAAAATTAGACACACACATATACACATTCACATACATACACGCACACACAACACTCACATACACACGCATACACTCACACACGTATTCACACACACATACACACCTGTCAAACATTAATAACAAAGTTAATGGTTTGCAATAATCAATTGCGTATTATAATGTGTTTATTATCTGTTAAAATGAGAAGATTATATGTATGTCACTTGAGCAGTTCTTCATTTGTTTGTCGTTTTTTTTATATTTTTTTAAAGGTATTTGATTATGTACGATAATGATACAAATAGATCATTTTGTCTGGGAGGGGGTGGGAGAATATCACGTGAAAAGAAACTGGCTAAATCGCGGTTCTAGTATTGAAATTCAGCCCTTACGACACATTGAATTTACGCTCGGCTTTTCTTTTTTTTCTTTCGTTCCTTTCTGGAGTTGCATCAGCAGCCTTTGACCATTTTGGTGAGCCGTCTATTTTGCCCTGCAATTGTAGTGGACAAGAAGATTAAAAAGTAGGAACTATTGCATTAAAACTGGCCGTTTTTCCTCTTTGTTCTTGTCACTTGCAGGAGGATATTTGAGTTTGCCAGATTTAACTAGAGGCTGAGCCTGTGCGAGCCAGCAGTGGCTTGCGTGGCGTTTATCTGGACAAGAGTTTCCAAATAAAGCTCAGAGTGAAATTGCTATTAGACGTGTAGTTAATGGACGGAATCCTTTCCAAGAGCTGCCCAGATCTATTCCTGGCCAAAATCTGTGCTGGTTTTTCATCATTTTATCTTGGGTGTGGGTGGATACATTGTCAGTGTATATTGTAGTCTCTAACCCTTTCTGTTTTCTTTATCTTTCGCTCTCTCTCAGTCTGCGAGTCTGTTTGTCTGTCTGTCTGTCTCTCTCTCTCTCCTGACCCCCTTTCTCTCTGTCTGTCTGTTTTTGTCTCGCTCTCTTTGCGTGAGTGCGTGTGTGTGTGTGTGTCTCAGTCTCTCTCTCTCTCTCTCTCCCTCTCTCAGTGTGTGTCTCTGTCTATCTGACTCTACGCTTTGTGTCCCAGTCTCTCTTTCTCTCTCTCTGTCGCTGTCTTTGTGTCTGTCTGTTTCTCAGTCTTTCTTTCTCTCCCTCCTCTCTCCTCCCCACCCCTCTCACTTTCGCTGTGAATATGTGTCACTCTTCCTGTCAGTGTCCACGGCCCCGCCTCTTAGTGTGAACATACCCATAAGTACATACTCATTTGTGTACACTTGGCAATGAAACAGCAATAAGATGTATCCTTAATGTTGGAGTATTTGTGAAAGGAACCCACTCCAATATTGTCTTCTCATGAACGAATGATTGGGCTTTTGGTGTACTTATCCAGCTGTGGCAGATATTATTGTAGTTGTCAGTTATTGAAAGTGTACTGCAATTTTTTTAACATGTTCAGGAAGAAATCAACAGCAGGACTGGCTGCAGAAAAGCATTCTATTACCAAAGATATCTTTACAAAAGATAATTATTTGCTCTACACGAACGCATTCCATTTTTCCAAAAAAATGTTACAGAGTACGTGGGACAACCTGCCTTTGGGTACTCCAGTGAACGGCCCTATGATTAAAAATGAATAGATAAATATCTATTTTAAACATTAACTTATTAGCTTCATAAGCCACATTTCAATCATGGACAAAAAATGGATTTATGGGCAAAATTATGTGATTAGGGAACCCCTGTCAATGAGTACACCCAACTCTTATATACACCGTGTGCTCATATGTATAGAGATCTTGGTATGTAATTTTCTTGATTTGATATCGATACCCTGATTACTTTCGTACTTGCAGACAGAATGTTCTAATCATACAAACCGTTTCATGTCAGTGGGAATAAAAAAATTAGGAAAAGCAATGATAATCCAGGAAATGGAAATCCAGAGGAAAAATTGCTTGCTTGTGTGTGTATATAGGGTACTGTGGAGGGGGGGGGGGATTACTTGAAGTGGTCTTTTTATTTTAACTCAGCCATCGGTAAAAAAAAAAGTGCCAACTTTTATTGCAGTCTTCGAGAACGGTACGGGACTGGAGTAAGGGAACCATAATGCCTCCCATTCCATTCGATGATTTCCTCCTATGTTTGCAGTTATTAAGGTGAGGATAGTACTCGATGTCACATCCATGTGCCGCTCCAAGATTGCTTTCAAACATCCAGCTCAGCCAGGCTTGAGGGCTCTGTTGTATTCCGGGCTGGCGTCGTTTTCCGGTATTCACAAGTTCACTTCCGGTGAAGTAAGGCTGAGAGAGCCTACCCCGACAGCCAGCGGTGCTTCCAGGTCTAGGTTGTTCACGCATGCGCGTGACTGGCCCACTTGGGTGGCCTCAGTTAAAGGGGAGATAATCTCCCCAATCATTAAATACTTTGTCCCGGCGTGCCGCGGACTGCCACGTCAATTTCCTGAAACTCGCGGCTGAATTCGATGAAGAGTTTGAAAAAGAAAAGGCAGAGATAGAAAAAAAAAAAGATAAAAAGGAAGAAGAAAACTGAGAGAAGCATTGCATGTCATGGTGATTCACGGAGCTGACGAAAATGCTGAAGAATAGGAGTTTTACAGACTTCATGAAATAGACTTTCTTCACTTGACCGTCTCTTCTTGGTGGGCTATCTGTGGCAATACCGTGATTGTTGGAACTTGTCGAATATAGTCTGTCTGTTTTGATGGTTGTTGATCGCTTATGGTAGAGTCTCCCTTTGCCCTATCGATCTGTTATCTTCTGTCTATTGTCTTGATTTTTCCAAGCGCAACTGTGATCGTTATCGCTTCAACGTGCTTTCTCCACGCTCAAACTCAAGTTGTGTATCTGTATAAATTTGTGTACATATAAATCAGTGCCTCTTCCACAGTTTGCTCATTCAACCTACCGCCATCACAGATCAAATACTTTTGTATGCGGCAGAAAATCGTATGATTATATGAGTATCATTGCATTGTTCCCACCCAATATCTGAAAATGGTTCAAACTAAACTATTTCATGCAACAAAATAAACGAAGCCTTTTCTAGTTGATAGAAGAATTTAAGCCTTGGTTTGCTTAATGTAATAACATAAACGAAAGTAAAATGCTTGTTTGATAATAATAATAATAATATTAATAATAATAATAGGTTCCATGCAGATCGAAGCTATAATTCTGACAAGTATTCATTATTATCAGAAATTCTTCTCTCGGATTAGTATGTACAGTTTGATTCCATAATAAAATAAAATCACGTAACACACATTAGATTCAGACGGCCAGTTTTGGAATCTGTACTGTTATTATAGATCATGTTATCTACCTTAAACGGTGAAAAGACCCAAATATATCGTCGGGTATCTCCCATATTGTCATAAATACATCTGTGCCTTTTCGAGAAAATGAAGATTTAAGTTTTGGTTGGCAAAAGGGTTAAAGCGTCTAAAACATTAAGCCAGAAACACATATGTCGAAAAGTTTTTAATCGATTGGAATGACAGTTACGGTACATAATATAATGAAATTAGGAGTGAGAGTACCATGTTCATGACAAAATCTCAAAATCGACAAAATGTCGCATACAACAATATGGCACATAGTCCTCGGCATACACATCCTCTGGCTGTGATCTGCATCAATGAGGCTCACACAACAGTAGCCATCTCTCAACCAATACCGTGAACCACCTGCTTAATTTACAATCCCTATTATATCGATATCCTGACATTTTCTCTGAATTCTCCTCAATGGCATGTCCTTCCCCTCCCCAGATCTTAGCCTGAGAATGTGGATTCAATTTTACGTCATTGTCTAAGCCGCAACGGCAATCTACTACACCTATCTAAATATGTGAAGATGCCGACCCATCAAATTATCACCACACCTGAACGATTAGCGCACCTGCAATTTTGCTGCGTTCTGCTGTGGATAACCCAAAGCCACGTGAATCTCCTGTTTGTAAAGAAAATGACAGATCTGACAGTAAATCACTCCACATTAAAGATAGCAAATAAACTAACCAGTTCTTCAACTGCTTGTATTTATCAATCTATATCCTGGACGGGAAAGGGGGGGGGGGGGGGAAGAGAAATGAACAACAATAAACAATAGAAATAATAAACAAAGAAAGTCCGTAAACAATTAAGCGTAAAATTCTTTCTATTTTTAAAATTGTATTCTACGAGAAATTAGCCTGAGAAAACAAAGTTACTATCACTAGGCTCTCACCCCAGCCTTATCGATAGGGCATACTTTTTTTTTTCCTGATCAAGTGTCAGTCCGTTCCCTAAATTCTGACAGTTTTTTTTTAATTCACGATTCTGTGATCCGGTCATGTCCCCGTCATGCCCAGAAAAACCACAAGCTCACTTACATCCACATAAATAAACAAACAAACAAATCAAGACTACCATATTTATTGTTTCATCCATCCACTCTCCCCAAGGAAAAGAGAAGTTTGTTCAAGAGTGACCATACAGAAGTTCTACCTGAATGCCGAGCATCTGGCCAAATGCCACAAAAACGGTTCATGGCAACTTTCTTTTTCTTAGCTGTAGGTCTTCACGTACAAGTTAAAAAATCAGTTCTGACTGCCTTTGTTATTTTCTTTCCTGGTTTAAAAAAAAGAAAGGAAGACGAAGAAGAAGAAAAAAATAAAGAAGAAAGAAATTTATCCAAGCTGCATCTCCGGAAAGACGTTAAATGATTCCTTTCCACTATGATTTTGTTTCCAAGTTATTAAATCTATCATAATGAATGCAAGTATTTGGTGCAAATTGGTTTCCATGGTTTTCCACGGGCTACTTATAATTATTAGAATTTTGAATAATGTATGATATTCGTCTCTTAGAAACCGAACTTTAATCATCTATGTCATCTGTCTTGTCACTCCAAGGAATGGATTAAGCGAATTGTTTCACTGTGATTTTTGGCGTCCTCATTGTGTTGTTGGCGTCTTTCCTTGGTTGTTGACGACTTCACTGTGTCGTTGACGTCTTCCAGGGGTCTCGAACCTGAAATTTCAAATGTTTTTAATTACAATCGGTGATGTATGAACTGTTTGTGTGAAGTCGGATAATTCAAGAAATTCGAAAACGAAGACAAGTAGTGTTGATGACTCGAGTTATCAAAAGAGCGACAAAGCGAATTTTCCACCTGAACTCAAAACAGAGAACAGTGTTGGCAAGGACAGGATGTCTTCACCTGGCGTACGTTTCAGGCTATTTTTGTAACCTGTGAGCTTCAATACTGTATTCACTGGATCACCGAACCAATACGCCCTAGTATCTTCCAGTATGTGAACTATTCTTTTGAATTTGATCGGTTTGTAAACGCTAAAAAGGCACAAAAAATGAATTTCGACAAGCTCTACGTAAGAATATGAGTAAATCACCAAGGCTTTCCTCCAGACTAGAAAAAAAAAGAGAGAACTTAAATTTTTTCTTTTTATACTTTAAGAAAGGAATCACGTCGAGGCAACTAGAATGGGAATTTGGTAATGTATCACATACAGAGAAAAATAGCCTCCTATTGGTTTGTTGTATGGGTAATCCAGACTCGGGGAGGGAAATGGGCTTTACAGAAATAGTGATCACTGCAAAAATGAGTTGATTAAAAGAAAAACAAAACAAAACAAAAAAACTTCTAAAAGAAAGCTTGCACTAGCAAAGACCCCCCCCCCCCTTTTTTTTCACAGGCGGCCATCTTGGATTATGACACTTATTGAAAAAGGCTCAAACCTTAGTTTGCAGAATCTATGCCCCAACTTATAACACAACTGACAAAGGCTGCAAGCATACTGGTTTTATAATAGTTATGATAGTTTGCATGGGACCCTCGAAACATCAAGCCAGCCCAGCCCTTTCATCGACATTCAGCATCCTAATGGCCGTGCGATCGTACAAAAGGGGAAAAGGGGGATATGAAAAGCATACACGAGGGAAGATGGGTCGAGAATTGCCAAAATGGAGGGAACATAAAAATATCAAAATTTTTAATGGATATACACTGTGTCAGTGTCGGTTGCCGCTAAAGTTGTCTACAAACCAATGCTTGTGGTGTCAATATAAAGGCTTTTTCTTTCTTTTCTTTTTGTTTTGTTAAATTTTTTTGGACAAGAATTTTGTGGAGGGGTAATTATATGTAGTTTAACTATTAATGATTTAACGCCATGAATGAAATCGTCCCAAGACTTCTGTATATATAAAAAAAAAAAAAGGGGCATCTTTCATTGTTTCGTGGCTGACTGGCCGGCGCTTCTGGTCGAGTCTCCCTCTGTCTGTCCTATCATCTATTATATATTTTAGTAACTTGCAACCTCTGGCATGACTAACTGACCAAACTATACACTCTTCAGGACTTAAATTTGGCAGGAAGGTGGCAATTGAGATAAGGAAGATGATGGCTATAATTAAAAGCTGTTTACTTCAAACATGTATTTTTAAAAAATAACAATGTTTATTGCTATGTAACATCTGTATTTTTTGCATGTTTGTTTCGTAATACTATAAAGTACCGTGTATGTCATAAAAAGTAACCGTATCAAGCGTTCAGTTTGGTGCGAAATGTTCTGGTGCGCATGAGTTCTGAAGCAAGACTGTAGTTTATTACTTTTATTATACTAGAGGGGGGGGGGGGGGAATCACATGATTGTTTATTCTGGGCAATGCCCGGTAGGACAGCTAGTCTATTATATATTTCAGTAACTTGCAACCTTTGGCATGACTAACTGACCATACTATACACTCTTCAGGCCTTAAATTTGGCAGGAAGGTTGAAATTGAGATAAGGAAGATGATGGCTATAATTAAACGTTGTTTACTTCAAGCATGTATTTTTTTTTAAATAACAATATTTATTGCTATGTTACATCTGTATTTTTGCATGTTTGTTTCGTAATATATAGTACCGTGCGTGTCATAAAAAGTAACCGTATCAAGCGTTCAGTTTGGTGCATAGTGTTCTGGTGCGCATGAGTTCTGTAGTTTATTAACATTATTATATGATTATGAGAGAGGTAGAGAGAGAGAGAGAGGGGGGGGGGGCACATGATTGTTTATCCCGGGCATGCCCGGTAGGTCATCTAGTCTATTATATATTTCAGTAACTTGCAACCTTTGGCATGACTAACTGACCAAACTATACACTCTTCAGGCCTTAAATTTGGCAGGAAGGTGGCAACTGAGATCAGGAAGATGATGGCTATAATTAAAAGTTGTTTACTTCAAGCATGTATTTTTTTAAAAATAACAATGTTTATTGCAATGTAACATCTGTATTTTTGCATGTTTGTTTCGTATTCTAATAGTACCGCGCATGTCATAAAAAGTAACCGTATCAAGCGTTCAGTTTGGTGCGTAGTGTTCTGGTGCGCATGAGTTCTGAAGCAAGACTGCAGTTTATTACTTTTATCATATTGAGAGAGAGAGAGAGAGAGAGAGAAAGAGAGAGAGAGAGAGAGAGAGAGAGAGAGAGAGAGAGAGAGAGAGAGAGAGGGGGGGGGGGGGGAGTTCATGATTGTTTATTCCGGGCAATGCCCGGTAGGTCATCTAGTTCTGTTATATTTTGTCTATCGCCTTACTTTTTCTCAGCACAATGTCAACTTTATCGTGTCGACATGCCTTCTCCAAAACTCAAACCCTTTAATTTAAGCGGAACAAATAAACAAACAAACAAACAAACAAAAAAAAACAAAACCCACAAAAAAAACTGAATCTTGCAGACATCTCACTGCGACTCCGACATTTGAGGTAGACAAAATTTTGAATCTAGAAAGTTAGCTAATATGAGCTGGTTTTAGACTTTTAGTTCCCATCAAATTACTGCATGTGCGTATTTTTAACCGCTAGCACTACGCGATGAACTGTACAAAATCGTGAGGTTTTGTAACCTGCTCTCTTTTCTCTTTGCTATATTTTAATTATGAACTGAAGAGGTTAGAACAAGTTTAAGTCACATTTTGATAATTATAGAAATGCACATATCAGATGCAAAAAAAAAAAAAAAGGGCTATCTATTTATAGTAACATCATCTTCCTATGATTAACCAGCGCTGAGAGAGTTTGATTTGAAAGTGGGCCGCACCAATGCAAGAACAAGCCTTTGGACGTGAGCCGTGGATTCTGCACTCCCTGTCGCAGTTGCCTTTCCAATTCCACAGCATTGGCAGATGTTTCTTGTGTTTCTGTGCTTGTTAAGTTTCTCTACAACTTTGACAAAGCAAAACAAACACAAGGTTCTCGGGAATGGAAAGTTTGATAATGTTTCATGTTTGCCTTGAAGCAAAGCCATTCTCCAAAAAAAGTAAAGCGAATGCGTTGAGCACCTTTGTGTGCTCATTTTCACCAACGCTTCCTCTGGGTGTAACGCAAAACAAGCTCTTTTCAAATAATTCATTACAGGCTTCCATCTGGACATACGGAATTAATAAAACCTTGAATTCTCTTAACGGCCTCTGCGACGCCTTATAGTGGTATTTAGTTAGAGAGGGGCTTCTTCCTCCAGATATGCTGAAGACATATGTGGTTAATGTAGAAATTTTAATTGCATCCACCTACTTTGCCACCAGAAGGATTGACAGGTAGATTTATCTCGTTTTGTAACACTGAACGCAGTCAGCAAAGTGATAAGCGATTTTACAAATTAGTGCCAGTCTGTTACAGAAAAGTACAAATTATTGGATATTGCCCTTTGTCACTTTAAAATGATTTTGTATTGAAAATTGATTTGTATCATTCCAATATGGTGTGGATGGAAGTGAATATGATTTGGATGGACAGAAAGATACGTCATAAAATTTTATTTTTTTTAAAACATGAAGACTGACAAGTATTCTCCAGCGTCTACATACGGCAAAGCAATGCCAGAACACGTGTTCTATCAATTCCCCTTTCTTTGTATAATTGTTGCAGCTTGCTCATTGCTGCTAAAGGCTACCCACTCCCACCCCTGCCCCCCTCCTCCCCGCGCCAGACGCACACCCTTTTTTCTACACATTCCACTATTTCTGTGCTTGACGGAACACAAAACCTGCTGCTGATCCACACAGCCGGTGAGAAAATATTTACTCATGCTAACACCCGTGTGGCCCTCAGGTTTTGTACTCACACATAAGACAGCTCCAGTAGGTGGGAGTCGCACCTGTTGTCTTGATGGACGGTAAAATTCCGTAGTTTTGAAACACCTGCGGTCGGGGGTTCTCGTGATGTGCGAGAGGACACGGCTGCCCCAAACAAATAATTTCAATAGGCTTCAACCAAACATCTTCTGTACAAGTTTTAAACAAATAATGTTAATGTATTTCGCCTTCTAGGCACCGCCCCTATTTCTGCTTGTGAGCAAATTGTGATTTCGTGACAATTTGTGGTTAGGGGCGTAATTAGGGTTGTTGTCTCTTTCATGATCAGTTAGATCTAGTTGATTTGCTGTGTATATTGTAGAAAACACTAAAAATAAATTACTTTTTTTCACGCAGAGTCCTTGTGGGAACTCCAACCGAGTGATAAGTGTCTGTGTAACATTGGTGCTACATTATGGTGCAGATAGGGCTAAGTCGTATTAGATTGTTCCTGCTTCCGATATAATCGTTATGAGACTAGAATATTACTCTGCAGGGCACATCCGATCCATCAGCAAAACAGCGAGGTTTACTCCTTGTTCAGCCTCGCAGTTCCAGCGGCGTGCAGTTCAAATATTCCATTTCACTGCTGTCCTATTGTCGATCTGGATGCAGCATTATTTGGCAGTGGATTGAGAAGTTAAAAAGAATTTAATATGTACGTTTACTTAACCCCCTCACCGCGCGTAAACTGTACTCCTAGAGTATAAAGACAATAGTGCCAGGGGACTGTAAAAACGTTCACTTTCAAACGACACGAAATAATATTTTTCAGCAAATTAAGGGTAAAAAGCTGCACTTAAGAAAAAGGTTGTTCATCTTTTGAATACTGATCGGCCACACTCAGAAAATTTTCCAAATCTAGCGGGAGAAATATGATGTTAGCGAAAGGAGACTCGATTTATGATAAATAAAAGTGTTTAATAAGTTACGTCTTGACTAAATTCTACCCCAGATTAGGTGCCTGCTGTTTAATTTATTTATCTCTTCAACCTCTCATGAAAAGTTTGAATGCTCCCAAAGATACTAGATGCAATAAGATGAGATACCCCCTTCTTCACCCTTCTACAAAATCGTGCACATCGTTTGGAGGGGAGGAGGCCCATGGCGTATGGCATGAAAAGAATGCTTAATATAATGATAAATTAATGACTGGGATTTTTTATAGTGCTAATGAATCTAGAAAATAAAAAATAGGCAGAATTTTCCTTCAGCGATTGAAGTTATAATTACAAAATAACTGACTTCGATCAAGGTCGGTAGCAACAGCTGAACAGTGAGCAAAATGCAATATTTTCCCTAATTTGGCTTTGTTACATACAGCATAGTTCATGACTTCCACGCATTCACCGCTAGGTTGCGGCGCGACATCTGTGCACGTTAAATGCGGTAGCTCTCTCATCTTATTGTGTCTGTTGTCCGTGTTATTACTAACTTTTCCGTCAGTCTGAAACTTTAGATCAGCATCGACCAATTACTATAAGAAACGTCTCTGGCCCAAAATGATCTTTTTTTTTCCAGAGTTGATGTATTTGTTATGTCAATTATTAGTTTAAACAGAGCTCAGTGGGAGGGAAAAAAAAGTCATACTCGTATTCACAGCTGAGTGAAGAAATCTCATTTAAAAAAGGACTCACTGAGATTACAAATCCTGTCGTTTATTGCAAAAAAAAAAAACAAACAACAAAAAAAAACATGAAGATTTACTGTGAATTTACATTCCCTTTTTGTGAATTTATTCTCCCTTTTTTGTGCACAGTTGTCATGTTTATTAATTTACACATTTTGTAATCAAACTGTGTTTATTGTTTGCTTTTTACCTGAACAAATCACATGCATTTGTTGACAGCTGGTGAAGAAATGTAAACCAAGAAAAGTTACAGACAAATTGCAAATTCTTGAAATCAAAACAAATTACAAGTACACGATCGTTGTAATTACGTCCATACTGGCTGTTTGTTTGTTTGCCTTTTCTTTTGAATACGTTTACCTGGTTTACTGTTTCGAATTTGTACAAATCAAACTAGTTTTTTGGCTTTTTTTTTATCAGCGTTGGCTGGTGAAGAAGAATTGGTTCATGCACAGAAAGAGACAGTTACAAAATATACGAAGACGAAAAAAGAAATGTGCGAAAAGTTGGAACGCTGGATAGAATAAACGTACGGCCAGACTTCAAATGTCTCTTGACAACAGACAAAAGCGAAAACCCATTCCAAAGTGCAGATAGACACCTTTTTTTTTTCTCTGAGAAAAAGAGGTTTAGCAATGGAGAAAGAAGGGTTATCAAAAACTGAAGGCTGGTCTGAAACCTTAAAATTTCACAGCACAGGCGGGAATACTTCAGAGGAGTAAAGCTTTCCGTAAAGAGGCGAATGTGGTCAGAGAGAACGGGAGAAGAAGGTAAAAGAATGGCAGTGTGGAGAGAGGCAGGGCGGGGTGCATGAGGGACCACAGAAATGAGAAAAAGGAAAGGAAGCATTGGGTGAATGATTGAACATCACAAAAACAGAAACATAACTACTGATTGAGGGAGGAAGGAAATAGTGAAAATGAGGAAAAGTGTTGTATCGTTGGTTCAAGAAATGACAGATATCGTATTAATGAATGAGTGAGCGAATGAATGAATGGGCAAACGAATGAATGGATGAATGAATGAACAGACAAATGAATGAATGAACGAACGAATGAATGAATGAGCAAATGAATGAATGGATGAATGAATGACGGAGAAGTGAATGAATGAGTGAATGAATGAATGAATGAATGAATGAATGAATGCTTAAGATAGCATGCTAACAAAACAATCAGAAGAACAAAGTCAAATACCAAACAGAAGAAGAGAAAATGGGAGAGGACCACAGACAGACTCGGGAGAATTGTACGACTTTTTGGTATACCGTTCTGCGGAAAGTAAACAAAGAACTGTTGAAAACGAGAGGGGGGGGGGGGGAATGAGACGGGTGGTCCGGGAATCAAATCTGTGGGCTATCACAACATCTCTAGATCAGATGGTAAACCCAGGCACTTCTTTTGCAGTCATTACTATCTCCATCCCATCGTAAAGCAAGAACGTAAACATTAGAGAAAGCCTGGACTTTGAGGCAAACAGAATATAATCGTTTGCAGCGGTGTTTCCCTATGGGGGGAACCAGTGTAATTGAAATGTCATTATTCTTTGAGAAATAGTTGGACAAGTATTATTTAGTGTGCAGAATAAGAATGGAAAGAAAGGCTGGAATTAAGCCTTCGACAAAACTGGACAAAGAGAGAACAGGAAAAACAATAGCTGTAAGTAAGAATTGGTCGGACGTGATTAACTGAAAGAATTTGTGCCATTTAATGTTTGTTTTTCCCTTCCAGTCTATTCCTCAAACCAAGCAGAGATATTATGCTATGTGAATAAACTGCTGTTTCAAAGGTATTTATTTTTTGTTTCATATGAGAGAGAATGCAGTGATATCCAATAGATAGGTATGTAAGAAGCATAGAAAAAAAATACGAACATTTTGCTATATTCACAATGCCATGGCACTAAGAATAATTATGATCAACCACCGAACTGTGTACCTTTCTATCTCCACCAAGGGATACTCCAATTGTAACTAATACTTTATGTGAAAATGGTTTTTCAATACAAAAGTAGGTGCGGCAATATTGTGTTAATGGAAAATGGTCCATTTATTGCTTTTGTATAAAAAAAATTATCCCATGGAATATGTTAGAACTGAGGGAAACGTGCATAGAAAACCTGATTTGGAAAAGAAATATCGAAAGCGACAGCTGTGAAAACTTATGATCATTTCAAGTCAGTGGGAGGATCAGTGTGTTTCCACCATGAACTGGAAGTTGTTTATCTAGAAGTCGTTGGTGCTCAATGACTTATTAGAAAAACGGTGAAAGGGCTTAGAATGTAGTAACCACATGTACCACTAGCATAGTTTTCCATGGCGGTCTGTATTTGGACATAGTAAGAGCTATCCGGGTCAGAATGCACTGTTGATGTGAAGACCACAATAAATCCAAATCTAACTCTAACATTACATCCGGCTAGCTATTATGCGTCTTTTGCCGTATTTTTGTGTTTCTGTGGTATTTTGTTCTTGTTGATGTTGATATTGACTTTCAGTTTAATTTATTGGCCACTAAATGACGCTAGCGTTTGATTTTAATTTTCGGGAAATGTGTAGTTGGAGCTGGTAAAGAGAGTATCGTCTAAATATCCGTTAGTGATCCGAAATCTCATTGTCCGATTCCTATTTGTTTTTGGGAGAAATTCAGCTCTCTGCCTGCACAGTGGAGGTCACCCATTCCTACTCGTTCTTCAGACACTCCTCTGGACAAAGTGAGTAGAAGTGGCAGAAAGGGGATAGGGGCAGGGTTGGTGAGAGTTCCATGGGAGGTGGGTCTCCAATTACTTGATGTTTTAGAAGTTGAGTAAATTGTCACGTCAGGAAGTCTTGGCCTCTCGGCTTCCCCAGTCTTTCCTCCCTCACTCTTCATCTGTGGATCTGAGGACGTCGACATCTCCGCTCTGGTCTGCATCTGTCTGGATTACAATACTGTGCAGTTTTTGTAGGTTCAACGATCTTTAATTTTTGTGTGTGGTCAGCCAGCATGGTTTCTAACTATGCAGTTACATTTTAAAAAAGAAAGAAAGATAGAAAAAGGTTTCCGTGGATTTTAAAATCCATAGCTGAATACATCATTATTATATAAGATAGCAGTTTTTACGTCTGAAATTGTTCAACTCATATAACTGAACAAGCCTAGGAGCATCGTTTGAATTAGAAGATGCTGCAGTGTGTGTGCAATGCTCCGTTGTTTAAAGAAAGCTGTATATAACGTCCTTGAAATTGTATTAACTTGTTTGGATTTTTTTGTGTTTTTTTTTTTTTAATGAAACAGCGATCTTTCAAAGAAATAGAAGGTTGCATGTAATAATTTTATTAGCTAAAAACCTCGGTTGAGCGGTTCGGAACATTTCTGTCTGGTATAAAAGTGCTTCGAGACGTATTACAAAAAAAAAGCGGGGGGGGGGGGGGTGGATTTTAAAACAACTCAAGCTTCACATTTCGATAGAGACAAGACTTACACGATTATACATTAATGCTAACTGTGGATGAATGAAAAGAGAATGAAGAAACTGTTATTATGAATTGGGCAACTATGGGCAGAGACAGACAGGAGATAATTTACATAAAGAGTAGTACTATCCAAGCGATGTGAAAAACTTCAGGCCAAACCATCTAACAAACTTCAGAATTTTACACGACATGTGAAATAAACAACAGTACAGGAAACAGATCTAACGCATCCGTGGATGTCAGCAAAATCTTAATATAGAAAATATAGTGGCGGGAGTGTTCACTGTGGTGCAATTCAGGATTTTAAAATCTTTTTGTTGAGCTCGACGCTACATCCTGAATGACAGTTTCAAACATTATTTCGTGAAGTTTCTTACGTGTATATTAATTTAACGGTCTATTGTTTTTATTCAAGTTTGAGGCAACGTCTAGTTATACATGTTAAGATGGTAAACTACATTTATATATATATATATATTGGTGGTTGGTTGGGGGGGGGGGGGGGAGGCTCCCTTTGATAAGCCCAGCGTGTGGGTGACTGTATTTGACATGCGTTCAAACTGGTGTAGTTTCCCAGCACAGAAAGGACTTTATAGTGTTCCAGTCACCGTCCGTGAGATTTGAAGAAAGACTGTAGATCACTATAAGAAACCTTCTTGATCCGAGAAAGGGGGAGAGAAGGGAGGGAGCTCGGGTTTATTCAGTGTAGTGCCTGGCCGGGGTACCTCATCTAATATGAATAGAAGTTGATAAGCTATTTCTCTCAGAGACCTCAGATGTCGTTCGTATTTTAAATATCGAGGGGTATTTGCCATTTTGTTTTATGGGACATTTTGCCGATTTTGAGGTTAGTCGTGAAAGTGGTTCTCTCCCTCTCTCCTGATTTCTTTGGGTGTAAGTGTCATTCCAATGGGTTAAAAACTTTTCGAGATAAGTGTTTGTGACGTCATGTTTTATGCATTATAGCCCTTTTGCCGGCCAAACTTCAGTCCTCATTTTCTCGAAAAGGCCAAAATGCACATATGACAATACGGCAGATACCCGACGATATAATTAAAATGTATACTTCAGACGTTGGTTTTCCAAGCAGTGTGACTTTCAATTGCTTTTCGTTTCATGTAGTTTTCTTCATTGAAAAAGACTACTGTTCCTTGCACATATCACAATGACCGATATTTCGGTTACATTATTTCGTTCGACAAAAAAATGATACTAGTTTTGCATGTCACTCTCTTTAAAGTTCAGATTTATCATCAAGCTTTTACTATTTTATCAGCTGGCCAATATCCGTTCTTCCCCATTGGCCCTAACAAATGCTATTTACTAATATACATGGTTTCCTTTCACTGTTCAGCTATAGCTCTGAATGTAAAATACTCCAGTCCTTCAGCAAATAGACTTCTTTGAATAGTTTCTGTCCATGTTTATCCAGGTACAGATTAGGCTGTCAAAACTATCGCCTTAATTAAAGATAAATAAGCAGTGATTTGTTTTCCTTATTGATGGAGATTAGATGAAACGTGTAGTGACATAAACTAAATATTACTTCCAATATTATGATAGCAGCTTTCATAAAATATTCAGTTGCCCATTTATGATGAGTGGTCGCATTTATTTAATATTCTACATTTTTTTTTGTTCAATTGTTTTTTATCAGTTCGGTTTTCCATATTTTGTTGTTGTTGTTGTTGTTGTTTTTGCCTGAAGAAGGTTTCTAACCGGAAGTTCGATTTGTCTACCCCCCCCCCCCCCACCCCCACCCCCTCCTTTTTTTCCGCTTTATTGTATCTTTTCGGTGTTATTTCTTACGCGAGGCTTTACTTCATACAACTTTTTCTTTTAGACATATTCTGACTTTGCTTTGACCCTTGCTGCGACCCCACAGTTTTTCTATGGTGTTAATAATATTTATTGTTTTTGTCTAAAAATTGCGTAAATGAAATCTCTGTCTGTTTCCATTTTTCTCTTTCGTTTATCTGCTTGCAATCACACAGTCCTTCTAACCTCATGACATAGTCGGTCTATGTTCATCACATAGTCAGTCTAACTGTACTGAAATTAGTCTCTTTCAAGTGGCAGCATTGCTACTTAATTCTTCAATTTTTAAGGAGACGATGTTCGCAAGTAGCGTCACGGAGCTGAAGAAAGAATGTTTGAAAATAAACCATTTCTTTGATTATTATCGCGCATTTTTATTTTTTTTTTACTCACAAAAATGGTTTTTGCGTCTCACGTTTTCTCTTTTTTTTTTTCAAGTAACAATGAGTTTTTCTGTGTGCACAAAAATATACATGTCATTGTAGAGGTTCTGGGTGCACCTTTACATCATGAACACAGACAAAGTTCTTGTTTTCTTAAGAAAGACTCTTTCTACGAATCGTTGAATCTGAGCATGTATTTAATTTCATCTGAAAAGGCTTTCGTTTTATCTAGTAGAATGTGGTGGTTGTTTTTTTTACTGAATTTGTAATATATTGTCTGATTATTTGAACTCTTTGCTCAGTTTCATTTTAAACTGAGGGACAATAACGTTAACCATAACATTTTGGTTGCGCTTCGTAATCTTTTTCCAGCGGTGTCAGCTGACAGACATACCAATCACATACTTTCAGCCACATAGACTGTTATGGCACCATTCATTAACTGAACTATCTTGATACCATGATACATATTACTATAGGACTTTTTTCACCATGGACACTAAACCATGCATTTGCAATTAATTATTTGTCAAACTCTTGTGCATTTAATATTAGAGACGAGAAACAAAAATGGTTGTCATTTTGTTCAATCCAAATTAATCTGTAAACTCTAATTTGGCTGAACTTCTGTTCACGACGTTAATTTTGATGGTTTATTAAATACATGGTTTCAATCAAACCATAATTTTCATTAGGAAAAGTAACCGTTTTTAAAACGATTGATCTGAGATAGGCATAATAATGATAATATAAGATAAGAATGACTTTTTATCTCATGAGGGAAATTCAATTGAACAGCTCATTTAAGAGCACATACATGCACACACATCTAATGCATCATTTCATAAACATATAACTTAATAACAGGCCCATAACATGAAATAACATGGCGTGGAACCTTAGTAAAAATATGGCATACATCTACCTTTAATGCCTTGTTGATGCGGATTACAGAGGGCAAAAAAGATCATCTATATCTTTCTATGTGATGGAGCTATAAAACAAGTCATGACCTAAATGTACACAGCTTTGTCAAGTGAGCAAATATTTCTGTGCATTGAAATACTTACATTAATTTTATCATTTTTTCACGGCAGATTTTCATTTCTTCCAAAACATGGAATTTACGGCAGGTGTATTCCTGGTTCCATTCTCAACATGGCACCTGTAGCCGACCTGTAGTGCATACTACAGGAAACAGTTAAGGGATCCCTCCGATCTCCCACCTCTTTATCAACTGTCTGGCATTGACTGACAGATGAAGTAAATGATCAGATGCTCCTATTACTGTTTCCAGGTGTTTACTATGAAATCTTCTACCAGCGACAAAAACCCAATCTGCTAACCTGTCAAGGAATCTCAAGTGCTTCATCTCAACAGTCAGTTGAAGTTCTACTTCATGCTTAAGTCATATAAAGCTAAAACTGTGGCCTTCGGCAAAATGTGTTCTTTGCGTGCATTTTGATTCTGACAACCGCAGCTATTTCAAGCTGCCTCATTCTGATGCCAGTTTTGGGTTCATGTGCTTGGTACAGAAGGCATCATACTTGCTGATCTTCATATGTTTGTTTTGGAACCCAGGTGGACTTTGACATGGTATAGTACTAACCCCTTTAATTGTAGCAATTGGTTCTTTTCGTAGACTCGAAAAACTAACAGTAATATTATTCATAAAGATCAGCGAGCATGCAGTTGTTTGTGCAAGGCTTATCAGTGCAGAACTTTTATTATTACGGCGAGGAACCTTAAAAAAACTTAAGTTTTCAAGATCAAAGCAAATGCTTGAAAATTATGTTTTCCCCAAAATATCTCAGATTTAGCTTTATGTGCTTGAGGCACGATCTAGAACTAATCCCTTCAATTCAAGCTAGTGATGGTATGGACAATGTCCCCTTGTTTTCCTAGAATTAGGGCCAGGGTCAGGATTAGGTTTGCGGTGACAAAGCATAAGAAGTTGTAAGCTACTTGTTAATCTTAAACAAAACGGTGTTTGTGTTTTACGAGGTTCGCTGCTCGTGGCCTTTACACCTCAAGTTTCTTGTTTTTCTTTTTCTTGTTAATTTGTTTGTGTGTGTGTGTGTGTGTGTGTGCATGCTTGTTTTTGTGGTAGGGATTACTCGTTTGGTTTATTTTAATTTTGCCCTGGCATCGGCCTTGTAAGGCCTCCTCTTCTCAATATCCAACTGCCAAGGTATCTTTAGCGTGCGCAACGTGCACAAGGGCCCTCCGTGTTTTTCGTCCTTATCCGAGAAGTCTAGGTTCTTGATCCTCCCTTCCATAGGATCAGGGACAGGAATTTCCCCCTAAAAATTCCAACATGCCTGCACTGATCGGGAATCGAACCCGGTACTTTCGGCACGAGAGGCGAGCAACACCTTGCCTCTAGATCGACGTGTCCCCTAACAAAGTGGTGCTGCCAGTTCCTTTTTTTTTTTTTTTTATGTATGCGGCCATAACACCTCTTGATGTGTCAGTATGCCTACCAGGTCGGGTCTTGCAAGAATCTCCCCTAGTGTCCAACTCGACATAATTTGCAAGAATATTTCTAACATCGAACCATGCTAATAATTATACTGCAATAACAGTAAGTTTAACGTGGACATCATTAGTAGTTTTATTTCAAGAAATCGACTCTGACCTTACAGAAATGGATCACAGCATCTGCTTTGATATAAGTAAAAATATTTCTCATGTTCTTGGACCTTTGTGAACGTTTCAGTCTTGTGTCAATGTTATTTCCACATCAAATATCGATGGGAGAAAATATACGAGTACTGATACACACCAATACCGGCATAACAGCTGCAATGGCCACAGATTTGGTGATAGTGAATGATCGTACACCGGTCTATCCTTTCTTCAGAATGCCCAGTTTTCTGATCAGTCATCATTTTCAAGACAAATTTTATTAGCAATGATGATCTTCTCAAACAATTTTAAATTACACAAAGAACACAGTACAACCTTCTGTACTTGATAGTTCTCTTTGAATGGAATTTGGCTGTGTTTCCAAGAGTCCAATAAAGCCCTGGCAGTCATGTACATTAGCGTAGATTTAGCCTTTCTTTGTTATGAGAACGGTGGGGTTTATTCCCTTTCCCAGCACAATGAGGCTATTGCGGACACGAGATTGGGGTTACAGAGAAACTGGGGCCTTGAAAATGCCGCATGAAATCAGTTCATCTGAATTCAGGCCCGAGCAAAATTCACATCTGGGATCTCTCGTACCCGGCCCAGAGCCCTGGCTACTAGACCACTCCGCAGTTGTGCCTTTAATGGGTCTTGGCACCAAGTAATCAAATTCGAGTCTAAAAGAATCGAATTGTCCGAGTTGCCAGGAATTGTGGTGCTGTTTTTTTGATGAATTAATTACCCCCTGCAGTGTTTGTTGTTACACAAGACAAACCAGTGGAGGAGGTCTTGAAGGTTGCTTGTTAAATGTTGACATGAAATTCCAAGAACAGCGCGTGAGTTTGTCTCTCTTTCTCTCCTGTGCTAAACGCAGCTGGTATCGACTGCACTCGTCCAACCTTTTGGGTTGATGAGTCTCACCTGGTCTGATTTTTTGTTTTGGGGGTTTCTTTTCTATTTGGGAAATAAATTGTTGACTTGTTCGAGAGAACCAAAACCGACAACACGAGAACTTGATAACGAGGTATGAAAATGAAATGGTCCATTTCTGTACGGTGCCACTGCTTGAATTTTTAACATTTTGACTTCGAGAACACAGTCCCCAGTGCAGTGCAAAATTAACAAAATTATTTAAAATACCAGCTTACTCGCATGTGTGTGTGATATCAGTCTAGATGAAGTATTACAGTGAGCGAAATAATAAAGATGTGATACTTTTATTTTTAACATAGGTCTTATTATCCAGGCGATGACAAAAATAATGCTAAACTGTGCAGGGTATTTGGATCTAAGAGACGACCTCAGCAGACCGTAGCCACATAATTATAACGACAGTAAATGAAATACAGATCGTACCTCTTGCGTGCAAGAACAGCCAATGCCCAAAGCCCATCGTGCATGGCGTCATGACGTTTTGTGTTGATTTTAATGGGAGAAGTGAACTATGGAGTTAATGGGGTTCTCGCATATTGGCAATCTGTCTCACCAGTTCCGGCCATCAAAACTGTCTTGTGACATTTGGCGGAAAGCGAGACCTCGCACACTGAATCAAAATAAACTCAAAACAGTCTTAATTCAGTATGCCACCAGGTTAGCTATTCTGAATTGTACAGTAGAGGGATCTGAAATTCTAATTTTTATATCACATTTCTCATTTCTAATGAGATTTTTTTTTTAAAGCCTTCTTTGTGTGCACCTTTAAGAGGCCGATTATTTTTAATTCCATATATAATTACATAAGATAAAAACGTGCACTAAACTGAACCATGAAGCTTTGAAAAAAACCCTTGATGAAGTGGAAACAACTTAAGACATGTGTTTAAATAACTTTTTAAGCGGTCGATCGTTACATTGAAGTGTGATTGTAAAGTAGGAATGGTGTAAGGTGGAATCCTTTTTGCTAATATGAAAAACAGTCTAGATATTGTTACACTAATGAATGCAAATACATTTTGTAGAGATATTTTTCAGGCATCTTAATGTAAGACCAGAAAATGGTTTTCTTTTATTAAGAGGTGGCCTAGTTTTCATTTAATATCCTCTAGGTTTTTTTTGTAAACACTGCATTGGAAACCCATCTTATTCTATGCACCAGAGTGTAATGAAAAGTTACTTCTTTCATTTCGAGCGCCTGCAAACTGACAAACGTAGGGGAGGAGAATTTGTACAAACCATTGAAAGTATCTTAATCAAACACAGATATTAGTCTTGGAATATGAGTCTTGCATTCCGGCTTCTACTATTTCTTGCTATCACCCAATGTCTACAGGTCTCAGAACACCTTTCTTTTACCCAGGAGTACGCCATCGTATTGATTGACAATTGAACTGGAAGGACAGAGAGATTGAAGTTCAAAGTACATTGCAATTTTTTTTGCAGTATTTCCCCACTCCGCACAGTTAGCAACAATGGGGCCATGAATTGAATCAAAGGAACATAACAACCTTCGTCGTGTTCGTTTCAATTTTATTCATTAATTCTCATGTTCATTGGAACAGAAAGTGCAGAGCAGCAGCATGAACATGAATTACATTTGTATGACTTCTCTTATTAAAATCTTATCTGCAGCCTGTTTACTGCACCATTGTTGTTTCCTGTTGCTGGTTCTTGCACCAGCTCTGTAATTTTTTATTTTTTTGGGTCCTTTTCTACAACGTCACTGAAAAATGTCATTTGTCCGTTCTTGTCTTACTACTGAATGTTCCTCTGTATCCTGTTCTTGAACCAACAGGGAGACGTTTGAGTTGCCTGTTCGTACAATATCATTTTGTAAGATGTTCTCTATTTTCTGGTCTTGCGCCATACTGAATGTTCTGTACTGATTGTTCTTACACCTGCACTAGGAAGTTCTCCGATGTGTGTTTTTATACCATCACTGAAATAATTATTCTCCGTTGTCTGTTCATCCACTGACACTAAACTCTGAATTGTTCTCCGCTGCCTGTTCTTGCACAATCACTGAACTCTGAATTGTTCTCCGCTACCTGTCCTTGCACAATCACTGAACTCTGAATTGTTCTCCGCTGTCTGTTCTTGCACAATCACTGAATTCTGAATTGTTCTCTGTTGCCTGTTCATGTGTCATCACAAATATGTTGCCACTTGTTGCACATCGCGGAACTGTTCTATGGTGTCCGTTTCTGAGCACCAGCATTGAAAATTTCATTATGGTCTGTCCTCGTACCATCACTGAACTGTTCTGTATGCCGTGTTCCTCTACAGGATGAGAATGACAACACAGAGACAATTATAGTGCCACTCTTCAGCATGGATCCCCCGGCACCTGATGACACAGAGAAAGGTGTCAAAAGTGCACGAGTAGCAGAGGTAATTTTTTCTATTTTCTCTTCTGTCTCTGATTGTCTGGCCTGGGGGCAGCGTCAGCTTGGAATTTTTCACACTTTCTTTTCTGCGTACAGATAGCAATTCAGAAGAAGAAATAACGCATTGGATGCAAGAAGAAGCTGAAGAAAGAATTCTCTAATCCGTTTTCTGGGGCCCACAAAATATCTTCTTGTAATTTGCATTTTATCCCAGATTTAAATCGATTATTTAGATGGTATTGCCTTCTGGCTTTTGTCTTTTACGCTCGTAGAACAAATACTATGCCTTAAAATTACTACTCAAAGAATTAAGAAAGTGACCAAGTCACTGTTGCAATAGAATTAATGACCCTAGCAATGAGTAGTTCAGTGCCATAACTTTCTTTAGTGTGAACAAGTTATATAAAAAAAAACTCGGAAAAACTAAGTTCCTTGTTTTCATTTAGAATTTTTCATTTTTAAGTGTTTATTATACAATTTTCTTGTTATTTGAAGCTAACACAGTGATTTGTAGAACACTTTTTTTTTTTGCCCATACTTCGTACATTACTGAGATTATTCGTCGTCATTTCTCGCAGGTGGGTGTTGTTCTGCCGATGGTAGCAGGCTCTGGTGATGACGGAGATAAGGACAAGGACAATGACGATAAAAAGAGTGAAGATAACCCTAATGAAGAGGAAGGTAGGATCTGCCATACGTCTTAGCATGAGACAAAACTCATCTTATAAAACAGTTCAGGTGGAACAAAGATTTAAAGGTTTAAAAGCTTAGTATGTAACAATCACCAACTAATCAAACAAGGGCCCTTTCAAAATAACAGGTCGACAAATAAAGCAAACCGGCCACAGTGGTCGAAAGGTTTGCCGGCTTGGCTGTGAGGAGAGGGGTCCCGGGTTCCAGTCTTGCTCATGGCGGGGCCCGATTTTTTTTTTTTTTTAAGCATTCACCGCAGGTAACCTCCCTGGAGCTCATGTGGTTACTGACAAAAATACAACATTTTTGTGATTAAAATGGACATGAATTGCCAAAACAAAGAGACAACATAACTCTATCTAGATTGGAGTTTTCACGGATGCTGTCGAATTATTTTGAAGAAATCAACAATTCTAAAAACATTTCTGACTTCTCTTTTTAGTTCCCCCAGAAAAGGAGGATCCGGCAGAAGATGCGAGACGTGGCTCTGATGATTTGAACTTACCTCCAAGAGAACACTGGGAGAACCGTTTCCAGTTCCTCCTGTCTACCATTGGTTATGCTGTGGACCTTTCCAATGTTTGGCGCTTCCCGTTTCTCTGTTACAAGAATGGGGGCGGTAGGTCCATGTTAGTAGAGTACTTTTTTTTTTCAAAACGCAAGAATCAGCTTTCATTAGTCTATCTTAAGGTAGGTCTGTCTATAATCAAAAGGACATCTGATACTGTGTCTAAGGGTAATGCCAATATTGTTTAGGACTGTTTTCTTTGAAACTGAATGATGTCCCTTTTTGGTCTCCAATACTTGAGGATGAGAGTAGATTAAGCGACTATTAATGTGTGTGAGTGGGAGCATGATGAATTGGGCTTATATTAATCCTGCTTCTAATTTTAGTTCAGCACGTCCTTAGAGCACATCATTTTTTTTTTTTTTTTTGTGGATTTGAGCGCTATGCAAGTTAATGATTATTACTTATTTACTACAATTTTACAGCGTCGCTACTGTTGGTATTTGCTTTCAGCAATGTTGTCGTTATCACTATCACCATTGCAGCTGAAACAAATGGTATGCCATTAATTCAAGTTTCCATAGACTATTTGTAGTTGGAATGGCATGGACGACCACAAAAAAGCCATGTCGGATTTATTTATTACCAAGAATTGATCAGTTTCATTCTCAATGTCCGAGTGTGCATGGAAATAGTTGAGAAAGCGTTTTACACTGAGCGACGTTTGATCAAAAGTCACAGTTGGGAAAACTGTTTCTATCTAGAACAATAAATCGCTGAATATTGTGCTGTTTGACAAATCTTAATATTTTACCACTTAAAGGCCCCTCTTCTATACAGTTAAACTATTAGTATTACGCTAACTGGTGCCATTAAACAATTTTACTCCAGCTTGTGTCATAGGCTATGTAGAACTCAAACTCTTGAGTAACCTCACTTATAACTAAACTTGTATTTTCAGGGGCGTTTCTTATTCCATATTTTACAACTTTGATATTTGGGGCCATGCCTGTCTTCTTTATGGAAATGTGTTTGGGTCAATTCAATCGATGTGGACCTACAGCTGTATGGGAGAAAATGACTCCAATGTTCAAAGGTAAGGGTGGAAATGCTGTACCTACTGTGGTTGCTTTACGTGTGAAATTATTATGTTGTGTTGTTGCTCCGGTTTATCACAAGCATTGGTGTTAATAATGATAATCCCATTGTTGTTTTATTTGTAATGATGTACTCGATGTCTCTTGTGTTTGCAAATTGACCAGGTTTTACTTACTAGGACAAATATCCCTTACTATTATTTGTTTATTTTTGTTCTTGTTGAGGTTGTCATTGTTAGTTATAGTTCTTTTTAATGGTGGTTTCAGTCCTGACGTTGTTATTTTCCTAGCTATTGCTAGTTGTTTTTGTAGCTGTTATGTTTGATCTTGTCATACTTCTGGGGCCTCTTATCTGTTTACTTCATATCTTACGAGTCATAGGGTTTTCGTGTGTCATTCTAGTACACATATTCTTCATCTGCTCTTGCATGTAATAGCGATTGGTCATAATGACACAAAGCAGATATATTTCTGATTGGACTGTGACTGGCTACGTTGAAAGTTTCTTGCGCCCGAACACAAAGAGAGATCTTTAGTTGAGCCATTGCACCTGAGCTTTTCTTACATCACTCCCTCACTCCTCCCCCCCCCCCTCCCTCCCCGTCCAAATCCTACCCTCACAAATAGCTGAAACAGAAAATCAATCACGTTGTTTGAAAAATCGGTGCTCTCGTGTAAATCTAAGATATCAAAAATGAAGAGCATGTCAAAATTACAGAAATGGAAGAGATTTTCAAGAACCTATTAAGACAGAAGTGCAATTCAGGACCAGTTATCATAACATCAGGATGAACAACAGAACTACACAATTAGTACACCACCAGGGCAAGAAATCCCCTAATAGACTTCAGATACAACCGTCAAAATGTGTATTCAGAGAAACATGAACTATTCTGAAGCGAGCGTTTTTGTTTTGTTTTGTTTTGGTTTCTCTTAGGCATCGGCATGGCTTCGTGCTTCATGGCTTATATCGTCGCTTTCTACTACAATGTTATCATTGCTTGGAGCTTTTTCTATCTCTTCGCCTCCTTCACAAATGAGCTTCCATGGACGTCTTGTTTCAATGAGTTCAACAGCGTCAACTGCTGGCAGATTGACTGGGATACTAACAGCACGGGCAACCGCAGCGACTTCAGCTCCGAAGACAATGGCATACTTTCTGATTCCAGCAAGCAAGAAGGAAATCCGCCCCCAGATAATAGAACCTATAACGTGTCGACGTCCATCTCCTCTACCATGGAATATTTTGAGTAGGTGAATTGTGTTGATCGTGAATATCTGCACCCATGTTTGTTGGCAATTATCTTGTGTTTTATTAAATGGATCACGATGTTAGTATGACAAAGAAAAGACACGTCATATGAGAATAATCACTTACTATATGATTGGCAAACAACGCGTTGGTGTCTTATACTGAAACATTTTGTCTGATGCGTTATGGAAGTAACAATATTGCTGTTTTATTGTACAGTATCCGAGATCTTGTGAAAATCAGGCGTGGTTTGACTGCTTTTGTCTGTGCTTCTGTCGTTGGTAACAGCAGGTCAAAAATCTTTCTCTGACTACCCAAAGAACTATATTGGTCTGTATAGACATTCAAAAGCATTTCGTGACTGAAATAAGAAAATTAATGTGGAATTTCAAAATTATTCACCAGCCATTTATGTTTATTTAGGATATACTATTTCAATTAACTCTCTTCTAAATAAACTTTAAAAACAAAAAAACCACATGCTACTAATTTTCAAAAGGCCAAAGACGGCCTGATTGTAAAAGAAAAGACAACAACAACAACAACATTCACTTTGTTTATTATTATACGTGAAGTCCATTGTTAAGACGATCTCATTAATTCCAAAATGTCAAATAACGTAGCAATTTGCACAAATGTTTATCAGATTCTGCTCAGGTAAATCTGCTGTCTGGACTCCATCAACTTTCCAGCTTGACAGCCTTTGGAGGAGCTAAAGAAAAGAGAACCCAAATTTACCTCCAACCAATGTAGATTTAACGCGTTCACGTGCACTTGTTTTGTGGTGCATCGTTAAAGAATTCCCATGTTCTGCACCATTCATACAGACATGGTTTTTGTCTTGTCTTCGGCAAGCTATTAGAAGAACTGTAACATAGCTATTGGCTTGGCAAAGACTTTACTGATGGCAGAGAGAGATAGTACAGGAACGAAGATGAAGTGTTGCTAAAATCAATATCGTCAGTTGGCCTACATGTATTACAACTGAAGTATCTCTTGCACACACAAACATTCCAACAGCTAAAATGTCTCACATATATATCGAACTCATTCACCTGTTGCATGTGTAAGTAATGCATACAAGGCGAAAGTTTTAGATGTCTAGGAAGGTTCCTCAGTTTTCAGAGATACCCTGCCTCAAAGTCAAGGCGGAAGGGGTGATGTTTGTTTTTCATAACGCAGGGAACTGAATTTCTGAACACAGGAGCTCATACATATTTTTTAATTCATTTGATCGTGCGGGTATGAGTGGCTCTCATCTACACTGATATAGAAATAAATATAATCAATCTATTGATATGTACACAGAATTCAAAGCAAAACTAAGAAGCTGGGAAAAGGGCTTGGGCATAGATTTGAAACCAGCAAATCAAGAACTCCAGATAATATCTCATATTTATAATTCATTTATTGATTTAAAAAAGTGAATTCATTGCTCCTAGTCTTGTCATCTATAGCTGGAATTTTTTACTGCCTCCTGCGTTTTTCTTCCTTATTTCAATGTACCCAGTATTTCTCTCTATTATTTTCTTTGAAAATTTTTATTAATGTACGGTTTTATTTTGTGCTAGTGGTGAAGTTTCAATGGTTTGCGTGTTATGTGATACTTAACTGCGTAGTGTATCAATTAGGTAATTGTAGCATTTCTATAGTTGGCCTCTGCATTTGTTTCAATACAGATCACGACTGGAGGATGTCAGATTAGATATATTATGTGTGTGCATTTGTGTGTGTACGTGCGTACGTGCACGTCTGAGTACATTTAAACAATGTGTTTGTATGTATGTGCACTGACAGACCATTGGTGCGCAAATTAAAGAAACAGTAGGATATTGGACATGCATTCACGAAGAACAGACTTTGTCGACTGTCCATGACTAACAAATACGTGCTTATTTTCTCTTATATCAAGTTTTAACTGTTTGTAAGAGACGGTAGAAGGAAATTGGGGATAGGTGGCAGAAGACGGGACCGAGTGGGAAAGACGGAAGGGAGAACCAGTGTGCGAAACGAAAAGGAATACTGAGAAGGAACTAATGCTGGAGTCTGCCTCAGTCAAGTTGTGTTTCTTCTTCACGCACATTATTATCATTAATGTCATTGTTGTTGTTGTTTTTGCTTTCAGTGTTGCCCTCTAATTGTTGCTTTGGTTTTCATCCTTCAGGCGTGGAATGTTAGAGCTAAACCAGAGCAAAGGGCTGGATGATCTGGGCGTGGTCAAGTGGCAGCTGGCTCTCTGTACCTTACTGACATTCACGGTCTTGTATTTCTGTTTATGGAAGGGCGTGAAGAGCACAGGAAAGGTAAGTGTCACGCCAGTGGTACAAACTCAGATTCTACACAATATATGGGATGCAAGGGTGGCAGTATAGTCAGGACTGATTAAGCGGTTCCCAAACTGTGGTAAACGTACGTTAAATATAGCCTTCAAAGGGGGTAATTTGCGGATTCTGGATTTGTTGTGGTATGCCGGTATCTCTTCATCATTAGTTTTATTCTGAGATATTATTATTGTTATTGTTATTTGCACTTAATAATGTTAAAAGAAATATTTTAAAATATCCCCTTTGTCAGTTGCTTCATTAAGATAGAAATTTAAACTCAAATTACTGAACAAAACATGGATGGAGGTAAAATACTTTCGAAATGTTACTGGGGATAAACGGGGCGAAAAAGGTTGGGAGCCCCAATTGTTAAGGGTGCTTTGTCTCAAGCTGCCAAAAGAGCTCTCAGCTTAACCCTTTTGAGCCACATATTTAGTGGCAATATACCACCCTGGCGTGCGATGTGCGAGAAAAACCAGCTACGTTCGTTATAACCCAAGACCTCAGGACAAGGTGCTCGCCTCTCATGCCAAGGGTCCCGGGTTCAAAACCCAGGCAGGGCAGGCATGTTGGAAATTGGATTTTTCTCATATTTTCAAGTCCCTGGTCCTATTGGGGGGTAGGATCGAGTACCTAGTCTTCTGGGATAAGGACGAAAAAATTCGGAGGGCCCGTGTGCACGTTGCGCACGTTAAAGATACCTTGGCAGTTGGAAATCGTAAAGAGCAGGCCAAAAGGCCGCTGCCCGGGCAAAATTGAAAATTGAAATTAATAGATTAAAATTTATCCATATCATCCCCCCTCCCCCACCAGCAACAACAAAATTTATTATTATTCATTATTAAATATATATTGTTATTAATAAATATTCTAATATTATTTGAGTTGTGTGTTGTGAACTGATGTGAGTTGTGAACTGCTGTGAGTTGTGAACTGTTGTGAGTTGTGAACTGCGCCTAACAGGCTGCGTTACAATTTGCTCTGAGATAGAGAGAGAGAGAGTGAGCGAGACAGGGAGAGAGAAAGAAGCAGTGCAGTGTGTTGAGCGCTTCGCAGGCAGCTCCATTCTGCTCTGTGGCTGACATGTTGTTTCCTGTAAAGCGCATAGAGCATTTTAAATGGATATGCGCTATATAAATGCTATACATTACATTATATCTAGTGTGTCAGAGTTTTATTGCATTGTTATGACTGTATTTAATGCAAAAGTAGCGGGAATTGAGTAAAAAAAACAAAAAAAACACCAAACTAAATCAACAATGCCGAAATTGTTGTTGTTGTTGTTGATGTTGTTCAATCCGTTTGTACCATAAAGTGCATCGCAGAAAGAAAAGAGGTTTTGGTCATGACAAAATAAACATCCCCCGCTGCCTGTCGTTGTGTTTATTGAGGAGACAAATGATGTAATAGAGCTTGCGTTGACGGAATTGTTCTCCTGTAGTGTTAGCTGTTGAACTGATGTTCGGTGTTGATGGATGAGATGTTCTGTTTGGTGAAGCTGTTATCATTCATACATCTTTGTCATTTGGCGCCGCCAGGGTCAAATTCTTC